>CAJQTT010000030.1:0-560526 GCA_906901655.1 Sminthurides aquaticus | reverse complement strand
ATCTGGAGGTCGTCATGAGTCAGGTGAATCCTGCTTCGCTGAATGAACCGCGCAATTGGCGTGACTTCGCGCGTCCTGGTCTTCGACTTGATGAAGCAGCGCACATCGCTGTCGCTGTGGACTGCGTGCCGATCGCGTTCTCGCAGCGTGCGCTGCGCGTGTTTCTTGTGCGGCGCAATGAAGAGCCTTTGCGGGCGCGTGGAGCCTGCCGGGCGGTTACGTCGCGATCAATGAATCACTGGAAGATGGCGGGCACCGGCTGTTTGTCTCGCGCGTTGGGCTGGAGCCCACGCATCTGGAGCAGATTCGCACGTTTGGCAATCCCAATCGCGATCCGCGCGGGCGCGTGGTGAGCGTGTGCTTTCTCGCGCTGGCGCGGCCTGCGGAAGATCAACTGAAAGCGGCGGCGCGCGGCGAGAATGCCGGGTGGTTTGAAGCGAGTGCGCTGCCGCGTCTTGCGTTTGATCACGCGGAAATCATCAACGCAGCGATGACTGGACTGCGCGACAAGGTGCGGCACGAGCCGCTTGCGTTTGCGATGTTGCCGCCCAAGTTCAGCTTGACGCAATTGCAGACGCTGTATGAGGCGTGCCTGGGCAAGCGGCTGGACAAGCGGAACTTCCGCAAGAAGATCATGGAGACGGGGACGCTGCGCGATTTGGACGAACGGCAACTGGGCGTGGCGCACCGCGCGGCGAAGCTGTACACGTTTGATCGCACCGCCTTTGACGCTCATCGCAAGCTGGGCGATGAAGTGAGTTTTGTGGCGTAAAGCGGGCGAAATGCGGGTGTTTGTGCGAAGTTGACGCGGCGGGGCTGCGGCGCGGCGGGTTTTCGCGTAGAATCTGCGCGTTGGCGGAAGTGCGTTGGAAGAAGTAGAGAGTTTTGGGCGTACACGGAGGTACACCATGTTTGATCGTCGCGTTGCGCGTTTGGTTGGTCGCGTTGTTGCGAAGGGCTCGCTGGTCGCCATGATGGCGGCGGCGGGGCTGGGCATGACGGCGGGGCTGGGCGGCTGTTTTCAGAACTCGAACTATCCCGCGATTCCGACATCGCGTGGATTCTCAGAAGATCCGAACAAGCCGGCGAGTGAAGCGGCGATGGTCGCGGCGCTTCAATATGTCGCGAGTCGGTGGACTCCCGGGCAGCGCGAGTTTGATGTCGCGACTTCGCCCAATGCGTTGCCTATGGCCGATTATCCGCTGGTGATTAACCTGCCGCTTGGCACGCGGAAGATGCTGTATGACCGCATCGCGAAGAAGGTTGGGCCTGAGGTGCAGCCCGCGACGCCTGAGAATGTGAATGGGACGCTGCCGGTCTTTCACGTGACGCGCGTGTGGCTGCGGACGGATCACGGGCTGGTGGATGTGCTGCGGCCCATGCCTGAGCTGGGTTTGGACAAGGACGGCAAGCCGATTTATCAGAAGATCACGATTCGCCTGGAGGGCGGGTTCAAGCCTTGGAACGTGGTGCATGCGCGGGCGTGGTATCCGGGTGATGAGGCTCCGCCGGAGTTTTACTTCAACCCGGCGTATGACAATCCGAATCAGTGGCGCGTGAGCTCGCGCGAGAAGATGCAGCAGGATTTGGCGGCGTTTGACGCGGCGATGGGTGTGCCGCCGACGACGGATGGAGCCGCGGTGCAGGGTGCGCCGGCGCAGGCGACGGCGGAAGAAGGTCAGTAAACGATCAGCGTTGATGTGTTCAAGCCCGGCGGGAATCGCCGGGCTTTTTTTGTGCGCGCGGGGCGGACTAGCGTTGGGCATGGCGGAGAGCTTTGCGAGTGCGCGTGAGCGATTGAACGATGCACGGCGGCGGTGCGGCGCATCGCGGCGATGGATGTGCTGCGCGATGAGGGTGAGGCGGGGCTGGCCGCGCTGGCGGAGCATGTTGTTCGCGAGCGCGATGAGCGGTGCGCGATTTTGATTGTGCGGGCACTGGCGGAGCGTGGGTATCAGCCGGCGCAAGGTGCGCTGGCGCGCTGTGCGAGATGATGGCACGGTGGCGGCGGTGGTGGCGCATGCGGCGCTGCTCGCGCATGATGCGCTGGAGGTTGCGGCGCGGCCTGCACCGGCGGCGCCGGTGGTTGATCCGGCGGATGTGGAAGAGGAAGAGTGAGGACGTGTGATGCCGGGTGCAATTTCACCCGGTCGAATGGTGGCGGGGTGTGTGGGCTGGGGTCTATCTTGCTGCATGCACAATGCGACTCTGACGCCTTCCAAGTATCAAGCTCCCAAGTATCAGCGCATCGTCGGCTGGGTGTTTGTCGTGCTCATTGCGGGGCTGCTGTTGTTTAGCGCGAGTGGGAAGTTTTTGCAGCCAGATGGGATGGAGGACGGACTTGCGGGCATTGGGTGGCGGAAGGATCAGATGCTGTGGCTGGGCATTGTCGAGGTGTTGTGCGTGGTGTTGTTTGTGATTCCGCGCACGACGGTGCTGGGGGCGGTGCTGATTACGGGATACATGGGCGGGGCGATGGCGACGCATGTGCGGGTGGATGAGCCGTGGGTGGTGCAGTTTCTGGTGGGTGTGGTCGCGTGGCTCAGTGTGTTTCTGCGCGAGCCTCGGCTGCGGAGTTTGCTGCCCATTCGACGGTCGGTGAAGGTGGTGTGAGGCGACTTGATGCAGGCAAAATGAAAAACGGACGCGGGCAGCCGCGTCCGTTTGTGTTTTTGATTCTGACTTCGAGTGGGCTTGCAATCACTCGTCGGTGCTGCGGGCGCGTTCGTTGCGCTTGCGTTCGTTTTCGTTCAGGAGCTTCTTGCGGATGCGCACGCTCTTGGGCGTGACTTCGACGTACTCGTCGTCTTCGATGTATTCGAGGCAGGCTTCGAGGCTCATCTTGCGCGGGAGGCATGTATTACTTCAGCTATTAGAATGTATGAGACTTTTACGAATTGCGAAAAATGATGACAGCGTCATACTTTATTTAGCTGTGTGACTAAATTACTGAACACACATGGAAAAGGTTTTACACGACATGATTACCAACCGCCTACAGTTGCTTCTAATTAGTTGTCTGTAGTACATTAAGTAAATTAATTACAGCTGAATATCAAAACTGTAAAATTACATATATATGTATATACAGGGTGAGTATAAACTTAGGTTTTGATAAAGAGTTCGAATTAATCTTCTACACGTTAACCAATTTTATTCAAACGGGTATTATTTGGAAGCTAAAAGTCTGAAGTTTTGTTTGGTACACATTTATTTCATTTACCCAACTTTAACATGAGGCCCGCTATTAACGCTCTAAGTTTCGAATCAGAGTTCCAAGTCAGCGTTTTGCAGCATTTCCACAGCTACCGATAGAAGGCTTCAGGTGGTGGTTGCTGTGGATACGCTGCTCCAAGGCACTGAATTGGAATTCTGACGGGCAACTTTGCGCGTTAACAGTGGACATCGTGCTGCAGAAGGTTAACTGAAACTTGCACCACACAAAACTTCAGACTTTTAGCTTCCCAGTAATACCAGTTTGAATAAAATTGGTCAACGCGTAGAAGATTAATTCGAACTCTTAATCAAAACCTAAGTTTGTACTCACCCTGTAGAACACAAGTGAAGGCACCTCACAGTCTTGCGAATCTTCTAAGCCATGTTAAACCAAAGTCCACTTTCCTTTGCTTCCGTCTGTGACCTTCGATGTGGGCATTCACATTTCTACTCTCTCCAGCTTTGCAGCAATCCACATAAGGGGAAATTACATGTTTTTTGTCTAAATGCACTCTTCTTACATGAAGCTTCCATTCCGTTTGTCCATCGCAAGGTTTCTGGCACCCAACAAACGGACATTCAGCATAAATCTGCTCGTTCTCGCAACTATAAAATAAAATTCATACATAAAGTTTAGGGTATTAAGTTTTAACGCCATACATTCTCCAATCTTTCTGCTCTTGCACATTACTTAAAACAGTTAAAACAACTCATTTCATTATAATAACATTTTTATGAAGATTTGATTGATGTCATTCTGGTGGCCGTACGCATTCAGGAACTACCGCCCCTATTCCGTCGCACAAATGAAATTGTAAGCAAATAAGTTAAAACTCACCGTCTGGTAAGTGCGAACACCTCCCGGAGAATCTGGTCTCTTTCCTTACGGACGCCATCCACAATCCAGTAGCTTTGCCGTTTGTAGATGGCGCCGTCTTCGTGGTCGCTATCCAGCGATTCTTCGATTGGATCCACATCATCATCATCGTTTTCATCATGATCGGAAGTGGAAGGAGTTGCTCGGCTAGATGTTGCAGTCTCTACGCCCGGATTTTCTTGTTCGGCTAAAAAACCAAATAAATCACATTCAATCATAGAATCTTCTCTTCTAGTCTTGTCTTAACCAAATTAGCTAAACGACAAATAAATTTAAAACATAGTAAATTTCATCCAAACTGTGGCTGCAAAACAGTCAACCAATTGACTCGCAAAATCACCACACACGGAGATTTCAGGGAATTGTTATCACCCATGAAGGCAAATCTAGGGTTTTTGTTTTTTGCATTAGCAATGAAGAAAATTTTTAGAAATGAAATTTGTATCAACAAAAACTAGACCTTTGTCAACAAGTAGGAAAAAGGCCTACATCCTCAAGTTGACTTGACCTGTCATAAAAGATCGCGTGAAAATGTGTAGACTCCTAACGAACACCCTACAGTTGACGCGGTACACTTACCAACTAAGTTTTCAACATCCTCTGTGACCTTCTTCTTTAATTCGGCATGATTTTCTGAAATAATATGAAAAAATTTTTAGGGCATGACTCAGGTCTTCATAGATAGATTCAGCTAATTAAAAAGAGCAGTAGGATGTTACCACTTACTGTTTACGAGACTGGCCGCGGCTTGCGTTTCCGCCATCCTATCTCTGATCATTATTCCCTGTTCCACACATGCGCTAAGCATTTTAATTTTATCTTCTTTGAGGACCCTAGACCATTTGGCAATTAAGCTCTTGTCAATCGCTCCAAACTCCAACTCCAACGCTACTCTTTCTTCAGACATTATTACAATTGCTGTAAAAACGAAAAAACATAGCATGAGTATTTAACTTTTACCGGTTGATAGGTTTACTCTTGCAACCTTGTTAATGTTTTAATTATTTGCCTTCATTTTAAACTAAAACCTTAAAGCCCTGAATAAAGTCTGGCATAATTTTGGAATAATTTTGGCATAGCTACAATGACTCTATCTTATAACATGGTAAAAAATATTTTGCTTGAATCTATTCTCGTTGCCAATGTTAAACAAACGGGTTGCTAGGGAAAAGTTATGCCAAAATTATGCTAGGCAGTCTTTATGCCAGACTTTATTCACGGCTTAACACCCCAAAAATGACGACTACAGTTTATGATAATTGTTACTGACCTTTCCTCGTCAGCACTCAAAGTCTGTCAATAAGCACTTAATTTAACGTAACTTAAAAGGGATTCAAATATCTTCACTTCAACTTTCAGTTCTTAACTGCTATGCGTGCACTCTTGAGTTTAACCTCCACCAGCCCGAAAAACACTAGTTTCTCCTTCACGCCGCTGTAATCTACCAGCGCTAACTCCCGCTCGCATCCTCTATAACTATGACTTAATAACTATTTCATACTTACTATGATGCATTGTGCACATATTATAGTTATTGCCATCTCATTGCGCACATGCATAATGTTTATTTTCCTCTTCTTGCGTTCAATATATAACATAACGTACCTACTTGAAAAAAACGTTCTATAGTCTACGCGTATAATGATTTGATTACTCTGAAGCTTCAAGTATTCTAATTAGACAGCAATAAGAAAATTTGTATGTGTTTGTATATATTACAGATGTCAGTTTCCCCTCAACTCCAAGTACGTAAATTAAAGGATTCTCTTCTTCCAAGGGATAGTAGTTATATATTTAGTATATTATTTCATGCATACAGACTAATTAATTACGCTTATAATTTGTAACCGTAGTTTCCCAGCACTTGCAGTAGAATCATGGACTTGTGATTCTTTTTTTAGTTCAATTTCAACTATCATATTAATTACAAGGTGCATTACATTGCCTCCATGATTATAGCAATTAATACAAGTTAGCACCATAGAGTAGAGCAGAAATGAGAAAACAAGTCAACAATCACATTTAACGTGTCGCAGAGGCACACAACTCGGCCTTTCTAAATTTCCTTTACAAAAATTCGTGATTATGCTGCTTTACAGGAAGATGCATCGTAATAGTACGAGTCAGTAGCACAAGTTTGTATCAGTTCTAGCCTTAAATAAGCTAATTATACTTAAATCTTGGATAATATTCCAGCTTTCCATAAATTTCAATACAATAAATAACATTGCAATGTACACCGCGATGCAATCCAATAATTTTCAACGGTCACCGATCTGTATGACTATGTCCATTTGACTACACCGTCTTTTTCTTAACAATCTTCAATCCACCTTTGATTATAGCACACAAAATTTGATTACACTAACAGAGGTTCGTACGCGTCATCATCATTTTATAACATTATATTAGTAACTACGCTAAATCTACACCGTGTAATATCGAAAATACCCATACTATCCCAACCTTTTCCCCAGTTTACAGCTATAAATTATGAGAAGTTTTTACATTTTTCGATAACGTCCGCCCTACTTCTACTTCCCGTCGATATTATTTCAGTGCAGATTTAGTTTGTATTTAAGGTGCGCTCAAAATTACATCGAAATCAGCGCAGCTTGTAGTGAGACTACCAGTTTACATTCCCGAGAAGAAAAAAACAGAGCTAAATATATTTTACGTTTCATTCAGTTCGTCAAAGTTCAAAGATTTCAAGAAAAATATTAGGGATACTCATATAATTTCTACCAGAAAGATCACAGGCTACGTAACAAGAGGAACAAGCATACTAATCATCATCAACCTCCTAAACAATGTACTTCCGATTCAAATAATACAAATTCTTAGAAAAACCTGTCCGCGTCTAACGTAATTCGCATCTTTATCCCGGTTTCCCAATTATTCTTTCCCTCATCAACTAAAACCGAATGGCCACTTTGCCATAGTATGATTGTTGTTGAGAAACCTATCACGTACGAGTTAATCGTAATAATTGTCATACAAAGGCTTCGCTCTTCCATCATAGGGATGGAGCACACAAAAATTCAATAATTTGATCCCGTCCAGTCTTTCAATTAAGCCAAGCAGGTACTCTTGTATCAACTCAAATATTAACAATAGTAGTGACTACACTACTTAACTTAGCTACTCCCAACCCAATGCTTTAACAGCAAACCTAAAGCACATCTTCCTCATTCAAATTCAGTTGTAATAGCTCGAATCTGAGACAAAACTACTCAAAGCTATTAACCTCCTACCAAATTCCCCTCGCACCTAAACGATTCAGCTGGTTCGCTTTGTCTAGGCGTCCATGCAATCCTAACTAATAGTGACAGTGACCGCAATCCAACTTCCTTTTTTCTAAACCAGCACCGTTAATTGCCGAACAAGAATATCAGCGAAAACAAGAGTCTATTCTAGTCCGACAACACTGCCCGCTTACACCATTACAACTGAACTGTCATTCAAAAACATCAACATTGCTGTACGCTATTCTTAGCGCTTCGTATTAAATATATCAATTACAGGTCACGTATGTAGCGGAAGCGGTAGAAGACTTGCAATATTCTTCTAAAATAATATACTCCCAATTAACTTATATTCCCTATCTCCGTTCCTTAGCGGATGAGATAAATGCTTCAAGTATTGTACTTAATCACTTCGACACCAAAAATCAGAGTTGAACAATATAAATATTAGTACGATTAGAATTTTCCTTAACCTTGACCCCATGGACAGGTAACTGTAGACTCATGCGCGTCGCGCCAAACAGTGTAATCTTCTAACAATCGTGAAACAAAACAAACTTTGTGCGAGGATTCCATGACTCGGCACTCACATTTTGTCAAATGATTCTGGATTCTGTATTCCAGATGGAGGTAATCCCTCGCGGTGGGAAATATTAACTACTGAAGTGATCATTACATGTAATGGTCACATTCCCCCTCACCCTCAACCATGAGATAGCCAACAAAAGTACAGTTAATCCTAAGAAGGAAGGAAACCGCATGAATCTAAATTCCTTACAATTAGCCATTAATTACACTTTCCTTTAAGAGGTAAAGATAGACTTGACGATTACTCCTCTGGAAGATATCTTCATTTTTGCAAACTTTTCTCGGAAGATTGTATCAATAAAACCTGATGTTACAAATGTGACTCGAACTAAGAGCGGCGTTACACCACTGAATGATACAGTTGTTGCAAACAATCGCATCCCTCGTCATTAGGTAGTTAAACCTTTACATTCATTGAAAAGTTTGCTACATGCAAAAGCACACTTCCTCAATTCACAAAAAGAGTTATGGGACTTGAATCCTTAATTACGGGACGTACATTGTAATAGGTACATAAGTGTTGCTGGACTTGGCTAACCATAATCGCACCATGTGGTTCATTTCTACGTCTTCGGACCATCTTAAAATAATTTAAATACTTATCCGACGAGTGTAGTCTGAGCATTACGAAGACAAGGTAAATTGTCAGCAGCAAAGACACATTTAGCATTCTTTTCTTTACTTATCAGCTGTTTTTCAATTTTCGTCGGCGAAACGGACGACGGCTTGAAGTTAGTTTTTTCTCTTGATATCCTTTAACTAAGTGTTCCGTTCTTGAAACTTTCGTCCAACCGCAACTGAATCAGATCAGGATTATTTCACATCAATGTGAATCCTCTTTGTCAGCGGAAGTGTGCTTCTAGCATTTCCACAAACAACTTATTCATTACAACTTTTCCATCCCGTCGGACTGTGAGCCAGAACCTTTTAATGATTTGATCTGACTGACGAAGGCTTGGGAGACAAAGCAGTAGCGTATTCATATGGGCTGTACAATTTCCCGGCCTGCATAACACATTCAAACAAAAATCAATCTTAGTTTTGTCCTTATAAACTTCCAGTACGCTCTTCTCCTCATCTTTTCTCTACTTACCGGATAATGGAAACACAATCATACATTGATGACATGATGTTATCTCTGAGTTTTTTAACGGAAGAATAATCCTCAATCCGTGTGTCTGCATTTGCCAGAACCAGCGCTTTCAATAAACAATATTCTTCCTTGCAGATGCCCGCTTTTTCCAGCCGGTCCACCACTTGCATGCACTGAAATAGATTCAATAAACTTCATTTTAAAACGGGCAAACAACTAATTTCAAAATATTTCCCCTCAAACTCCAGCTTACAGATTGGTAAAGGTCAAAGGAATTACACTCCTTCGCAACTTTTTCATCCAGCGAAAAATCCGCAGCGAATATGAGCTTTCCCTCAGTGTGCATCGATCGAAAAGCCAGTGAAAGGGTAAGAATTTCTGTCCAAGTGCACTGCAGAAGCCGCATCTGATCGTTTAAAGTCAAATCCGTAAAACCTAAAATACAAAAATTACATTTCATGCGTTTCTTGGCAGTCACTCCCACAATTTCCCGGATTTAAAGACAGGTTCATGGTCATTCACAACTCCCGACGTTCAACCAGTATCTCAGACAAAATCTTTCTACGAACAGCATCTCCTCTTAAAATTTTGGCACGTCTTTTAGCTCGTCTCCGATACATTAATCATGTTTCACAATGATGTAACCTGCCCTCCACCCGCCTTGACGGCAGTCAACTTCTTCCGTTTCACCGCATTGACAACTGCGTGGGCGACTTTCTTCAACGTCTACATCCTAACCCATCTTTTATTTTAATGTATGTCCTTTCATAAAAATCTACTTTCCTACAACTATAAAATATTCGTCTACACCTCCTTTAATTACAACAATAACTCTCAACAGAGCCGACAGTCCACTACTCATTAGCAAATAGTTCTAAATTCATACAGAACAGAATATAAAGCAGCACAAGTATTTATTAATACTCTCAATTTCCTCCCGCTTCCATCTCCTACTATTCACCTGGAGGATCTCGCGAATACTTTCGCATCATCAGGACACATCAACTAGACGGTAATTTCCTTGCACATTACATGTAGCTTAGCGAACAGCGGTCCGCTGTCAGTGGTAAGTGTACGTCGCAAAAATCCTCAGCCAATCAGGCTTCCTCTGTAAAATCTCTAAAAAAAGCCTCTAATTGATCGCATGCACTCTGCTTTTTCAAGGTTAAGGAACCATGTTAATTCTCTCTTTCAGTTTCTTTGCGGAGCGAGTGACTATTTTTATTATTTTGGCATCATTTCATCTAAACCACATACCTACACAAGAAATCCTTCCCTCCATCCTCACGTGCTCTACACTAGCATTTTATCCCACACAAACACACAGAATGACCATGGACTCATTCCTAAAGTTCATTATCTTCCTCCAACCCGCCCACAATCAATACACGTGTCATTTAATTAATGCTACACTGTCACAATACAATTACACGTTTCTCACCAGGTACTTGTTTTGCCCATCCAATCGTCGATATAATTTCTCTATCATATAAATCACTCAGGATCGTTATGACCCTTTGGTCAGCCGCTGGATCATCCACCCCGTGTTCCGGCAACCCGATATGAAGTAAATCCGGTTCGCACTGACTTAGAGCCACGATCATTTTATTCTCTGTAAAATGGCAAAAAAGCCAGACAATCGTAAAATCCACATTTAACGACAACTTCCATCCAGACAGAGAGTTATATTTCCTTATTACCTTCAAGAGTAGGCCTCTTCACGGGCACATTAGGTAAAGGGTAGGGTAATTCCGAGTTTCTTCGATATTTTTGTCTTCCGCCCCGAACTCGATCCAGGCGAACTCCCTCCTTGAGCATACCCATGCGTAAACATTTTTGGAATCTACAAGCCTGACAGGCTTTCCGCCGTCTCTTATTTATCTCGCAATCATTAGCAGCAGGACAGGTGTACTCAATATTTCCTGTGTAAACACAGACATCAATTTAGTTAACATCCTCCAAACGATTTCATTTACCTCTTCCTCCTCAGACAAATTCCAGCCAGCCAACCCATTAAACCCCAAATACACCAGAAGATAGAATAATTGCACATTTTTGCCAACTTTTCCATCTCTTTAAATTATTTTTTATAGAACAATCATTTTCTTTCAATCCTTAAATTTCACAGTGTGTTCCTGTCTCACCCTGAATAGTTCGTTTGAAAAACGCTTTACAGGCTTCACAAGACGCCACGCCGTAGTGAAACCCAGAGGCTGTATCTCCGCAAACCAAGCAAAGCCTCTTCGGCCCGTCGCTTTCCTCCTTCCCGCTTTCCTGTACAAAAATAGTAACATTTATAACATTTCCTCCTTCATCATCTTCCGCAGCCAACAACCCGAATCTCCGACGGACCCCTTCCACCAAGTCAGCAAACTAGCTTCGTATCGTGTACAACTGACCATTGAAAAATGTTACGTTTCCAAACTTTCTATCAGTAATATAGTCCAGCATCATCCTGTCCTAGTCCTCAACACCACACAATCCATCCATAACATCTTTAACCTTATCTCAGTGTTCTTACACGAGTACATACCAATTACCATTTTATAATGAGTTCAAGTAACGAGCTCAGCGAATAATTGATCGTAATCCTAACATCCCTTCAAACACTAACTTTACTCTCAGACAATAAGAAGACGCAATCATCATTCCCCGACGACTCTCTCCTACCAAAAGATATCCGTCAAACAGAATATCTAGCAGCTATAATTCCTACTACCCATCTCTCCATCCCTCATCATCATCAACCATCTCTTTCACTCTTTCGCCATTTCGCTACACACTACTACGACTACCTTAGCACCACCGCTACCAAACCATACAAACAATGAGCCGCAGACATCAAGTCGGCAAAACATTTTTTATTTCTCATATCTCAGTCAGTCACACAATTCTTCCTACCGACCCAACCTCGAAGCCCACGAGACACTTTATCCAACCTTCCTGCACGTCAGCAACTTGACTTCCATCAATGTCTCCTAACATTTACACTAACATCTTGTACAAACCGAAACCACCATCTTCACATTCCCAAACATCCTACGTATTTCCCTACCACCTCATCCAAATCCTGCTACTCTCCAAAACTTCGCACTTCTTCATCTCTTCTTTCTTCATCCTCTACTCGTTTCCCTTTTCTCGGACTTGCTCCAAGTAAAAATAATATTCCTAGAAACAAGAGAGAATTCACGAGAGATTATTTCGAGTCAGCCAAAATTTGTAGGTGTAACAAAAGCATCCTCCTATCCAACATATATCCCTACCAGCCGGAACTAAATTCAAAATATTGTCAGTAGGCTTATTTCATTATTAAATTGAATTTACAAACCTTTCTTCCATCTTCCACAAATTCTCCTCTGCTCTTACAAATATGTTTTATGCTTCTCCTGTAAATTGCTACACTTTTCCCTACCATGTTAACATCTAATATCAAAAATCCTAAACCCACTCGTCTTATCATTATCTCACTCCAGGAGCTATGCAATCCTTTTCCGCCTGCATCTTCTTCACCATCATCACCCATCATCTCAGCATTCCTTATATTGCATACCTCCATTCTGGAGAGATTGAGATCGCCATTGGACGCTGTAGTTGATGAACAGAAATGTCTGTCAGGAGAATCCGGGGAAGATGAGCTTTCGTATCCGCTTTTCCGTCTCACACCCGCCATGCAAAGCCCATTTGCGTCGGTCCCCATCAACCCGCTCGTATCCACAGGACGGAAATTGTTCATTAATTCAGACTTGGATGATGTGGACGATGTCGAGAACCCGCATGCTCCTCCATTAGTGTACTCCATCTGCGCACAGTGAAAATCCTGCTTCATAAATCCAACCAAATAATTCCCACACGATTAGTTATTTTTCAAATCCATCGCCTTTTCTATTAAATACTCGATATCGCTATACTAGTAATCGTATTTTGTATCCTTACCAAGCGATAAAACCCTCTTACCTCTGCATGCAAGTGCACCGGAGTGGATGCCATCGTAGTGGACATTGTCGGGGAGCACAATGGACGATTCACAGGAGAACTCGGAGAGAAAGCCCCTTCCAAATCCTCCTTCTTAATCACCGGTGACAAGGGCAACATGGACCGAGCATGATCATCCCCGTTAATCAACTCTTGCTGTAAAAACATCAATCTAACATTACAATAATATCCCCCAAAACAACCATCATCCTTTTCCTTACTCACTTCTTTACACATCCTCACATACGTCATCCTCTCCTCCTCCTCCTCCTTCATCCTCCCTCACAAAAATCAGACATCCTCCTTAAATAATTTCCGCATATCGTCAATTTTCTTTAATAAAAATCCCACAGTCTTAAAACCACGTAACCTTCCCGCAATTTTCCACTCCGTATTTACTCTTTGTAACACATCCTGCCTTCCCCACCCAAGGCTATTTGCTAAAAACTAAACGCAGAATTTAAAACCCACATATTTTTACATCAGTTAATTTATTATTCATAACATCTTTTTCCAGCCTTCCTCTCTGTCTTCTCTCAGCCCTGCCGGACTGCCTCTATTTATCAGCCCCAGATTTCTCCCGTTCACATTTACATAATCCACTGAATATACATTTTCCTTCCGCATGTCAATATTACTACAAAATCTCTCCTCCACTACCACCGTCCGTCCCAAAGCCTTTTCAATTCCACACAGCTCTCTAAACAGGTTATCGTTAAACGCAAAATTTTCATTTTAGTACAGCCCCACACATATTATCTATTATACATCAGCCAACTCATTTACTCCTTTACACATTTATCCCAGCTCCATTACACTCTTCACCACTCTTAATTTCAACTTCTCCCACGCACACAATCCTCCAAGCCTCCGCCTCTCGTCTTAAAACTCTCGTTCGTCCCATCTAAATTAAAAGCTGTAACTCAATTCATCTCACCCATGAACATCAGTTAAGTCTCTGGGACCAGTTGGGCTCATTTGGGACCATTTGGCCCGGGACACTTGGTTGCAAATGGGACTAACTCGGTTTTAAGCTCCTCCCATTTTTCCCATTTGGTCCCAAACGGGACCAAATGGTAATTGGAGCAAAGGACTGAATTTGAACATCAAGTCATTTTGCGTTTATCCGGGGTTCCTGGCCACGGGCATGGACAAAATTTCATGAAATTTGTACCATCGGATTCCCCGTCTAAACATCAATAATTGTGTCAAGTTGCATTAAAATGCCACGATCCGTTTTTGTAAAAAACCGAAACGACTGGATTTTTAGATTTTCTCTATTGTTCTTTGACGTGGTGGGAGGAGCCAAAAACCGAGTTGGTCCCAGCCAAATGGTCCCAAATGCGCCCAACTGGTCCTAGAGTCTTAACTGAACATGCCCTGTAGTAACGCCAAGCACGCAATCATTTCTTCTCCAATAATTTCTCTACTCCATTCTCATAATTTTAATCGTAGGCATTTAGATTAGCCCAATCCCTTCATACAACCTTTTCATAATCCCTCCTCCCTCCATCCTTTAATGTCCACAGGGTGAACCACAACAACAAAGCTATTTTCTTCACTATATTCCGATAGTACTTTCATAGCTACCCTACTCGGATCTCCTTCCTATCACCCATGCAATCCTCTACGCTAACTAAACCTTACTTTCTCCAGATATGTCAGCCTAGCCGGGACGCTGTCACCCGCATTGTAACTAACGCAATCCCTATTTTACTATTTATTCTCAGCCATGCAATAACGAATGCAATTTACCAGCATCTAGCACACATCTAGAAATCATTATTTTTCATCATTTCCCTTACTACAGCGTCAAACAATTCACGCAAATATTTTACACACATACACACTGCTCCCAATTTGGAAGCAGTGTGTATGCTCCAACAAACAATATTCTTTCCTTATCCTTTCTCCTCTTACGATCCCTAAAATCAAATTCCCATCTCCAACCTCCACCTTTCTTCCCCTACCTACCTTCCATTTAAACTATACTTGATTCAATTTGATTATAAAACATCCAAGTATTACGTAGTATTACGTAGCACACATTACATCTTCACTTTCTTCACACACCTACATAATCCCCATCTCACACAGCTTCCAAATCCCAGCAACCAGGAAGAATATCAAATACAAGGTAAGATAATTTCATGGAAAAGCTATGGTCTAAAGTTTCTCTCTCCTTACCCCTCCGGCTTTCAAAATCTGGATTAACTCCGTCCTTAAAATTTCCCACCATCATCATTTTCTCTCCATCCATTAAAACACTTGTGAATTTTTTACAAATTCCCTCCATATGCTACATCACTCCGTCACACGAGAAGAGTGAAACCACATTAAGCCCATCATGCACACAAAATCTCTAATGCCCGTCCCTCCGTCATCCTTTAATTCTATGCAAACCATCCTACATTACATACTTGAATACTTAACATCCATGCCTCATCGCAAATCTTCCCACTACTATTAACCATCCTTAAAAGTAAAACCATGCTATACGAATCCTCTCCACAGGACAACACAACCTCCATAACAGATATACTCTTCTAAAAGTCTCTAGCCATCTTTCCGGAGCTCCCCTCTACTATTATAGAGGCTCTATATCAATTCCGCTCATTCCCAAGCCACTGAATTCCCAAGAAAATAATGGACTCATCCACCACCACTTAATACCCAACCCAGTTAATACCAGGTTTAGCACGTAAACCACATTACCGCGATTCACAAACCATTCCTTTTAAACTCTCCCTCTTCTTCAATCCTTCTTCAATCCTACTTCAATCCCATCTTTCCACCCCTCCGATCCCCACCTACCAAAAGAGGAAATCAACAAAAAAGCAGATTACTACATCCCCACAATCCTCCCCCTCGCAAATTTCTGCATTTCAACAACATTCCTATACCTCCAAACCCGCAGCATAATCATAGTCTCTCTGTATTCTGCTCCAAATCAGCTCAATCCGATCATATGGAAGAATCATTCAGCAAACTCTTATTCCGAATCACCAAATGCCCAGAAGATAGTACTGCTAACACTCTAATTTCAAAACTATCATCACCCCTCCTTCCCTCTCTCTTAAAAAATAATATTACACTCTCCCCGTTTCTCTTTCACTCTTTCCCCATGTCTCCCTCCATCCATACACGAAATAATTGCATAATCCCCAGGTGGTACCTTCCTCCTTGTGCAGAAAAATACTCACACACATAATAGCATCCACATCAACAACACTCACCTGGACTCCCCATACTCTGCACTGTACAGGTAAGCAAAGCTTGGACCAAGCCATTCCCAGGCACCAGCCGAGGGGAGCCAAGTAGAGAATCCGCCATTCTCTCCCATTTTAGCAACTATACCATCCACAACATCTCATCCTCACCCATCATCCCTCACACAAAAACAAATCCTCTTATCTTCCCTCTCCACCGATCATATATATCCCGCACCACCTCCACCAATGCATACGCTTCACTAAAACTATCACGTCACAATTCAAATCCCCCTACCTCCTACCCCTGAAACCCAGTCTTAGCAAAGTCGAGAACATTCAAGAGCAAATTCTTGCCAAAAAAAACTCACCAATGCTCCATTAAATCCTCTCCTATTTAATTCCCCATTTCTCCGCCTCTTTCATTCATCCCTTCATCTCCTTCCGTTCCGCATCTTCAACAGCATCTTCCAAACTTCAAAGACTTCAAACCGTAGAAGAGCCGCAAATCCAGCTTCAACTACCACAGCACACCTTCAAACCATGACTCTCATCTTCCACCTCTTGCAAATAACTTAGCCCACCTACCGACTTTCCATTTCAATCCCAGCCATGTTATAATACAAGAAAAAAACTGCACCACCTCATCCAGGAAACATTTCTTACTTTTCCTTGCCTCCGTAATCCATGCAACTTCGTCTCATCAACTTATTCTCCACCCATCTCACCAACAACAATTCTCCTTAATCTTCCTCGGACTTCTTAACCGGGAAGAGTCCATAAGTAAATTACACTAATACAAAATATGTAAATCCCTCATACACAAACAAATCATCCAGACTCCATGCAAATTTCCATCATCCTCTCTTTCACACATGTGCTCTATTCAAATCTTATTCGATCCTCTCAGATCTGCTAAAACCAGCTCTTCTTCGGCTTCTCGGACAATCCAGCACCACCCTATTTAAAATTACCCTCCACGACTATCATCTTCATCTCTTCCCTCCGGCAATCTTTCATTTAGTAACCATCATAAATCATTCATCCAATCCATAAAAACCCATGCATACCTTTTCCATCCATTACGTTCCTACAAAACTCATCACGTTTTCCTCTCCCTGCTCCACCGAGTCATCTTTTTCAAAAATTACATTACAACAACCAAACATCCAGCTGAGCAAATGTCTGCTCAAACTGAAGTCCAATCAGGATTTTAAGGAATTCAATCTATATATTTTAAATAAATCCGCCACCTAACCACTTGCAATTTTTCTCTCTTCTACCACCAGCATATTTATTCGCGAATTAAACAAACGTGTAGCACTCTCCTTCCCCTCTTCCCATACATTTTTATTGAGCAATTACAACTCACGTTATTGACAATATCTATTAAACTATTTGCCGACTTAAATCCTTCAACAGAGGCTCTGTTACAGAGCAAACCCCCAATTCTACGTCAGGGTCAAGGCTAATCATGGATAATTCTATGCGCATAATCAAATCCACCATTATTCAACTTTCTAATCCAATAGTATACTAACCAACAACCACAAACAATTCTTTCCCTTATTTCTCCCCACCAACTCATTACTCGCAACACCATCTGTCATCACACTAAAATCCCCCACTTGTCTCCTTACTTTCCCCTCCTTCCAAACCAGCCTGTCTGTCAAACCTTAAAACCTCCATCATTCTTCTCCTCTCCATCCAACTTCTCCTCCTCACTTCTCAATCTCTGATTCTGCATAGCAACAGCGTTTGCGAATCAGAGGACATCCCATTTTCTCACATAACACAAGCTAAACCCGCCTCCTCCAGCACCCACCATTTTCTTTCCATTACACCACAAATCCATCAAATCAGCAATCACCGGTCATAATCCAACAAGCTCTATCGTCTCAGAGGAGCCACTCTTATTCCCGACCCGAGAATCTTTCTACTCACGCAAAAATCATCAAATCTGAATTACCTTCCTCCCCTCTCTAAAATAATCACTTGCACAACAAACAATAATAACAACTCAAACAAGATCAAGGGCTCGACACTGACATTGCACCCACGATAAGACCCTGGCTTTCCCTCTTGTGTATTTCCATCAACCAGCTGGCTTCAAGGCCAGGTCAATGCATTAAATCTGTAAACTATCAACCGACATCCTCCAAGTGCTTCCCATTATTTGCTTTTTAAAATACCACTTTATTTTTCATCCTTTCCTCCTCATCACCAGAACGTAACCGCCTCATGTTTTACAAATAGCAACTTATCCTTATTTCCTCTTGAGTCCTTGAGCGAGCAAAATCAGAGGAGAATAGAAAGAGAGCAAAAAGGCATCTGCTTCGCCAATTCTCTCCCCCTCTGAACCAAACCTTTCATCCTCTTTTTCCTTGCACTTTTCCTCCTAATTTTCCTTACATGCGCTATACTCTGCTCCTATCCCTCCTCTCCCAACTGGATTGCAGTCTATAGGCAAATGTACTATCAACCCGTCCTCACATAACTATAGTCAACAAGAGGCAAACACTAGAGACTAGAGGACATATGCAACATGAGCTGACAGATTCCAGAACACTTGGCAACCTTTTGCAAAAAGTTTTCCTTTCATCTAAAATTCAACAACTCTCCTCACTCCTTCCTTCCTTTCAACTTGTCACCCCTCTTTTCATACACTTCCCAGCCGCTTTCTCTCCTTTCCCTCCTCACCCTTCTTCTTATATTGCTTCCAAGAACACCAACTTGAATTTCCATTATAATCACCCGCCTTCATGATATGACCCAGACTTTCCCTATTAAACAACTTACACCATTCTACTTCATCACTATCAAAAACTCTAGAAATCCTTGCCATTTCCGACTGCATCTACTCCTTAATCGTTCTCATTTCTCACTCCTTACTTTCTCCTTGAATTTTAGACCGTTCTGCTTAGATTTTTTTCGAAATTTCACAAAAATTACTTCACTTCCTTCAGAGTATTCAATTTTCATCAATCAGAAGCGTAAGTCCTTTAACACAACACCAACTTCCACTAAAACTTCCTCCAAGAACCTTAGAAACTTCTCCCAACATCCACCCATTCATGAATAAACCAACCTAGTATGTATCCACCTTTCGAAAACCTTCCAAGTGAAAATATTTTACCTTTACAATATCTAACCTACAGCTCCTCGTTGCTTCTTTAGCAAAACTTCTCCAACTACCTCCTCCTCTTCCCCTCCCCCCTATCCATGTCTCCTCCCGCTAACACCATCCTCCTCAAACACTAAGCTTCCGTTACAAAGAGCCGGACGCAAACACGGCTGCCGATCCAGCTGTGTATACCTCCATCTTTGTCAAAAGTAACAAATGACTATCATTCATCCTCATCGATCCCGCCGCAACCGGCCTTACCACACAGGGTCACGGCCACGTTTCCTCCGTCCGTTCCAACTCATTTCGCATATTTTCGCATTAGTTTCTCCCCTTCACTTCCAGATTCAGAGTTTCTCCAAAATCTGCCGGCTCATTTAGCAAACATATTAGCATTTCGCTACCTTCTTAAGGCAAGCTTTAAGCTTAGCTTCTTACCGGCTTTCTCAAAGTTGCGCCTAGGAGTTAGTGTAGCTTTTCTTGCATCCCTAAGCTTTCTCCACATTTCAAAATTTCCAACGCAATCTTCCAATCAATCTTTCTCTCTAAGCTTACGTATTCTCCTTTTAATTTAATACCAATTACATTCTAACACAAAAAATCTCAATACTATTTTCTAGGTACATAGTATTCAGCAAAATCATGCTATTATCGATTACTTTCATAACTTTTGAGAGTTGCAAAATTTCTCAATGAACACGCCATGTAACAGCCTCATGAAATTGTGATATACCCTTCTTCGTTTCCTCCTACCTTATTCAAGTCCATGCAAAAGGCTATACCTAAGTATTTTTACAAGACGTCTTTCCAAAGACCCAGCTCGGATAAGCCCGCTAATCCCGCGATAGTGTGCCAAGCCTTGTGCCAAAAATAATCGATACTTGCTTCAACTCTTTTCCCTCCTCCAAAACTTTCTCAGCCAGCTTTCACACACTATGTCGTCGTCCTAACCCAATGCCATTCTCAATGCCAATGCCTGCCAAGAACAACATAATTCCACATTCACTCACATGGCTCATGTATATACTCGTGCATGTATTTTTTTCCCTCTCTCCTACATCATTCCATTTAAACCCTCCCAAACTCTGCCACCCCACCCATTGACTACAGCAGTATTATTCTTATCATTTGCAATGCCGTTTGCATTCACAAAATAATAGCAGTTAGCATAATTTCATCTAAATCCCTCATATAGCCAATAACCCGTGTACACACCAATAACAGATACAATTACCATTCTATTATCCTACAAGTTCCCCATAATCTCTTCGATTACAATTATTTTCACTCCTCCAGTTAATGTTTTCCCATTTCCTCCATCGCTCCTATCCTCAATCCTATCCTGCATTTCAGCTAATAAATACGCCGGAACGCAAAAACGTTTCAGCAAACCCACACGTAAATCACCACAAAACATAATGCAAGTCACCTAAATATGTAACTTTAACCTATCTTTTTACTATGTAACTTTAATTTTAGCATCGCAGCAATCACTCTTTTATTAGCCCTCAAAACTTCTATCTCTCTTTCCCTCTATCTAAATCCCTCATATATTTTTTATCATCATTCCCGATAAAAACCCAATTGAACAGCCTCCCGCAACATGATTCACACTATATATACTTGACACCCTGCCCTTGACCCCCCTTCCAAAAATATAAATTATTCTTTAAGATACCACTTTTATTCCCTTGCAATCGCAATCATTCTAGATTTTTAAATATCCCTGCACTCACGTAACGACAAAATTAAAAACCCTGTCGAATACTCCAACAAAACTATAATCATATCGCACCTGTACTTGCTATACACCATAACATTTAATTGTTCCGTAAAACAGATCAAACCCTGATAATAAGTATGCGTCTAAAGCCTTTCAGAACCAAAACCGAAACCCTAAAACACCGGCTTCTTCATAATTCTGCA
This sequence comes from Sminthurides aquaticus, assembly GCA_906901655.1. Taxonomy (NCBI): domain Eukaryota; kingdom Metazoa; phylum Arthropoda; class Collembola; order Symphypleona; family Sminthurididae; genus Sminthurides; species Sminthurides aquaticus. The sequence continues at coordinate 539,276 of CAJQTT010000030.1, read as the reverse complement.
CAACTCTGCTCATATATTCTGATATCTGTAACGCCACATCCACCCAACACAGGTATTTCCCAACGTGTAACTTGCTAACTTTACAAGGTTGCACCTATCAGTTTCCTGTATCAGAATATTACCAACTTTCACCTTGGAGATGGACAAAAAAAACTGTTACAAAAACTAATTTCCGCTCCAGTCATTTTTCTAGGTGAATTTTCATTTCCTCTTGCACCACTCAGATCAGTCACTAGGTCATTAAAAAACTAGTTCAATCCAAAGGATGACATACAGCACTTCCATGTTGTAACAGCATGATTTTTTCCAGCAACTCTAATCTTGAACCTCGACTACAACCTCCGACAGCTAACAAGTCTTTCTATTAGATGCTGAGGCTGTACTTTTGATTGAATTATATTTTTAAGCACGTGTCAAAATTTTTTCAAGTGCCAAAGAATCTGTAGCCGCTCCTGGATCATCATCCCCTCTTTCCACAATCTTTTCAGCGATTTTTCAAAGCAATGCTTTCAAAGCATGACCAAATCTCCTTACACGTCCCAGCTTTTATGCATGTGAGCAAAAACCTTTACATTTTTATGTAACACACTCTCCTATTATTTAACAATGATGAAAAATTCAAGGTCAGCTTTTTCTTCATCATACTAAAGGCACACACGAGCTAATACATAACACAAACCAAAGCATCACTATTCAACTATTTTACATATCCATCCGCTAATATAAGCACCCTCTTCTTTACTCCATACATCATATCTATTCCATCTCCTTGTCTTCAACAACGAAACCATCAGCTTCCTCTCATCCTCCTCCTCATCTATTGCATCCTCTCTTTTTTTATTTAAACCCAAGTCTATTATCCAAACCTCTCTCATCACTCACTTTCCCCTATTGCACATTCCATGTAAATCACACATCACTTCTTCCAACAATTCAAAACCTTACAAACCACATTAGCAAGCACTAAAGATTCCCAGTTTCTCCAAAATGCAAATCTCAATTTCCATACATGCACAACCATCCTTCCCTATCCCTGCATCTATCCACCTCCGCTATATTACACAAGTTTCAACAAAATCAACCTCTCGCTTTCATCCTCACTTCTAGTCGGATCCTTGCGAAATTTCGCACACGTTATTATTATTTCATTAATCTACCCAACAAAGAGCCCACCGCCGCCCGTCCCTAATTCAACCAGACACTAAAAAAACCTGCCGACGACTCTTATTTTTCCACACCAAAATCTATCCGACAATTTCATTCCGAAACTAACCGCACCCCGATCTTCGGACACACGATTCACTCAAACCTTGATCGAATCTAAACTTGCGTCACTACTCCTACCGGCTATGGACTACTGATTCCTGCATTAACAACACATCGATGAACAATCATCATCCCGTCTTAGTGACCCATGGACCGAAATTCTCCGGTGGTAATTCTACAGCCATCGAATCCTCATTCCCTCCTTGTTGACCACGTATCTATAATACACACCACGTACGCTTTTAATCAGTACATCCAACAGTCAAAACAACTTCTAAATTCCTAGCTCCATCGACTCAACCTTCTCCAGTCTCGACGATCCTGAACCGCTTTCCGGTTGGTGTCGACCTAAGGGTGCGCAGCTGGGAATCAGCGGTTACACGGGCGAGAGCTTTTAAACCTAACTTTACCTCCCGAACCTTCCCTCAGCCCAGCTGCGCACCCTTAGGTCGACACCAACCCCGAAATCCTTCTATATCAACGTACCCTTCAGACACTATTGACACTCCTCTCATTTCGATCAACACATCGAGGAAAAAATTAATGTAACATTTCCAGCACATCCCTTTGCATGATTCAATAACGTGACAAGCAAATAACTGTAACTTGTGCCATGTAATTATCAGAATAACATAACAGAATAATATTCACTTACCAAATGATCAGTAGCACCCCACGTGTCCATTTTCCAAAACACACAACTTGATTCCTTCAATACCAAAATCCCACCCCTCTGTCCAAGAACTTCCCTCTCTACAACAACACTTAACAATCCTTAATTACCCATTCCTCTCACAATTTTCCACTCAAACAATTCAACACACTTATTCCCACCCGCCCGTATTTACTTTAATCCTCCGTATCTTCAATGATTGTCATCCGATATTTCTTCACCGATGCAACAGTTCCTCTTCTCGATACCGATGCGACGATACTCCGATTCATTAATACTATATTACCAAATTACATTTTAACTATATATAATATCACAGATTATCAATAAACACGTAATTGTATAGCACTTGATTCAGTAATTTAAAACTCTTCGCTGTCATATCTAATTTACATCATTTAACTATGTTTACCATGTGTCGTACAACTTTGGTTTCGGCCTACCGGCGTTTACAATTTCCGATCCACCTTACAAGAGCTCCACCTTACTCCGAGCCTACAATTAATTCTCTTCAACACATTCAACAAACTCAAATGACAGTCCAGCTATATGTCACTTCCTTTTCTGCAGTTAACCTTGAAAGATGTGTATTTCGCTAAAGGTTAGCAGATCAAGATCAAGGTCAATAATAATGCATACACGGATTCTCCTCCTACAAAACTTAATCTCCGTCCACGTTAATTAATTCAAATAACCTCAGTTAACAAAAACCCCGTAATGAATTATACAAATTACCACCCCAACCTACTCAACTATTGTCACCAATTAATTTAACAATTTCAATAATAACAATCAACTAGTTATGTTTCAAAAACAACAATCCTAAACAAATAACATTAATTAACAGCTAGCTCACTGACTCCGGCACTTAAAATGCACAATTTCAATTCTGCAAACCACGATTCCCTGAAATTAAAAAAAAACACATAATTAAAAACACATCATTAACGCTCATCCACTTTCACTCTCCTCCCCAACCACAAACTAATCCCACACACACATGTCAAACCCACATTACTCCAAGATTAACATTAAATTCTCTACTATCCGAGCAACCACATTAAAATATCCTCCTTACCTTTTCTCTATTTAAATATTCCAGGCGGCGTAGTTAATGAGACAATAAATGCAACAATATAATCAATGTTGCAATAAAGGAAACAAACCGCGTGCCTTCCACCAGCACACACTATTTCCACACTCCCACCTTCAGTCACAGACTGACTGACTGACACAATACGGGAACAGAAGAAGATGCAGTCAGCAGGGAATGCAATATCAGAGCCAGGCAAAAGCATTCAGTCAGCAGCAGCAGCAGCGAGAACTAAAAAGCTTCACAGCAATTTTAGTCCGCAGGGCTTTTAGGAGAGTTGCCAAGAAGAAAACAGCCATTCGTCCCCGTCGTCCTATAGCAGAGTAGTCCTTCTTTTACTCCTTCAAAATCCAGTCAACTTCAACGTCCAGGTATACAAAACAGCAGCACACACACACTCACAGGTAGTCAAAATCCGACAACAATCAGCCAGATTGAATCAGCATCGCCAATCCAGCTAGACTGCTGTCTCTTCAGCATCGACAACAGTCCTTGTAAACAAAATACAGCTTCGATTCCCTTATTCCCCTCCCCGTCCCTACTGTCTTCTTAAGGATAGCACAAAATACCCGGGAAACCAAATTCGCAATAATTTTGCAAAAACCCGTATCTTCACAGTACCCTCTTCCCTGTCCGACCGAGACTTTCCCACTGCCTTCCAGTTTTCACTAGGACCACACTTTCACTCCTCCAAGTCACCCGCTCCCACACCGTCCAATACAACCCGGCTAATACCCGCTTTCCCACCACCCGCCTTGTCCTCTTCTTCGGGCATTTCATTCACGTTTTATTAATACTCCGTATGCTCTCTTAGCTCTCGTTCCTTTCTACACAACCTCTTCCGCTACCCTCCCCAATCTCCGAAGAATCCACTCTAAGAGAAATAATCCCTTGGAGAATCTCCAAGGATAATCTCTCCGAATATCCGAATCTTCTGTATCAATACCATTCTCAATCTAAATTTCTCATACTAAACAAGTCTTTTTTAACAGAGATAGCTTATTTCCTCTTGTAAATAATCTTTTAAACACGCTCATCTATTCAACAGCCAAATACAAACTTACATTTCCCTATCTATCCTTACTCTTCTCTCCAGTTCAATGGAACTCCATAAAAGCTCCCGGATAACTTTTCTAGCATCGCTAGAACATAGTGCACATTAGTGCACAATCTTAGCTACTACGCTACGGCACTACTCCTACTATCGTCCTACTCTTGCATGACTGTACTCCTACGAATCCTACTTATGTATATTATGTAAGCTAATTTAAACCTTCTTCCTCCAGATCAACATGCTTTTCTTCTTCAATATCTTCTCCATCCGCATCTACATTTCTCCTCGTCATCCTCCTCATCATTCTCCTCCTCCTCCTCCTACAATTTGCCATTGAAATTCATTAATAACGTATACATCGCACCTCTACAGATCTCCATATTCCGTGCAATGTGCATTCAAACAGCTAATTCCAGCTTTCTAAAGCTATTTATCATGTCCAATGCATCCTCGTTACTTAAAACACAACCCAGAACTTAGCTAAAACTATCCTTAACAGCGTCCATCTCAATTCCACTATGCAGATCTGCATAACTATATCAGTGTATCCGTACTCAAGTATTGTAAATATTGTAGCAAGTATTGTGCATCAATCACAGGATTCTACAATGCATCCAGCATTCTCAACTCCAGCTAGCTCACAGCCTTTCTCCTAGAGCTTTAAAACGTCGAGCTAGAATATAAGAACAAGTTTTAGTATATAGTTCCACGTTATCTATTTCAAGATACTAGAAACCTCGTTAGAGTCTCTAGTTAGCTCTAAATCCCGTCTAATACTCAACCTTATATATAGTAGTTGTAGCTACAGCGATACACGTTCCAAAGAACCAGAAAAATCAGCACTTTCTTATAGAATTATAAACTAACAAGTTATTAGCGTCTAGAAGGATATTTAGTCTAAAGCCAAGTAATCATATATTCTGCGACAATTTTAGTGCCGTTCTAAGCGTAAAATTTACTACAACTTTGTGCTAGATCACCAACTTTTTCTAGCTCCTTTCTCACTTGGAATCATCTCATTCAATCCCCAATGTCTATCATTACAAGCCTGGAAATAAGTGCGAGATGCAACCTAGGAGCTTGTCCATCCTTCAGCCTTCCTCCTAACGTATTCTCTACATAATCCTTCCCACTAAACCCTCACAGAATAAATACATATTTCATATCCAGTTCAACCAGAAGCGCCTCTTCCCACGAGAGAGTTTCCAGTTGACAAGCGTCACTGCGCTACTAAAACGCTTCTCTTTTCCTTCAGGCACAATTCTATTCTTTACAAGCACCAATAAGTTTCCTCCCACCGTAAACCGTCCACCACGCAGCAGATCATTATAAACCAGCTGGCGGAAAGCAAAATCTTTTATCAATTCCTCATAAACTTATTGCGTTCTCAGCTTTAAGGCAGCGCTTCACTCTCCATCTTACACCCGTCTTCAGCGTCTCCTTTTACTCCACTCTACAAAGACGCTGACTTCCAACGCTTATGCAACGCTCTACCGAAGCCCCTTCTTTGTATTATAATGGCATACCATCTTTTCATTCTTCAACAATCTTCATCCACGAAAAATCAATTTCGACCATTGCATGTGTTTTAAAATCAAAAATTTGAATTTAAAAATTTGAATTTAAAAATTTGAATTTAAAAGTTTGAATTTAAAAATTTGAATTTAAAAATTTAAATTTAAAAATTTAAATTTAAAAATTTAAATTTAAAAATTTTAATTTAAAAATTTTAATTTAAAGATTTAAATTTTGAAAATTTGAACATGACGAATTTGAAAGACTTCAAAAATTTGAATGCGAGCTGGAAGGGAACTTTTTAAACTGGAAAATTTTGATTCAAAACTATGGCCTTAAATTCAAATATTTTTGGAAATACATTTGTATTAGGTACATTTCTGTTAGTTCTATTCAATTCTCACATCATACTTAATAGCCATTATGTAACTTTCTTCTTTGAGCAAACTCCTGGAAATTAGCAGCCAGTTCTGGCCACATTGCTTTCAATCCCCTTCACAGTGTTTATCCTTATAGCCTTCATCACTGATCTGTGATTAAAATATAAGCTACATTAGGGGGCAGAGAACATGGATTATAGCCGGAAGTACGTCTCTCACATTTCTGCATCCCTCTCCTCCTTCCCTATCACTCCGGGACCATCTCCGGCCCGGCTGAGAGGACTTGATTCCCACACCTTCCAAGACTTCAACATATCTCAATGAATCTGTTAATTCTGAAAACGAGAAGTCGCGACTAGCCGGCAACAACTCTTCACTTGCGTGGATGTCACGGATAAATCCAGTATTTACATCCCAGGCTAGTATATGCATTCATTTCATGCAAGCTCTCCGACAAGGGCTCAAAAGACCTTGAAAACATCTCATGGAAAAATCAATGCTACACCTATTTCTAGATACACCGCCTACCGACCGTCCCTACAATTTCCACACATACAAGCAATGTAGCGAATCTTTCGGTATTATACATCTCCAACCAACTGCCTTCCCGGAAATTCACCGGTATTTCCACCTCCTGTCCCCCGTCTTTCCATTCCCACTTGCCCCATACTAACTATATTCACAAGTATCACAAAGTGCTTACAAGCTTCTAGTTAATCACAGTCCACCCGGCACGTGAAGTCAGTTTCATTGCAAATTGCTAAAAGAAACACGTCTTACTCCACAGCTAGAAACCGCCAAACGAGCTCAGATGAGTTAATGTCAAATGTCATAATAACGTCAAATGATCTAATTATCTCTTTCTGCGCAAATACATGATACCAAAGGACAAAATTAAGGGAAGCCGGTGAACGTATCATGACACCGCGCTGTCAGGAAGAGATTTTCGCAAAATTCAATTAGTATCATCTTTTGTTTTTGGCCTAATTTGCTAATTTGCCAATGGCCTAATTCACATCATCCGGCGGTCCCTAGGTTAGCTAAATCACATGCCATTTGCCGCTTCGTCCTCCTATCCTCCTTAAGGAACCTGGTTGATAGTTACATGATAAGAATCAATTTAACTTGAGGTCAAAAAGTGCAAAAATTCCGCCCCCGGGTGGGCTCGAACCACCAACCTCTCGGTTAACAGCCGAGCGCGCTAGCCAATTGCGCCACGGAGGCTCGCTGAGAAGAGGAGAGAAAATTCAGGATTTCTACACCTCACCCTCCTTTCACCTTGGAATCATCTATTAAATCCTGTTCATCCTTTGCTTATGCACTGAATCCTGAGTCTCTACGACAATTTATCATGCATGCGGCTGTTCTGCAATCTTCTGGACATCCCATTTCAACATAGTCAAGTTTCAGGTAAGCATTAGGGTGAAAACCGTAAAAGAAATTACGTAATAATCCCATAGCACAGCAATTTACGGCAAATAACAGTTGATTCTTGTTCGCTGTTCTCACTCCACCAAGTTTAACTTAGTTACTGTTACGTTTAAAAAATATGAAAAGCTTATTCGTAGCAGCTACAATTTCATTACATAACCGATAACTGAAGCGCGAATATGCTTTGGCGGTATTAACCGTGTTTGGAACTTTGTCCATTTTAGATCATGAGATTTGCACATGCTTCATTAGCTTCTACTTGATTCAGCATATGAAGCAAGGGTTTTCGCGAGCAAGTACTTTGACGTTCTTCACTTCTCATAGTTTATCGGCCCAGCAACATTGCGTAATCCGTTCAAAGGTTCTGGAGTGCTTGAATCAAGAGATGATTTTAAATGCACCTCACAAGCTCATGGAAATGAATCAAAACGGACAACTCCCATATACTGAATAAAAGAAAGACTTATATTTCTTCAATACTTGAGCTACATGTGTTGATATCAAAATCCTATTTCATTAAAATCTAAATTTAAGGCGAAAGCATGCTTCTAAGACTTAGATATTGTTTGACCAGCGTGGCGGCGTTTAGCACATCATGGATAGCAACGAATTTGCGTAGGCCATCGGTCGGATATCAGGATGAGGCTGAAAACAAAATAATTGTTAAACATTGTGTCCAATCCAAGCAATGGAGTGCACTTGAGATTTTAAAGGGTTGCATCAAGAAGACTCTTGATGCAAGAGTCTCTTATCATACTTACCACGGCTTCGTAGGTAACATATTTCGGAACCATTTGATCTCCTTTCAGCCGTATGAAAGCACCTTTGTTACCAATCGTATCACTGTAAAAAAAGATGATTAGTATACAAACGACTCATTTACATCCGATATGTTTCATCAATTTGCCATGTAGCCTATTTTACCAGTAATTGGGGGCAGAAAATACAGTGATACATTTTCCATCATGAGCCACTTCGTATCCCTCTGGCTTAACTTCGTGACTTCTTATTACAAAATCCAGCTTATTCTTTTTCAAAAACTTTTCCGTAACATCCGGCCCGAACTGTATTCCTACTCCACGTTTCGATGGTGCTCGACCAAGCATGTTTTGTGGATCCGACCATAGAAGTTCGCACATTAGTCCTGCGTAATCAATCCGAGAATACCATGCATTAAGTACTAGCCAGCTTCGATGAATACGTGGTTGATAAGATAACAAGTCGTGGAAACGTTAGAGTATCCATTTAAACCTTACCTTCATCAGGTGGTTGCTTGTTTCTGTCAACCGCTCGAATATCATCAAGAGTTACATCATCTGTCGAAAATAATCCTCCATGCATAACCTACAGGGAAGCAACATAAGCTGATTAGAAATCCAGTTATACGTCCAAAATATTCAATCCTCCCCCCTTGGTTTCATCAGATAAAATAAAAGGGTAAGATCATGAATGTCAGAAGCCTAGACACCGGATTGTATATCATCATAAACATTTTAAATTCGAAGCGTCGAGAATAGAATCCGATTTACATACCAGTACACGTTGATTTAAGCAATGGCACAAGGGTAACCAATTATATACTTCTGTAAATAGCTCAGCCATTTGAGTGTTGTACTTTGCCTTAACCTCTCCATCGAAGCCATACATTTGATTCATGTTAGAGCTCTCATGATTGCCTAGAACAAAGAAAAGGTAGTAGAGACTCTTGCGAAAGTCGGATCCTAACATAGCATTAACAATACTTTTCCCTAATCAGATATGTACTTACCTCTAGCCAAGTAGAAATGGTTTGGATAAAGCAATTTAAAACTGAATAAAATGAATATGCACTCCACCGAGAACGATCCTCGATCCACAAAATCTCCATTGAAGAGCTGCAAAATTCAAAGTCGTCTTTAAAATTTCAGCATACTACCAAACTCTCAAGTCCCATAAAGAACTCCAGCAGCTCATCAGTTACTTAAAAATGTATAATCAGGTATCAGAAGCCTAGACACCGGTTAAATATTCATCATATAACATTTCAAACACCAACCACTACTGGAGTGGATACTAGTTAAACTTACATATGGATTTTCTTCGGACGGTAGTCCATTTATCTTAAATATGTTCATCAAATCGTAAAACTGTCCATGAATATCACCACAAACTGTAAACTCACGATCATCAGGAATAGTTACATCGACTAACGTCGGTTGATTCATCAGATACTTTTTAATATCGAGTAAAATCTGAAAACATAATCAATCATTACTACCTTCTAACTATCTTGTAAGTCCCAAGCAATAACTGAACTGAAAATCACAAGTTTCCCAAGTCATACGCTAAACAGTATCATAATTCTTACCTTATATGCGTATTTCCGATGAAGTATCTTTTGAGCTTTGTAATGTTCCATTAATGCATTAACAAATTCCAACGTAACTTTCCCGTTATCAAGTTTAGGACCCACATAGCTCTCTTCGACAACTAAAATCAACATAAACATCATTACAATCTGCACACTCTATTGAAAAACCCGCTATCTTTACGCCTTAGTTCAGTCGTCTCAATAAGTAAAATCATACTAATCATAAGCCTAGACACCGGTTTAAAGATCATCATAACTCTTCATTGCTACCATTTCCGTAACTATAACATCATAGCATACCCATTGAGTCCAGCGTTTCGGAAAGCGTATCCGCCATAGATTTAGCTCCATCGTCGACATTAATAGCTTTTTCAAATGCCAATTTTCTTACGATTTTACTACATTCATTAAATTTCATTTTTGCATCTTTATCGCTCGGTCTAGCATTCACAACCTGGAACAAACAGGACAGAAAACAATAGATACCATCTTAAACCACACAACTTCGAACACCCTTTGACCTTCTTACAATGATTAAAATCAATATTTACCGTTTCAAAATCTTTTAACGCTTGTTTAAACTTCCCCATCGACATGTACGCAGCAGCTCTTCTATAGTATCCTTTTACATAGGATTTGTCGAGCTCAATTGCTTTTGTAGCATCCGTTAAAGCGTATCCCACACACTCCGTCCGCAGATAACTAATACTTCGATTAGCATAATATACAGAAGAAGGGAACAATTCTATAGCCTTAGAATAGAGGTCGATCGCCGTAGTGTAATCTTGTTCTGAAATTCAAATACAAGTTAGGGCCTCACTAAATTAGCAATCCCTTGCACCCTACTTATTATCCTTTCATCAGTACCATTAAAAATTCACCCGACAATTTTATATCAAGTACAAAATACCGGGCTTACTTTTAAATGCAGTGTTGGCCTGCTCCTTTGCTTCTTCGGCTTTAGACTTCATTTCCCCCGAATCTCCTTGTACCGACATTTTGGATTTATGCTGAAAATCATAAAAGTTACAACATTAGTTCATTTTGCCAAAGGTTTACAATCATACAAATTATATACTCTTCAATTAATGGGTTGGGTTTTTCAATTAACCAATTAATGTTCAATTCTGTTTAAACAGCAATGATTTTACCTTTTCGTACAACCAATGAGCTTGATGCACTGTATGTTCGTGTAGAAATAGTTAATTACAATTAATTTGTTTAGTTAAACCGAGATCACTGGAATTCTAAGATTACGACCGTTTTCCAGCTCCACGACGTTCAGGATTTCATCCTCAATTTTCAAATTCTTTCAATTAAATACACAGATAATCCAACCCTTCTGACGAGTTCTTGGACAGTAGTTAAGTTTGATTAATTATTCTAAGGATTAACCTATATTAATTATTGATTTTCTTTTGATTTTCCGAACCTCTACCCCGAACATTCAACCGACAGTCAGTGCCAGCCATTCATGAAAAGTAGCCACGAGGTATTAACATGCACGTCGTACTTCCCTTAAAACTGCGATCGTCATAGTCCACAAGTTGAGACCTTTCAAACTTTCTTACACAACTGTTTTATGACGTAATTTACAACACAAAATTCTAAAATCATCCCTTCCCAGAGCTTTTTCAATAATCATAAGAGAAGAAGCGGGGATTTTGAATTTTGTTTTTAATTTACGTCACAATACAGTTGATGCGTTGAAAGGTTCCATCCCATTCATATGGAGACACCGTATGAATCATTACCGGTGAAGGCGTCAACTTAGCAACAACTCAATGGTTGCTGAGTTGCTGCCGGTTTTTAATCCTTGAAAAGCGCCAATACTTTTCTTCCATTAATTTGATTAACATTTTTAATTATCAATCCGAGTTTAGAGTTTATCTATTGAAATCCTTGTACTTAAACTACAGCACACTATTCTCGAACTGCAATTAACTTCTGATAATTAAATTAATCAACGTATGTGTTAGGAATTATGTCGCTTTTACGGCAAGACGTGCTTCGCTTAGGTCACACTTTGGCTGATTCTGTAAATCTGGAGGAATCTATTGACATCGATAACGCTAGAGGGTCATTCGTCGGAGATTTTGGCGAGGATGGCAATTTCGGAACCCAAGTCGAGAAGAGTATTTCAAGAGTTCGTTGGATAGGTCCGAACGACGGTATCGGTTTAACCGATGGATTGGCGCCTGAATACTTCTTGGTTACTACATACGCTGATAAAGCAAGTACTAAACCTATCTTTAATACGTTCTTTAACTAATACTTCAATTATATTTACATTTTAATCAATTTTTTGTTTTGATTTTACCTGAATAGAACAACGATGTCTCATTATGGAAGCTGGAGGTGATTGAAACGGAGAACAAGAACTTGTTTGCTACGAAGCTCATACACAAGACTACGTTAGTTGGAAACTTGCTAGGACTGGAGGTAAGTGTGCTTGATGACAGTTTAATCGGATACATATCATGATACACAGTGAGGCAAACAACTTAAATGTTGTATGTATTTTTTCAATTCTTAGGTTTTGGACAGTGACCATTTCGCTTTGACGTCCTCGGAGGGTGTACTTACTATATTTAAGCTGAATCAGCGGCCGTTTTCCAACTCCTACGACCCTATTTCGTTTCAGGTCGTCGATAGTCAAAAACTTCACGGATTCAGGTAAATGTGGTTTATAATTTATTCATGCATTTGTTGATCACATTCCTTGCTTCATTCGATCGCATGTCTTCACCTCTAACCAAGATACACGAATCTGTACATTCAAGCATTTCATCGAAAGTTTTTACATGATTTTACAGGGGAAGCTTACCCGCCCCCGCCACCGACTTAGTTGTCTTAGATCCTACAGTTATAGTAACCGTTGGAGAGGATGGATCCTTGATTCAGTATTCTCTGCGTTCAAAAGATGTCGTCCGTTCTTTAGGTAAAAGCTAGTTCTACCTTCACTGTCGTTCTATTAATCATATTTAACTAACATATTATTATATAACTGCCTCTAATACAGTACCATGTTCAAATTACAGAAAAAGCTGACCCACTAGCTATAAACGTGGTTACCAGCATTGGGAGGAGCGAAATAGTTACAGGCAATGGCGGGGGACAGATCAAAGTCTGGGACTTACGATCACAAACGACCGAACCTGTCATCACGTTGTGTCCGAACATATTGCTGAATACATTATGTGGAGCTACAAGTTTAGCACAGTATCCATCGCAATCACACTTGATATTCAGTGGATACCAGTCCGGATGCATGGATCTATGGGACATTCGACGAGGATCCGGCACACAGCCCACTGCCAACCTAGTAGCCGAAGGTGCAGGTGCCATAAGTGAAATCAGTTTTCATGCTGTCAGCGAAGACAATTTCTTTACCTGTAATCAACAAGGAGCAGCTAGCCATTGGTTTCCTTCAGATGATCTTGATGAAGATATGATTTCCAGTAAGCTTCATACATCGCTTTCTTACTTTAATGTTCATTATAAAACATATTCTTCCGAATCGTAACACCATTTATTTTTGCTATCAGGAAACCTGGAGAGTTTTGCGGATTTGAACTTAGAATTTTTACGCAAAGGTTTAAATTTCATCGATATCTACACATCACCCTTAGCCATTAATTCTTTAAGCATTTCTCCCAACGATCGATTCCTCTGCGGGGGTGATAGTGGTGTAGCTGTAATTTGTGATTTGCCTGGAGTATAATGAGTTTTTAATTACCGTGCCTCATTATGGATTACGTGAGATGAATAGTTTTTGTATATTGCGGGATTTCCCAGTACTGATTGTTACTTTCAAGCTTTGGTAAGAATAAGATTAATAATTGCTCTCATGTAAACCTCGATATTGAGTTGACTTCAGATGGAATCCCTGGACACAAGTTAGGGAGCACTCCTTCTCGTAAGTCCTGCTTTATATTTTCCACCCCACCTAAGCTCACTATAAACTCAACTTTATTGATCGTCCTATTTGTTATTCAGGATGCCCGCTACCCGGTTTTAGTTTATGACTGTCGAAATCCTCAATCTCCTTGTCGTGGACGAAATACTGCTCCCCGTGAGACCAGCTGGAGCAGCACAAAGTTTGTCGCAGGATTAGATTTGCAGCACGGAACTCAGAATAGCCGTATGAATGAGAGTTAGTCTATGAAGAGCACATGGAAATCCAGATTATTATTCAATCGTTAAATAGGTTAGATTAAATCACCTTAAGCTCCCACATAGTAGGTGCTCCGTATGCAATATTTTCTAGTTCATCATGTATGTGCCACGCATACTCAAAAAGTGAGTCATTGCCATTCCTCCCCTAATATGTTCCTCAAATATGATGCGGTTATTGTTTTACCAAGATTGACAGATTGTGTAGCAAATCTCAGTCACCTCCTTCTTAAGCCATTGCCTCGATGTATTTGTTTAATACGTGTTTCTTCTTTAGCATCCACAGAACCGACAAACAAACACAGGTTAAACCTTGTGAAGGCTGAGATTACCTCAGGATTTTGCTCGACGTGTTCCTCCAACTTCTAAATACTCATTCAGCAATCTGATGTCATACTCCCTCGTATTAGTTGCTCATAGATTTGCTTCGTGCAAACTATTTCCAACCTCCTGTACCAGCGATTTCCAACAAACCTGATCATTTCCTGCATCAGTTTTGTTTGTTTTAGCTCGAATTCTCTGATACCTTATCTGTTATGATAAAGTTTCCTCACGTTGTTTGCGTGGCAAAATCATTACGATTTATGCAATTGTTCGGACGTGAAAGTCGTAGTAAAAAATCCGTGCTCAATACTGAGGACTGTGAACCTTTCTGCAAGTCAACTAATTTGATCCATTCTGTTTTCAGTGTAAAAGTTTTTGAAAATGTGGAGACGAACTTCAATCACCTCAACCTTGTACATGTATTCAAGGACCATCAATGTTTGCCATGCCGTGTTCTTCTTTTTAATTAGTTGTGCCATAATTTATCCATCGTATACACAGGACGCTCCAGCGATCGCAGCAGCCGCAAATTCACCATCTTCAAACCCTACTCCCGTTGCACCCTCATTCCCTGAGTCAGCAAATCCTTTGAAATCCGAAGATGATATTTATGAATCTACAACGGAAGACGATCTTCATACAGAGTCATCCCAGCCTCTAGATACCGGAACATCAGAACTCGTCACCGAAGACACTGAACTTCCACTAAACACAACGTCCACCAGCGTCCCTGTTACGACACAAAGCACCAGCACAGAGCTTGTGGGGACCACTGATGCTATTCCCACGGAGTCGACAACAGTATTGATTACACCGTTTCCAGAGCTAAATATTACGGCAACAACGACAGAAGCCAACAACGCTACTGAAGAACCAATCAAAGAAATCGTAGCAGGTCCTCCAGGATGGGCAGTTGTCCTGATTGCCGTCATGTTGACCTCATCCCTGGTATTAACGGCATTGTTTTTTGTACGAAGACATTGCGTTAGGTCAGTGCAATACTCGACACAATACCTCTGAATTATAATATAAATTCATCTCATGACAATATAATCAACTGTATGGATTTCTTTTATTTTCAGGAAACGAAAGGAAGAGCGCCGCTATTTACTGTCTGAGGGATATTTTTTCGGCGAAAATAATTCACAAGTTAACGATCAGTTATGATTTCAACAGACACCTTCCAGAATAAAAGCAAAGCGTAGTATTCTGACAGACTTGATACAATATCTAACGCACCATTTAACGTAATTGGAACCAACCATCACTTTGTCTCACTTTTAATTACAGTTAACTGAAACCAATGCAACGTGAATTTATAATATATTTTTAGAATTTTAATCAATCGTCCATGTATGTAATGATAACTCGAAGCAAGGACAAACAGACCCGTTACTCCGTAAATCACCGGTTGAACCCTTCAGTGTATCTCAATCAAGCTTCATCTTCAAGTTCCATGGGAGGCATCCAATGCGTTACAGTTTCAGTAACGGAATATGTCTCTCCCACCACAGGTCCAGTTATCATCCGTTCCTCTCCTTCCTCGTTTTCGCTACTTTCCGTTAGTCCACAGCTGCTCTCACCTTCATGATGACCAGGTCCACCTTTTACTCCTTCATTCAGGGTCACGATCCCGACTCTTCCCATTCGCGCCTTATCTTCCATGCTGTGGCAACAGTGACCCCTTGCTCCAGCTATTCCATGCTCCATTTCGGCCTCGCGTCTCGGACAAGGTTTCGATTGCAGTTTTTCTGTTGCACCGCTCCGAATTTTATCCTTTGTAGGCATTTCTCCAAGGGACCTCAACACTGCTTCAACAGGTACAGCCGGAGAGTACTGGACGACATATTCCCCGACGTAGGCTGCTCCTTGACGCCCTTCACTACTACCCTTATCGATACCATGAAGGTTGATCCTCTTCATGTCCTTGGTCAGGTCATCACGCATCTCGCTATCCGGCTTCGTGTTTCCAGGAAGCGCTCCCGGTTTGGCTTTCCTCCTCAAGTGCCCCAGTCGCTTCCTGTTATGGTGGAGCCGGCTCATTAACTTGTTCGGCTTATTTTGGATGTCTTCCGATGGGGCTGGCAGACTGTCTCTCCCGATTGAAGTGATTCTGTCACATTCGGCCAATGTGACCAACAGCACAACCGTGAAAATTATTAAACTTTTCATTTTCAAAATCTTCAAGAACTCCTGCTGTTAAAATCCACTCTGTCCTCTGCAGACGCTTTACGATAATTGATCATTGAAACTCAAGAATCAAACTATTTATAGGAGGAATACATCATTCATAAACATTCCTCCTTCTCTGATGCTAAACAGCTTCATCAACGCTGTTTATCCGCTTTCTTCACTTTGTTAATTTCTTATTTTCAAGTCATCATTATCTCTGTAGAAATTAATTCATTCCATCTTAGACAAAAACAAATTAAGTTTATTTCATAATATCATGAATATGCTTGCCTCAAACACAAATTAGGTCAATATTATTTTTCCCCATGCATGAAAATAGCGTTCAGCAGCCTCTTCATCAGTTTATTAAAAACCTGTAATTCATAGTTCTCAAATTCCGAATTATGTGCTGTCGCCTAATATTCTCGCTTTTATTACATTTTATTAAATTACAGCTACTTTTTCTTCTGAAAAATAGCGATTTAAACCGACAAGAATCCTAAGGGTTTTTTGCTCTTCAACTTCATAAATTTTACATTTTAAGCTGCAATGTGTGACAGATAGTTTATGCTTCCACAAGACAAAACTACGACCTCACATGCAGTCCTTCTGCGTCAATCTGCGAAATCAAAATTCAGCTGCACACTCATTTCTGCATTAGCCTCGCTGGAAACCTCCCGAAAACCTCTTTATTTTAAATCCGGTACGGTCTTAGAAAACGTTTTTAAAAAAGTTCATTTTGTTGTTTATTCAATTCTCAAGAAGGTTATCATTGATTTTTTCATGTGAAATTCCCCGCTAAACCATGAACTTCGCTACAGTTTCGAAACCCAATTCTTTATGACATCAAAAATGCAATTATTTTATTTAATAGCCTAGCCTTATTATTTCCCGGCTTCTTAAACGGCGACAATAATCAGTCAATGTACAAGAATGTGTGAACTGTGTAATTTTAAATTAAATAAATCCTTGCCCATTATAATGTAATGACAACGAATTTCGAAACATGAGTATGAACAAGCACGCGCCTTTACGGAACCTGTCGACTAATTCAGCATCCCCCCCAGCATGATATTCTATGAATCTCTCGTGTATTAAATGATTTAAATTTAAAATTTAAATGCTGTATTAATTTTATTGAGCCAAATTTAAAACTTTCCCTTCAATCCATTGCACGCCTCTGTCCTCGAAAGTGTAGTCAAAACTCCACAAAACTTACAATACTATCATCCGCATTAATTTCAATTTTTTTAAACTAAATTGCTAAACATTACAACTTAATCTAGCGTTCCGTCTTCCATATCAGTCAAATCCAAAAGGACCTTCTCAAGTCACGTCGGATAGCTTCTTACTGCCGGTTCAGAGGGCGCTGTTGCTGAAACGACGGTTCCTGTTGTTCCTGAAGAGCTCGTTGAAGCTCTCCGGGAGTCGTCCACTCGCTAAGGGACTCGGTAATGGAATACGTCTCTCCAGTAATGGGTCCGCTCAGAAGACGCTGTTGTCCGAAGTTTTCCATTCTTCCCTTTGGTTTCTCGTTTAGTATCACCTTATCAACTCTGCCCTCTTCCTTTGGTGATTCGTTCATGATCACGCTTTCAACTCTGCCCTCTTCTTTCGGAGCTTCGTTCATTATCACGCTTCCAACTCTGCCCTCTAGTCCCGGCTTCACAACTCTTCCGCATTGTGGTTTCAAATTCTCAGCCCGATTTTCCCCCGAGTGAAGCTTATGAAATTTTTCCATAAGGTTAGGACGCTCCAGTTGGTCATGTTCCCTTATAAAAGGCTTCTTCTTTTCAAATTCTCCCCCACGGATTTCCTCTTGAACGGGAACCTTTTCAGCCCCCTTTCGGAAATTCCCGCTTCCTCCTGGTCTCCTCAGACCTTGTTGACCTTGTTGACCTTGTTGACCCCCAGCGAAGCCCTGGTCCTGGCCAGCTTCAAAACGGGGTATCTGGTTTTCAGACAATCTCAGCCTCTGATTAAACACACCCTCTCTTAGAACCTCCCTGTCCTCGTCATCAGCTCGACCTTTCTTCTTCGTCTCTTTTTCTCCTTCGAACCATCCAAACAGTCTTGCTTTCTCCAAGGGCGAGCGCGTTTTCTTTCCCGTGATACCTTCCACTAGCTTCGTAGGTTTAAATTTCTCTTCAGAAGACTCGGAACTAAAGATGAGTCCTCTCACTTGATTCGGATTAATGCTCTCCGCCCAACTCACGAGCTGGACGGCCGCAATAATTGCAATTAAGAACAATTTCATTTTTGAGGTTTCAATGGAACAGGGAAACTTGAAAGAGCGAGTGAACACCATGAGCAGTGAGTCCATGTCTTTTATACGCCTCCCCTAAAATATCAAAATCTCAAACTAATTAACCTACAATTTCTTTCTCAAAGATAATAATCAAACAAGGCTGGAAAATACAGCGCTTATTATTTTTGTTTTTTTCAATCAAAACAGTGTATTTCCTAAATCTGTTTTTATGGCTAGCTAAACGCTCACAATTGTTGTTCTTGAACATAATAATTAACAATCAATTAGGTATTCACAACAAGTCTTACACTAGCTACGACACTAGGCTAATGTTCATGACTAGTGAATTCATTTGACATGGAAAATCCGTTTTCACCTTTTAAAAAATATTCCTTTCAATTCACACTAAACACATTATTTCGCGTGAAACGCAGTCCCTAAAAATCCTTAACATCCCACGCACCATGTCCAGCCCAGCGCCACATGTCCAAACGCAGTCGCTGGATAGCTCGCCAATCCATCGGAAGCTCGCAGATCCTCCTCTTCAAGTCGCCCCTGTCGTATTTACAGCACCACCAGTTTCAGCTTCTTCCAGGAGCGTCATACGCTTTTCAATTCGGAACGACGAGTTCCACGCCGTAGTCAAGAGGCACTTGTAAAGCGCTTGCTTGTACATCCTTTGCTACACAACCCATCCATGAAGATTGTATCCAGCAACAATAAGCAAAATTTCTCCTCCAAACTTATTATTATTTCACCCATTCCAATCAATGTTGGCAAGGTATTGCGAGTGTTGATTGTTTAATTGTTTGCTCAATATTTTTCAGTATTTAGCTTGGTAGATTCCCAAATTTTCAAAGCATCTTCCAATCTTAGCGTAGCTTCTAGACACGCCTGCAAATATTGCTGCTACTAATAAGAAAAATTATCCAAATTTTCCAGTTTAATATTTCAATTTAAATTAATACCTCGACCATCTCGAAAAAAGCCGATCCTATATTCCTTTACTATTCAGTCAGTATATCCTATTTTAAACTTATCCGCTATCAAGTATCGAAGTAAAAACAAAAGAGAATCAATCCGGTTTGAATTATTTTCAAAACAATCAAGTAAGTCCTACCTAATTGGGTAATAGACAATATTTCTTACTATGATTGTGTCAATTATCAAAAATTAAATCCACGCAAAATTCCCCAAATTTTACTACGTACTGCGGTCCAAGTTTTTAGAAATAATGGAGCACAGCGATAGAATTGTCTCTGTCTGTATGAGTCGCTATACCAAAAGAGTTGGAGATTTTGTCTACGTATTAAGCAATGCACACAAAAGGATAAAACGGCAAGACAAGGCATAAAATTGGACGAAGACAATATTTTAGAGGATATACCAGGGAGTACCCAGGAATTTCAAAACCCTTCTTTCGTTTTCTGAACCGATAAATAGCTCAAGAGAGCCGTTGTGAAGAAAGGAGTGAAAATGGCGTTTAATGACCTAGAAATTCCAGGAGCGAAACTTTTTCCAGGAATTCAAATTGATCCAGAATTCGAAAACAATTTGTTGCTACTACGCAGGTGCACCTTATTTATGAATCCTGGCTCCGATGAATTGAAACATTTCCATAGTGCATTGCAACACGATCCTAAGTTATGGTTGTTGCAACCCCGTTTCGATCTTTGCTGGGTTGGAGATACAAATTGTAAAAAAGAAGCAAGAGAGCGTTGCATGATGGAAACCATTCCAAAGTACTTCCATCAGCGTAATCACGCCAACCCCAGACCCTATAACCAGATTCATGCTATACTAAATGTCATCGATGAATTGAAGGTTCGTCTTCGACAAGGCATAGAGTTGTGCCGAGATAATATTTTAACAGGAGAATATAAGTAATACCAAGGTATTTCAAACCCGTTTTTTCTTTTCTGAACCTATACAAAGCCCAGGCATGACGAGGCATGGGATCCAGAAAGGGAAAGAATATCATACCTATTAGATAGGTGCACCTACCCGCAACAGCCCGACCCAACTGGACGTCTTCTCGATCCATTCAATCCAAATCCTGATTTTTGGCATCCGCCCCGCTATGACAAATGCTGGGCTGGAGATAAAGCTTGTGTCGAAACACCAGAAACAAAACAAGCTTGCGAGGCGGATATCATGAGTAGATACGACCATCAGCGTTATCGCGCCGACCCCAGACCCGAAAACCAGATTCAAGCTTTAGAAAATGTTATCCATGAACATCTATCGCATCTTAACCCTCCCCATCCTCCACAAAATACATCTTCATTTCCTCAACAACCTCCCTCCCCACGCTTAGTGCCCTTATTAGAGAGGTGCACCATCGCTCCACCGCGAGAACGATTAAACGGCAATGCCTTGCCACCTTTCTTCAATCCATACGGTCAAGATCCTGCGGATTGGTACGATCCAAACTTGGAGCTATGCTGGGCTCAACATCCAGATTGTGATGATCCACTTGTAAGAGAGAATTGCAAGACGTCTACCATGGAACTGTACCGTCATCAGCGTGAGGACGCCAGTCCCAGACCCTTCAACCAGATTGAAGCTATACAAAGAGTTATAAGCGAACTACATCCACAAGACGAAAATAATGTTTCCATGGAAATCCTCCGTACGCCCTCTCCCGAGCCACAAAGAAAGCGGCAGAGGCTGCAACCTGTAGACCGGAGGGTTCGTCGTCCGAACCCTCTTCGCCCAGTAGCAAACCACCGCTATGAAACACGAAGTAGGGGCCCTCCATCCCTACCCGGAGGTTTGCTTCCTAATGGACGTCTCCCACCCGAAGCCGCACCTCATTCCCCACGTCGTAGCAGCGGTCGTCTCAACCCTGTTCGACCAGTACCAAACCACGGCTATGGTCTACGACCCATGGCGCACCGTCGACGTCCTTGTTAGCACTCATTTCCATCCTTCTCACCATAATATTTTCCAGCGTCACTTCGGCTTCATACCACTCCCACGTATTCCAACTCTAAAAAGATCCCGTCCAACTAGAATTCTTCTAATCAACATTTCCTAACACCCCCCTAAATACTATCCACCCACATTCTCCACCATATTCAATAACTCCATACTCCTCAGCCCCCCCCCACGAACGTACTTATTGTATCATCAAATCACCTAGTTTAAATATACATGCACTAATCACCACAAATTCATATCCAGACTCAATTAAATCTTAAAGCGAACATGAGCACACACTACCGGATTTATATCATTATATATATTTTTAACAACAGCATATATGCTTCATTTTTTTTAACTGCTACTCTCTTCATCATCTGTATCCATTCGCACTCCCCATTTTCGGCATCATCTCCCAAATGCAGTCACTGGATAGCTCCCCAATCCACCGGACAAGTTAGCCCTAGCTCGCAGATCCTCCTCTTCATGTCGTCCCTGTCGTATTTACAGCACCAGATTCAGCTTCTTCCACGAGCGTCATACGCTTTTCGATTCGGAACGACAAGTTCCACGCTGCAGTCAAGAGACGATTGTAAAGCGCTTGCTTGTACATCCTTTGGTACACAACCCACCGATGAAGATAGTACCCAGCAACAATGAGCAAAATCCCTGCAAATTTTCCAACCTTAATGTCAGTTCATTTCAATTAATTATTTAAACCACACTCCACCCACCACAACCTCATTAAAGCGCGTTGAGCCTGTAGTTAACCATACCCAGAATAAGAGTTCCCAAGAACACAATGAAGATAGGAACATCATGATCTTCTCTGAACTCGTTTAGCGACAAACCGAAATACGTATGATAATTGCAGTAAGTGTCAAACGGATCCACGGCGACAGCCAAGAAAATATATCTGTTATCACAACCCATTAAGCATTTTAAAACCGTTAACATCATAAATCCGCATATTCCCAATACGCACTTACACCTTCTGCCTGATTCGGCTATCCCAAACAATGCTATTCCGCTCATCCTCCGGCCCGGCATTACGCAATATCTCATACGGTGCTTCCAGCAGCTCCCTCTGGTCTCCTCCCGCCAGAGGTTCCTCCACTTCCTCCTCATAATATTCTGGATACGGCAATTCTATCCGTTCAATATCCGCATCCATCGATTCTTCTTCTTCTCCCCTGCAGTCTCTGTAATTCTAATTATATTCCGCAATATTTACTCCAATTATCCCTGCAAATAAATCCTTTAAATCCTTATTTTCCCTTTCAGAAACAAATATATAATATGAATAATATAATATAAATAATATAACATAAATAATACAAATATTATAACATAAATAATACAAATAATATAACATAAATAATACAAATAATATAATATAAAAAATAATACAAATAATATAATATAAATAATATAAATATATAATATAATATACCACACGATTCCAGATATTTAGCGGCTCATAAACGAAATTCTCATCAAACTTTGGATAGTCCTTCCACAAAGCTCTTATAGCTTGAACCCTCGCCTTCCACGCTTTCACCATTCTGTCCAGCGTTTGCGGCGCCTTGTTGCAACCTGTTGGTCAACCGTTACAAAATCCCAATCATCTAATTCAGTTACCGTGCTTACCCCCTATTTCTTTTATTTAAATACTAGCTTACGATTCCCCAAAACTTTCTTCGAGAACGTATACCCACTCGCTTGAAATATTTCGATAAGAACATAAGTCCCGTTGAACTTTACACCTTCCGTCGTGTTTACATCAGCTCCGACATTCATTCTAGATTTACAACATTTTTAATCACAATTAGTTCATACTTTAGCGGGGTAACCGGCCTTTAACAATGCAACAATCCAAAAGTACCCACAGCCGCAAATCCGGTACGTAGGCATCCAACCGGTAAGGTTGAACCGGACATCCGAACATTCCATAATGATACGTTACTTTCAAAGTACCGTTAACGATTTGATAAAACTGAGGATACTGTACAAAACAAGCAATCATGATCACTTTCCCCTTTAAATCCTTTAAAAACCAGGAGATTTTTTAAAATCCACCTCTCGAATCCAGTACGCTGCCATTTGTTCATCAAAATGTCCTTGAGGAATCTCATATCGGTAATTATTTCTAAACTGTGGGCATTGAGGACGCCGTCTGAAACGAAATATATAGATGGCGCTCTTTAGCACTAAATCAAAACTTATATAAACTTGAATTAAATATCATTCACAGCAAACACTCCAAGGATCACACTTAATATGTATGGAATTCATAGTTAACAAATTAAATAATATATAGAAACTTAATATTTTAAAACACAACTCACGAATCTTCATGAATCGTCAAATATTTATTGCATCCAAATCGAACAGAGACATGGGCACGAGGTTGGGCATGACACCTGGTCTGCGATGGAGATCCCATGATGAGATGAGCCGTTACTGAAACCGTAAATCCACGTCTTTAAACGTCAAAAGCATGTAACCTCAACATACTTAAAAATCCTCCTCCATACCTTCCTCAAGGTTCGAGTAGCTAGCTCCAAAGAAAGCATTAATTTCAGTTTCAATTGGATCTATAATATGAGGCTTTGCCGTCAGTGTTACATCCTGAAAACGATTCCAAGATAAGAGGGGGCGCCACCATCTACGACCGTACAAAAACTTATCTCTCAAGCTGTCCACTCTTTTAGTTCCCAATCTTCCCGCTCACCCAAGCATGACGCATAATATGCTCCTCTTGCTTTATAGAAGGAACGCTCACTTCCAACGATGCCGCTTTGTTATGCGTTAAAAGAATATGAAGCTGCAAATTCGCCTCATCGTTCTTAACTTCCACCCGCACACTCTCACTTTCTCCTACATCCATCGACATTTCCGATGTATTCGCAACGAAGCCGAACGTCTACAAACAAGCCCCAAACGAGCGATAAATACCTTCCATTTGGACCAAAATTTGGCTCAAAACTTCTCAAAATCTAGACTCACCGAACAAGCTTCCAATGAAAATCTTGCAACCTCCGGCAGAATGTCACCGCGTTCCTTGTAAAACGGCATCGCGAATTTATGAAAATTCAATCCCGTATCCAACAATCTCATCGAATGATGCCTTGCATAATTCCCGAATATATTTCCCTTTGAAGCTGCATTTTTCAAAACTGGGAGCAGGATTATTCCAACACCTGTGAAGGAATCAAAACCCGCATCATCCTATAACTACACACAACAAAAATCATCAGCGCCCCCTACAGTATGCTCGTTTTGGAATCAAAACCAAAAAAGGTATCATCCTATAACCACAACCGCGCCCCCTATAGTATAAACACTTAGCTTATTATTGCATGTATAAATCATATAGCTTACGAAATCTCCCGCTATCATCAAAATACGGTATGTAAGTCGGGGTCGGATTTTTAATCACGGGCATAAATTCCGTCATGTTCAAAACAGGTCCGCCAACTAAGCTGAGACCCTCGTGAGAGGAGATGACACCGTAAGCGAAATAACTTCCAAATGTAAGCCCAACTGCACTCCCCGATGGATGTGATGCAAAAATAGGTTGAGTATTGAGCCAGTCATGGTAGCTACTTCGGATGTATTCGGCATCTGATTCAGATCCCTCTTTTCGGTTCTGATAAAAGTATGTCTTGAAGATTGTCCTCCCTGTTTCCCAAAGTAATACCCGTAGCGTTATCCAGTAACTCTCACAATCCACCCAACCCCAGTAACTCAACAAGGCAATAGCGATGACAGTTATCCCTTTTTCCGTAACTTACCAGCGTTACTGCTGTAGTACAGCTTCTCTCTGCACCCAGAAATGAAGATGCTGTACGACATGGGTATCCTCACCATTATCGGCTCTACAGTTTTCCTATTCTTAGTAATCCAACTCACACTATTGGCTGGTCTGCAAAAAAACTTTCTCCGACTCTTCCGATACGGAGTGACAAAGGGTAATTGGGATTTCAGGGGTATGCGGTAGATCCCGTAGTATTTCGACGAATCAATATTATTCACGTCCATCCCGCTACCTCTACAGAGAACGGTGAGCAGATTTTCTTCAACAATGGCTACAAGCGAAACGATTTCGAAGCAGTGATCCTCCTCTTCCTCGTTCTCTTTTATCAACTTGGTTCCTTGAAGGACTGCGGGTGCCAGTGGATCCACGTGTTCCTCCCAGTTCAGAACCCCTAAGTACACCAATTGACAATGGTGCTTCTCAGTATTCAAATTACGTTCCTCCTCCCACAGTCAAAAACCGCCGTTTTTCTTTTAAAAAAACCAAGCCTCTCCCCGCATAAAATTTAAACAAACCTAGAGAACCACCGCCCGCCATGATATTAGCGTTCCGTACCCAAGTCGGCGGATACGTGTCCTTAACTTGAGATCTCGATATCTTGTTGTACATCCAATAAATAACGTTCATGATCCCATCCAAGCTTGCTACAAACTTCCCATCGAAAGTATCACCGTTATCCCAAGAAACATAAATCACTTTTCTTTGGGATTCAATGTAGCTGGAGCAAGAGGAGGGCAGACAAAAAACGCTGGCTTAAATTCCAATTCATTATAGCATAATCCTCCAATCTGGTCTCGCTAGAACCTCACCATCGCTACTCGTTAACGCCCTTCGGGGCCTCACATTACCTTTCGTACTCATCCGGGTCGGTATGATAGGCCGCATAGGACGAGTAAATGGCAACCAGAGGCTCCAACTTGACGGTTTTTTTATACGTGGCACAACTTGGAGTAGAAGAGACAATGTTGATCATGTACGGAAATTTGTGAAATACTGGTTCATCCGGATCCTGAGTCACCCGATCTTGAGACTCTAAAAGTGTCCGCAGCATTAAAATCAATTTTAAAAAACCGTTTCCTTTCCCTCAACAGTGTTGTGAACAACAATGTAACAAAGGCCTCACAACAACGTTTTTTAAGTACTTTTCAACTTACTCAGATACGCAACCCCCGTTTCGTATTTTTCGTTAGTTATCTTATCGATAAACAAAACACCACATTTCATTCCCAAGATGAGCCGATTGGTTGAGAAGGCAAAAGTCAACACAGTCCGAATATCTACACTGTTCTCCGTCGTGCAACCCAGACGAGTTCCCTCAAAACTCGGTGTTTCAGAGTCTTCAGGATCACGCGCTAGCTTTCTTAGAATATCCTCGTTCACGGCAAAGGGCTGAATGTAGTCCCTCACCATGGATTGTTTCCCGCTCGCAAAATAAAATTTACCCTCCGGAGTCGGCCAGTCTACGCATCTCCCTTTCTCGAAATCTCGGACTATTGCCTGGTTGCATAACAAGTTGATGTATCGATTATATAGTGTCGAATCCTCGGGTTCGAACCCTCCCAAGTCGCACAGAATCCTTTCATCCCTTGCTTCCTGGTTCCATAAACTAAAGAATTGAATTAACATATATCTTAAATCATATCACAGCACATCTAAAAGTCAAAAACATGTTTTACACCGGCAGCAGTCCCAAAGCAGATACATCAAGCCCTTCCATCGTATTGCAAGCGTAGTTGAGATAGCTAGTTGAGCGACCTTCGTACTCGAGAACCTGCATACAGGGCTGCAACGCTCCAGTATCTTCCGCCACTTTTTGACTCGACGTTGCCTTTTCCAAATAATCCTTTATGTTACTACCCGGCCAATCCATAAACTCCATCTCAACCCCATCTTCATTGCTGTCATTTCGGAAAAGTTTCGAACTTCTGTACAGTTTTTGCTCAGGAATTATAAAACCCGCCCCTTCAAACCCTGCAAAATACTTGCTTGAATTTACAACAATCACTCATTCCGTTCCCTTTTTTGACAAAAAACCACTCAAAATCCCTACATTATTTACCGTCGTTGTTGTTGAGTACTTTCTTTTCCGATATCTTCACAGTATCAAATTCATCTCCATCAACCAATGCGAACGGTTCTGGATCACCCGAATAACACGATATTTCCTTATGCCCTGAAGTCTGAGTCCTGCTTCCGCATTCAATGCAAGTCTTACAATCTTCCTGTACTGACTGTTCTGATTTGCATGGGTACAGAGTAAGACATGTAATCCCATCCGCAACCCCAGATGCCGCTGACCCTTCGTCAGTTTCCGCTTCCACCCCAGTAATCTCTTTTACGTCTGAAGAGTCATCATCCTCATTGCTCGATGAAGCATTCCCAACTTTTTCCCTAGACGACGAAGCAGAGCCTTCAAAATCTGTTTCCTCCACACCCCGCTTCCCTCTTCCACCCTCACCTCCCCCCTCCTTCTCAATTAGCCTAGCTCTGGCAATTAATATTTGACGCATTTTAATAAAATTATTTCCAGTCCGCACTCCTTCGAGTGTCTTTGGTAGCTCCCTGGGGCCAGGCTTTCGGCGACAAACAACAGAATTTTCCCACAGGATCCTGCTCAAAAGGTATACACAAACCAGGTGGGTAATCAGTTCCATTAAGCTGTAGTTAAATTTTAATTTCACTTTCACAATTTGTCAACCTCGTTCTCACATCTATCACCAGTCACCAGCGCTTGTTGAATTCAGAAACCACAACCGATCGTAGTCTAAGCACAATGAGTTCTCAGTCTGGCTGAATTTGACTATTTTGTACACTAGTTTCTGTTGCCATGACAATATCGAAAAATCCCTACTTTTTCCATCAGTACTCATCACCATACTCATCACCATTTTCAAATTTAAAAAAATCGCCTTTGTTTCATATTCATATTTATTCTTGAGCTTTATTAATAATTTAGCGCGTTTATATCTTTCGAATAATGTTATACATATAATTACAGGTATAATTCATATTATCCATTTCAACAGTCCGCAACAATGACAATTTCAATATATGAGCAATATATATTTGCTATCTAACACTTCTCTCTAAATTTTCCACCCTACAATAATATTATCAACAAGGATTTCTAAAAACTAAATCTTATATTCAACGTAAATTCCTTCTTGATTCATCTACTCCTCAAATCCCTAAAGCTTATCGGAAAGCTAAATACTAATTAGAAACTTTGTCTTGAAAAAACTTCATTAACGGCTTTTACCAACTCTATATATTTCACTTTCACCCAACTTTCTCCAACTTTCACCCAACTTTCACCATTTTCTCACTAGCTTTCTCGCTCAAACTACCAGCTGTAACATCCAGCACTTCTACAGCTCCAACTTTATCATCAAATCCAACTTCACACAAGTCATCAAACATTTTAAACATAAACGAAAGCCATATAACGAGTTAATTGAAAAATCCTCACAAAAGTTCCTTATTCAAAACAGAGGTAGCCCACAATCTACATACGTATTGTACACGCTTTAAGAAATCCCCTTAATCGCCCCCGCTATTAATTTTATATCCACCTATGTGAACAATATAGTTTGATTATGCATTATAGACACGACAGCATTTAAGATATTGTAAAGGCCATTAGTGAGTGAAAATCTACAGACATATGCGCTCCTATACATAATCGCATAATATATTTACCCCAATCATAATTATTGTGTATTTTTCAAGTTAATCCATTAGTTTTACCTACACAATATAAGATACTACCCCCACCTGTCGGCCGTGTAGCAAGTGTGTTCATAGAACTGACTACTATATTTTTACGTTGATTCCCCATTCTCCTTTTAAAACTTCCCGACAAGTCCCTAATAAAACTCCTCTTCAAAATTTAATAGCTCCCCTCATACTTATAATGTAAATCATATCGATTCTTGCGAAACTTTTATAAGAGATCCATACAGATCCTCCTTTTTATATTTAATTATTAATCCTTATTTAAATAACTTAGTACCCACCGGCAATGCCCTCGTTGGCTTCCAATAATTTAGTTCCTTGATCCATATATAATTATTTACATATTACATCATCATTGTATAAGAACGGTATAAAATCTATATTTCTATAGCTCAAGTATGCTTTACACTACACGAGCTCTTGGACCTCTTTTTATTTTATTACCGCTTAATCTATACTCGTCCACCTTTCCACCACACCTCCAACTAAATTATTCGCTTAATTTCCCTTTAATACACATTAAATTATTCCAAGAGAATCCACACTTTCATCCGCTTCCCCCTAAGGCTTTAAAATCCAGCTTTGATCCACTTACGACGATCCAAGGAGCAAACGGAATATTCTAACACTCCCTCTCTTTGAACCCCTGAATCCTACCAGGCATTTCTCCCGCCCTCTGGAGGCCCGCTCATGAAATTAAATTCCGGGAGACTTGGTTGAAAATCCGTAGGCATTTCAACTTATTCCCTAAGTTGGCGGTTACGTTGGCCCGGGAGAGATAACGCCGCAGTCTATGGGGCATTTATTATTCCGAGTACAGTTTTATAGATCACCCTGTAGTAGACCTTTAGATAATGCAAACAAGGGACTAATGGCGCATACAGAGCCTGGATTCTGCGACAAAGTACACACAAACCACGGGGAATAGCAAACAACCAAGACGAGGAGCCATCTATCCAACTCCTTTCCCTGTGCTTTCTCCAGACGTCCAGACATCAAGAGAAAATTGCTTTCTCCTCCTCGCATTTTTACCCCCAACCATATACAGCCTTACCCCATTCAACCCCGCCGCAGTCATGTACATTAACATATTTTCAGCAGCCCTATACAAACGTGCTAACCCAGCACCGCATCTCTAAACAAACGGTAGCTAAAAGAGCCTTTCCCTTCTAACCAAAGCTAAGCTAATCAGCTTTCACTCTATGACTCTCACCGGCCTCCTATTCATCTACAGCATCTCTAATTTATCAACAAGGTAAAAATACACTTGAGCTCTTAAATAAATTTTTCAGTGTGTAAAAGCTATGGCAGATGAAGCCGATATGGAAGGAGGATGACTTTCAAGGATACGTTCACAGAGAAACCATAAGAACTCTCTGCATAGTTTCCTCCATTAAACCACGCTCACTTAAATCTTGAGAAAGTCACTCTGATTCCTGGAACGAGTAAAGTATTCCCTTGCTTTCTCTTAAAGCAGCAGCTCCTTCACAAAAGTCATGTACTCCAAGTAGTGAATAAGATTACAAAGTCCATTACCAAAAGTTAGACGGCTTGGACAGCATAGACTAATAAAACTCCAAGTTGTAAACAAGGATGGTAAAAGCTCCCAGTTTGTCCTCATGGATACTCTATAAAAGTTTTACTAGACCCATTCCCTAATTCCTTTCCCTATACTTTCTCCACTTTCACCCACCTTTCACCTCCATTCAGATTCCCGTCTTCCACAATTTAATTTTACTATATTTCCATTCCTGTCTACCTATCATTCTTCCAGCATCTTCGCTCCTCTTACTCGAATCGAAAAGCTTTATTGTTTAGCAATGCACTCTTCTTGCTCATTTCCCAGTTAAAATATTCAAGCATTTTACAGATTCAGCTAACAATTCCATGCACCTCCAAAAGCTCAAAATCCTCTTCTTTCCTTATTCCGTCCTCCTCAACTGTAAGCTAGTTGTCCCACTTTCAATCAATTTAAACCAACCCTTTTTCTTAGCTCTCTACGGATCAGTATTATCATTTTAAAATTTTAATAATATTTAAATAAACAACCTAAAACTTAGACCTACATCATTATAATTCCTCTCGATCAAACTCTTCCACACAACTCACATTCCTATTAATCCTCCATTATTTCAAAATCCCCGCCGCTTAGAGAAAGTACCAGTCGTTCAAGTAGTTGAGCTTGATTGGTTAGTCGAGGAATTATTTCCTTGAATCTTGAATCCTGCCGTCTTGAATTTTTTTTCGCATCCTTGCATCTCTTCCCCGTCGAACACACTCCTGTCGACCGCCGTCAATTCCAACGATTATATATAATTGGCCAGCTTGTGCCCAGGTGTGAGTGTAGCAATTAAATTAATCTTCTCTGGAAGCATTCTTGACTCTTAAAAGTACTAAATATATATATTTATAGCAGCATAGCTCCAACGTGGGATACGCAACACATGTACGTAGTTTATTTTTGTGCAAAAACGTGGCGGGATTCCTCGTAAATAGTCGGCATACTAATTGGCTCCACTTATTTCCTGGCTCCAGCATCCAAAAGCGTTTCCTCATGTTTTCCAAAAAAAAAACAGTCATCATCCCCGCTTCCAACCTTCTTCAACCCAGTGATCCGCCTCCCAGGTGTCTTAATTAGGGAAGAAGGGTACGCTCGTGCTCATTTGACATCCGAGAGCGGCAGGTGGCCAACAAGTAGTCTTGTCATTAGGATTATAACTTTGAAAGCTTACATGGGCACAGTATTTCTCATCAACTACCTGTGTAAAAAAACGTTTCAAAAATCAAACACACCTCTCAAAATCAAATCAAGGATAATTGACGCATGTGGTCTGGTGCAATGCGGTAGGGAAAAAACTCATCCCAAAGCCAAGCCATAAGCAAAACCATCTCTTCCTTTCTCTTCCTCCTCCTCGTACGTACTTACGTACCCAACGCCAAGGAACACTATACACATAATCCATTCCGCTACAGAGTAACAACTCGGAGAAAGCAGAGCAACCTCCCACGAATCCACCGCATACACTATACACTCTTCATAGTCAGATCACTACCACCCCTCCATACACACGTACTCTTCAACCGGCTATCTTTTTCTCTAGATATTCTACTCCTAGATTTTCCCTACACAAACCAAACAGCAGTGCATATCGCAGCAGAACTGGCTACTGGCTAGCTTTCACTTCTACTCCTTCACCCAAATCCTCAACTCTTCATCTTAAATCCACTACTACTTGCTACCATCACACCACTCCCACATACATCCCGTCAAACATATCCCAAAACTCCAAAAACATGCTTCTCAAACACACCACTCTCACGGCAATACACGCATATAACTTACGGAGAAAACTACCATAAGAAGATGCCCGCTGTATTCAAAAGATGGACGGTGAAAGTCACGAAGAAAGTAAACGTGCTTCGAAAATCCACATGCTTTCTCCATCTTTATTACACATCCCGGAACCTTTCGTCAACTACCTTAAAAACATGCACGTAATAACCTCCAATTAGTCCATCTTCAAAGTACTAAAATCATGAATAATTTTTACACAATCCTCCGCATCTCCTCCTCCCAGATACTCCTCATGAATATTTTAAAATCCGTTTTCCTACCTACCCGCCTCCTAGCGCAATTACCCGCATTCCGTAACCCAACAAACAACTCATACTCTGCTTTCGCTCAGCTCATTCATAATAATGTGCCGACAACTAGCTCCCTCTACGATACATTCCCCATTTTATCTTTAGCCTCAATACTGAAAATTTTATTAACTTACAAAAAAACCCATACGCGGAATCCTTACTTTCACCACTTTCACCCGCCCGCTCCTTCCAACTTACATAGCAGAGAAAGCATCTTCTCGTCGCAAGCACAGCAGCTTTCTCCTTGGCTGCGGAGCGAATGCGACAATATCATGGAAAGCATGGTGCGAAAAGCGTGCTGGACACAAATCCTCATAACAACATTCACTTTACGATACTCTTCAAGAAACTACTTACCAGGATTTCATAAGGATGACAGTGAGTACATGTTTTACGGACGGTCCCACCCATTGGAATTAGCAAGCATTTACGGCTCGGTTGAACTGAACCCGATGCAAAGGCCCCACATATTTGAACCCGACCTATAAAAAGCTCCTCCCCATCCGGAGTAAACCCCCCTATCACTGCCCCCTCTACCCTTTCACCCTTGGAAGATTGGACCCATTTAAGAACACCCTTTGGTGCCAGTAACACCTGTAATCACAATACATTTCAAAACCAACTTTCACTTTAAACTTTCACCTTCCCCCTCTGTCTTTCTCCAAGCATACACTATCAAGCACCATCTATCTCTGTCCAATATTTACACCCACTAGACCACCTCTCCGCCCCATCTTTATTAATTTAAGCAAAACTCATTTTCAAATACATTTCATGATAAATCATCTATATCATTCACAGTTTACACTATTTCTCAAGAAAAACAAGAAGCGCCCTCTACACAACCTCTCACTCATTTAAACCCTGCATATTACATCATCATCGATTCCCTAATTTTCTACTTCGTTGATCATTCTCAAAAAAAGCTTTCTCTCCTTTCTCCACATTTTCTTTCTCTCCTTTCTCCACATTTTCTTACTCTTCTTTCTCCACATTTTTTCTTTCTCAGCCCATTCTACAAACCCCTAACCGTATTTCC
The DNA here is from genome assembly GCA_906901655.1 of Sminthurides aquaticus. Taxonomy (NCBI): domain Eukaryota; kingdom Metazoa; phylum Arthropoda; class Collembola; order Symphypleona; family Sminthurididae; genus Sminthurides; species Sminthurides aquaticus. The sequence continues at coordinate 505,430 of CAJQTT010000030.1, read as the reverse complement.
CAATATTCCTCAGCCTATCCAAGTAGAACACACTCCTACGTCCAGCACCGTGCTTTCTCTTTTAAATAACTCTCCCCACGTTCTTGTACTTTTCTCAAGAGAAAGTAAATAACATACATGGAATCCTAGAGATAATTTCACACTCGTCCCTCTTCCCTCCAGTTTGGAAGGGTCATGTAATAAATTTTCAATGCCTAATCCTGCCCTGTATCTTAATCACAGCATCCCTCCCGTTATTTTTTACCTGCGAGCATTGATATATCTTTCCCTCGTACAATTTTAAAAGCTTCCAATCCCACACTCTCCTCCTTTTGCAACAGGATGTTTCTTCGAAAAAAAATCCCCTCCAACGTAAGCCTCTCTGAATTTGATTGAATAATCAGGTTACAAACTCTATTTGAAAATTCACTCCACGTCCCTCCTCACCTGTACCTCCTACCCCCGCACCTCCTTTCCCCGACTTTCTCCTCCTATCTCATCCTAAACTGAATCATCTAATGCTTATATTTTACTTACTTCATATGATTTACAAGGCACTTCTTTCCCTTCCCACGGAATAGTAGCATATCTAAGTCCGACGTGAAGTTTTCCAGGAATAAGAGCCCCTTTATACCAAGCTCGCGCCACATACACTGTATCATTGCAATCAAGGCCTACAGACACACCATTCGTAGGATAATAACCGTTCACACATGGGTTCCAACTCACAACAGGCTTAACTTCACGTGCACAACCCAACAATTCCGCCATCATTTTCCGTGACATTCAGGCAGATTTTTTTCAAAACACTTTCTCCACTTTCTCTTCCCTCTTCTTTTCTTCCTTCCTCCGCCTTCCTTATACCCACTTTTCTTTCCCACCAGCCTCACCAGCTCCCTCCCGCATCTTCTATTACCGCATAATTATAAATATTATAATTCTCTTCCGCCCTGTAATGTCCGCTACCTCAGCCTCTTCTGCCCACACTTTTGCAATATCTCTTCCTTCACAAACCGACTACTCCCACGGAGTCACACCCCACAAAACTTCAGTTAGCTCCAATCCCCCGCGGAAAGCGTATCAATAAGCACCAAACCCAAGCGTTACCCGGTACAGAGAGAGATCGCGCGGGAACGAGTTGCCGTCTCTTTCACGGATTCAGGAAGACTGACTGGGCCGGATCCAGAACAAGATCAACTTCTCGCCACGAGTACCCCTTCACATCGGGTCCAAATATTTCCCCCTTGAAACAAATAGAAGGCGACGCAGCAGGGCAGCAGCGGGAGTGCAGTTGGATTCATATACACGGTGAAAGTCCGTTGGAGAGGAGAAGGTCCGCTCCCTGCAGTAAAGGGAATCCCTTCGTCTTCCTCCTCTTCTTTTACTTGTTTCTCTTTAGTGTTTAGTCTTCTCCCAAACCTCCCCAAAACTCTGTATACTCTGGCTTATGTACACGCAAACTATTAGGTCACACTTTGTACTAATACACCTGCACTGCAGATTACCAGCCCGAGATTATGACAGAACCAAAGTACAGATCAAAATCCCCCCGTCTCCTCCTTTCTCTCACAATCTGGATCTTGTCAACTGTCCTCCTTCAACTTTCACCACCACTTTCTCCTCTCCAGTTCAGTTTAAAAAATTTCCCGTACTCTGTACTTGACTCCAGAAAATGAAAACAACTTTCACCACTCCCTCCTCTGCACAGTCCCTTCCTTCTGTTCTCAAATCTTGAAGCTCATTCCTCCCTCCGTATGCCCTGATAAAACCAAGAAAGAGCGTGAGAACCGAGAGAAAGCAAGTCACACGCGCCTTCCGCTTCCATATACCAAAGAACAAGTCAAATCCCACGAAAAAGATGAGTTTTCAAAACCTCCAGAGAAAGCTCCAGCTTTCTCCGTCACTTAAATTTCTCTCTGCATTCCAGAATTTTGCAAAGCACCAATGTTCCAAAGACCTCATTCCCCAATTCCTTCATCCCCTCCGCCTCTTCTTGTCCCTATCTTTAATACTTAACTCCGTCTCCCCCTCCCCTCCATCCACAATCCCTCCACCACTATCAAGTCAAATACTAAACTCCAATTTACAACATCCATCCTCCTACCACAGCGCTTGCCTTTGTCTAACTAATTCCAAAGGCTCACACAACCCCATAACATATGCAGATCCTCTTCCAGTACTTTCTCCGCATTTGCTTAAGCTGGAATCCTCCACTCCAACTACATTGTCCACTCTTCCTCAGCACAGAATTCCAGGCTAACCTCTTCTACGTTCCCCACTTTCTCTCCCAGTCTTTATCTAATTTCACCGACTTTCACTCTCAGCCCTCTCATCCTCTTCTCATAGGTCTCCCTCTCAGCTTTCACCATCATACACAGTATTATTCCATCTCTCTCTCTCTCTCTCCAAAAGCTTAGACAAGAGAGTGGAGGAGACAGAGACAGATACAAAATTCAAAATATTGACGTTCCCAATCCTCATCTTAGACTCCAACGCGCCCTTTCTTCAGTCCAAAACTCAGTACTTCCTCCTCTCAAAACTTTCTCCATCCTCCTCCTGAATACATTTCGCAAATATTCAGCCCTCCAGCACAAGTCCCTTCCTTCCACCCTTCTTCCAGTCTATCGCCCCACTTTCTTCATTTTCCCAGTAGCTCCTCCTTGCTATCCTGCCTTGTATCCGTATTTCCTACACTTCTTCAGCAGCAGAATTTGTATTCTCAGCAGCATTTGTATTCTCAAACTCTCACCATTTTACCTCCCCAACGCACTTGCCAAAGAGGTCTCAATCCACGCCAAAGAACCAAGGTTTCGCAAACGGAGTCAACACACTTTCTCTATCCCTATTTATCCACGGATTCAATTCTCAAAATTAACCATATTCACCACCCCCTCCTCCCTGTCCTCTTTCCCTCTCCCACACCAACTTTCTCCTTTCACTATTCTCCTCCGCTCTCTCCACACTTCTTCCTGTAACCTAGTAAACTATATAGACAAAACAAGAGGCGGGGAACACAGTCAAAATAGGCACACACTCAAGAAAGAAAGCACGGAGAAAGCAAACCCTCCTTTCCCAGCTAGCAACACACCGCCAGCTCCAACCCAGGACACCAACCAAACGGGTCGATCATTCCACCCGCATACCACACTCTCAAATCAACTTCCCCAAAAGAGCCTACATAAAATAATCCTCCACCATTCCACAAATCCTCTCCCAATCCTCTCATCCATCCCCAGCCTCTGCATACCCTTTCCCAATAATATTCCAACTCTTAAAACAAGCATCAACATCTGAGAGACATCAGGGCCCCGGCATTCCGTAACTTCCCCTCATTTCCAAACAAATCCCTTACATATTTCATCCGTCCTTTACGCTCTCCCTCTTTTTCAATCCCTCTCCTCCGTCTTCTGTATCTTTCAGAATATTTTAATCAACTTCAGAAACGTGTACATCAACAGCAAACGAGAGCTTCCAACCTTTCATTCAGCTTCCGATCCCAGAATCCCTCAATTTCCTCATAACCTTCTTCTCAGCTCCCGCTTAATCTTATAGCTCTTCCCTATGTTTTACAGAATATCCAAATATTTCTAAAATCCTGCATTTCCCTCGTCATTACATATTCAAATCCCAGTACACAAATTTCCCAACGCCGACGACTTAATATTAATTCAACAATCTCAATCACCTTCTTCACACATCTGTGCATTTCTTCAACCTACATCAATCCACATCCTTTCGTAATCTCTTTGCAAGCGATGTGAGTAGACAAACTGAATACACAACCTTTCCTTCACAATCTCTACCCCAACTTTGGCACACAACCATTCAGAACATCTTTCTTAACATCAACTATCGCACTCACTCACTCACTCCTTTCTGTAGTAACAAAGACCGCATTCATCAATTCCTGACCTTATCCTCATAAAACTCCTCGACAGTATTCTCCAAACCTAATTTCACCACTCTCCCTACACTCAAGCCTACAACATCCATTCATTCCACTCCTCACAAGAAAACTAAAACACCAATCTCTAATTCACACCACCTCCTCCACTCCATCCAACATAGCTTAATCAAGCCGAGGAGGTAGAATCCGCAATCAAAAACTCTTAATTCCCCTGCAGTATTTCCCTCCGTACAATGAATACATAGTCCTCACAACTATTAAAACAGAGTCATTGGATTTTACATAAGCTACCGATATCTCGACAAACTTCTAAATGACCCCTGACATTTCATATCCACTTTACAATTCCAACAGTTACAGTATAAATCCAGTTTATGAGCAAACATTAATGTGCAAAATGGTTAACTACCTATTTCTCTCCTCATGCTTCATCCTTTCACAATTCCCAATCTTATAATAATGTGATAACGATCCCTGAGTCAGCTTTCACGGCCTGCATAGAACCCATTCAATCATTTAGTTTGCATATAATATTTACATAACCATCTACCGATACCATCACAGTTAAACCAGTAGATTAACAACCCTATTCCCATTTGAAACACCACAACCGTTTTATAGTTTCTAAGCTTTTAGTTCCTTTTCAAAATGACGCATTGCTATCGATAGTCCTGCATCATGATGCAGTCAGCTAGTTAACAGGATTATCAAGTAGAAACACCTATGCTTTCCCTTTCTCGCCATTGCATATATTATTACAATATTCGGCTGTACTAATAGAACAAAACTCCTAGTTTACTTCAATTCGAGACCATGGGTACATTCTGATAAATTAACAACAACAATCTTTGTGTTAACATTTATAGGGAATGATAAATACATTTCAAAATTCCTTATCTTTTTTTCAAGTTTCAAAATATTCTATTTTGATTATCAAGCACTACCGAACACGCTTATAACAAAACCGAACAAACTAAATTTGCAATCAAGTTGCACAAGATAATACTTGTAGTTATTACGCTGTACTGGGATACTTACGTACGACAAATACTTGTATTACTGGTTAGCGTATCAAACATTAATGAACATGAAAAATAGTTTTCCCTTATACCAATTCACTATAGTTTCAGATATTTTCATTACCGATTACAATTTACCGCTACATCTCAACTACATAGTCTATACCTACTATGAAGGCAATAGATTGTACTTGGGTTGATATTAGTCACAGTAAAGTCATATAACAAAACCTGGAATTAATTTCCCTCAACATAAATACCGATGCGTACAATTAACATTTAGAGAGGACGAAGCCTTGCTGTAGTTTGAGTCCATTCATTTGGATACTGAAAATCAATAGAACCAAACACGTTAATAGATATTGAGCCATTCCTTTTGTAATCCCCAATTCTTCTCATCATTCACCCACAAGAATTCAACCTGGCACATGGATTAATGAAAGCTGTCAGCTCAAAGGGCAAGGCCTAATTTTGGATCTAGACGAGTAATTACTCCGATAAATCACATCTGCAGCCCTACTTTCTATTCCATTTCGTAACCGAGAGACCACACAGCAGTCCCAGCTGCTCCTACACTTAAATTCTCGTTCAGCAATCCAAAACCACTTCCCTCACATTCCTTATTTCCATCCAACTCTCCGCATAAATCCCTCCCGAGGAATAGAAAAAAATACACTTCCCAAACAAAAATGCTGAATAGGCTCCATATGTCCTGTCTTGTAGTTTTCTTCGTAAAAAACTGATTCTGCATTCATGGAAAATTCCAAGTATACACAACTAGTCATACTTCTTTTACGACTCACAGCGCACTTCGACATCAAAAATCTGCAACGCGGTCACCAAAATACCCGCGTCCGCAAATGCGGTATCCCTCCAGCCTCCCCGGACTCCGAATCACTATTAAATCCTGGTTCCCATAAAACCCTTTCATTCTTCATCCTCTAGTCTTTCATTATATATTCTTCATCCGAAAAAGCTATAAAATAATAAGTCTGCTACCTGCATCAAGCCGTATTTCCCCCAGCAGCAGTGCTCCGCCGAAGAATGTCCATGTTATAGACAGATACCCGCACACGTCTTCTTTACTGCATCTCGAGCAAACGGAATGTAGGATATCGAATACCAAGTCATCGCAAGAAACTGAATTATACAGAACAGCAAAGCCGCGAGTGATTTTCCCTGTACAAACAAAGTCGAAATACCAATTAGATCATAAAAATAGTTCTTATTTCATAGCAAGAGTACAAAAATTCACTTGTATGACTACAAATTCACTTGTACGAGTACAAATTCACACGCATCATTAAACAACCATCTCTAAATCACTCCTTAACAGTCCGATGTTATCACTCCTTAACTTCGAAGAGTGATCACAATGAATTGTTCCTCGAACCCTCGTTGCAATCGAACTTGCTGTACACACTAACACCATATCGAGCAAACGGGATCAATGCAACAAGTAGCATATTCCCGCATGCTAACCGATCAAATCAACAACTCATTCAATTGCTATATACTACTTACTTTCACGGCGAAAAATATTGTCAATCCCAAGGAGAGTAACATAATTATTGCAGCTGTCAATCTTGTTGGATTAAACATTGCTTTCAATTGTTTCCAGGGTCCCATCAAGAAGAATGTGCTAAAAATAATACAACGAACATAAAAGTTATATTCAATCATCATCACAACCCAAGATAATACATTTAAAACTGCTGAAACAATTAATTTACCTTCCAATCGACAATATGCTGCCAATTGTATAAAATGCAGCAAATGTAGTCGGTTTTATGAAGAGCATCACGGAGCCGAGGATTGAAAATAAAAATCCGATGATAAAGCATCCTAAAAATCCTTGAATCCGAGTTGACCAACTTAAAGATGACGAATCCATAATTTCTTGAAGTCCACCTTGCTCTGCTTGGCTTTCTTCATCGTTTCCACTTAATGCTCTTCGAAGTTTATCCATTTTCAATTAAATATTGCGAAAAACTAAACTCAGGCCAAAACAATCCGTCCTACTCAACTGATATTCTCCTCGTATTCGTAATAACCAAAATTTCAACTGTTAATAAAACTGTTCCTACAAGAGTCGATCCTACTTAATCCAAAGCTATAGTTATATTTTATCTACTATTAAACGGAATAATTTAATTTCGAATGATACGTCAACCACTATCTACACGACTACATTCGATACTATCCGCCTACTGTATGTATACAGTAGTTTCTGTATGAGTTCACAATCTCTCCCAATTCAATGTACCGCTGCATACACGTCAAGCAGTCCATATTTCATCTCTATCTTGTGGAGACCATATGTCATTGTATGCTCAAGCAATACGAGCTTCAATCTGTATTGTAATTTTTTCCCTGTTATGTTGTATACAATCTAACCTGCGGTTCAATTCACCTCCTAAAACTATTCTATCCACCACAAAAAGGACTACCTTCTTATCAGCTTAAATGCTCAAGCACAATTCCGGAAACTACGTGGCAATCCTAATGACCATCTAATAATCATAATTTACGCTTCGCTTTAAATACAATCGCGTGCTGAGTTTCTCAGCCACGAAACTGATTAAGGATTAGCTGCAATTAGTCTACAGCTATATTTATTTTCATGCATATTCTTCAAACCGTCATTACCTCAATCATACAGTAGCTCGACTGTATCAGAATATATAAAAGTATCAAAACTGTATCCTACCAATACTTTCAACAAGTTATCATGTACACTCTTCGAAGTAGCATAGACGCAACTAATCCATGCATTTGCATCTAAAAATCAGACTTGATAAGAGACTTCAATCATGCTGTAACAATATTAAAACAATCACAACGAGTTACCTAAAATCAGAAAACTAGCATCGCTAAAGTATGCTAAACACAGTCCTACATTAACTAATCTTCAGTCCATATTCGCAAGGTCACAGACTATCGTATGAGATCTCCAATTTTCAGATCAATGGTAAGCTCAGCCTGTAATCAAAACAAAATAAATATTATTAAAACTATGATTCAGATAGTAGTTACTTCGAAGACTACCGGTTCTGTAGGTAGTTAACTTCACTCAAATCAAAGGCTCGAGCCTGACTTACTATTTCAACACTGTCGACGAAAAGTTCAGCAGCACTTTTCAACTCATCTATTCCAGATTGCAACTTTTTACAATAACTGAGGATCCGTTCCAGCTGTGTCGCTTCCAGGCCTGGGTTCGTCAGAGATTGACAGTTCTCAGGGACCGCTGCACAGCTCGTCATATATTTCACTGTAGACCGCATCACGTTCAGTTTAAATATGATAAGTTGGCATGCATTCAAGACGTCCGTAGCCCTACAACGAAACCACAAGATCATTTCATTACTACATAATAAACACAGAAATATACCTTAATGATACAGCAATATTTTCAAGGAATTCCACTTCATACTTACTTAACCGTGTAATTCAGCGTGTACCTAGGAAGACTACCAGGTTTCCAATCACAGATATGTACCCTACGTATCATGTCCATAATACGTATTCGCTCACTCATTGCCGTTACCCCAACAGCTTCCAAATCCATATGGTCGAGCAGAAGAAACTGATGTAAAGTCATGTTTCGAAATTTCGGGATATGCTTTCGCTGCTTTGCGTCTATCAGTATCGAATTTATTTGCTTTGCAGAGTTGCTGAATCTGTAATTTAAAGCATTTATATTATCATTCAAATAGTTATCAAAGAAAGCTAAAGCATATCGTACGCATCGAGACTAACAGTGTCTTATTTGAAAGCCTTGGACTTACTCAGTCACTTCCCTGTCGGTACATTTGGTTTCATAATCATTCAACCCAGGTAGGTCATCCACGGATGTCACCGCTCCAGTTTGATACAACCATATTGATTTGGCAACCTACAAAATATTACAAGGCGTCATTAACATTTTATCCATCACCTGCCAATCGCCCAGTTCAGTTATAACGCTTACGTGCTTAAATCCCTTGAATCCGGCGATTTCATATGCCGTCAGTCCATACGTATTGATAATTTTTGTGTCAGCTTGATGCTGCAAAAGAATCTTTGCAATAGGTCCATATCCACGTTCCGCAGCCCATCCAAGAGGCTGCAAGATATCAAGTTCATCAATTAGATTTTTCATAGATACAAAACAAAGGAGAAGTACTCAATCAAATGCAAAGTATCATTGCTGTATAAAAGCTAAGCTGAATAAGACAAACCGTGTTTAAAGAGCTATCCGTCGCGTTAACGTCAGCATTATTTTCTAAAAGCCATTCAATCAAATCTGCAGCCTTGTTCTTCACAGCAAAGTGTAGTGGAGTAGCTGCTAGTTCTCGTTCACGCAAATTCACGTTTATGCCTCCTTTCAGAAGCATATTTGCAACTTCCAGCACGTCTTTTTTCTCAACATCATCCTCGGCCACGTCAGTATGCAGCTCCTCTACTTCTTTATCTTCCTTCGATTCAGTCCCAAACAGCTGATACACGGAACTCATTGCAGTTTCCATGAAACCAGCTTTCCTTGATTTTCTCTCTTCTTCTTTAGTTCGGTTCAGACTTCTTTCAAGCAAACGATAGTTTCTCCAAGTTTCACAATTACTTTTAGTTCCACAAGCTAACGCATGCAACCCGTTTAAAGAATCTAGTAAATTGCAGCCAAAAATATCACAATCAACAGATTAGCTCACATAAAACTCAACCAAGCTACATCTTCTACTTCAAACAGCATATGAACAAGCATCGATGCCATGCCACGCTTATTACCTGTAGTCTTCCATTTCAGATCAGCACCTTCTTCCACCAAGAATTTCAGAACGTCCGGCCGAACCGCATGGCAGGCGAACATCATTGCATTCCAAGTTCCATCCAACTGATGATGCACTTCGAAACCTTTGCCCTTCATTGCTGCAAGCAAAAAATTAATACACAAAAGTGTTCTATTCAATTTCACTCCCATCATCATCCAACCCAATTCATTCAATTCTAACCTTCAAACTCAAACTTGACCTTATCCAAGGTCCCACTCTGTATTGCACATCTCAACGCATTCAGCAGTATCACTGGCTTTTCCGGTATCTGGATCGCATTTCCCACCTCCTGCAGCACATAACAATCTTCAATCTTTCAAAATGCCATAAATTGACTCAAAAATATTCTTAAACCCATCCAAAAATACACACTGTAGCTGCATTCCATTATCCCGTTACTTACTCTGACCGGAACGACGTATGCTTCATCATCATCAGACCACTCCGACTCTGACATGAACTTTGAGTACGGATCATCATCACTGTCGCTGTCCATGAATCCATCGGGAACGCCCGATAATGAAATTTCGTTGTACTGTATTCGCTTGGATTCCTGGGTTTGCTTACTTGAAGGAGGCTTCAATAACCAGTGATGTTCCTGAAAATCCAATTACAAAAGTCCAACTTTAATCTCATTTCATTAGTCAATATTAATGAAAACAATAAATCTATCAGGCATAAATAATAATTAAAGCCTACAGAAATAATCAAGAATTCTTTTAAATGCATATTACCGTATACGTCATGATTGAAATTACAAACTGCTATCTTCTCTACTAGTTTCTCAGTCCCTTTGTTAGTCGCCTACTCCTTCTTGTCTGTGTAGGCACTAACTTCAAGCACTAGCTAAACGTAAACGTATCACGATATCAAATCAGGCTTCATACAAGAATGAATCCTAATTACCGTAATACTTTTGATTTTACCCACCACCTAATTTATAGCGTAACTTTCAAAATTTAAACACAATTAATAATCCTAACAAACCTAACTCATCTACTATTGCACTCAAACCCCCATCCTCTTCTATATCAATAATAATCTCAAACAGTAAGTAAGTAATGGGTTTATTCGTCGATATGTGGCCTGGGCCCTTACAACGGCATAATAATCTCAAACACAATTATCTTATTTACAGCTGAAAATTTATTTAAGTAACAAATCAAAACGCGTAGCTAAAATCATGCACTGGGTTGCGTGGATTCGCTCAACATGCGCTATGGGATACTGAGGAATGCCGCTCGACGCATATTCCGGACAAATGAATTATTTGAAATTCCCGCCTACAGCAAGCGGGTATCTCAAGAGTAAAACGTTTACCTTTGTTGCATTCTCCATTATTACACGCTCGTTTATCCAGCGTTTCAACAACGTTTTATGCACTGCAATAATTATGTTTAGTGCAAATATTAATTAATTCCTATTTGATTTAATCTTAACTTAATTTCAAAGGAGAAATACATGCTTTAATTAACTCAATTTCCACACAGTAGTAGGACAAAGCTGACCGGCAGATGGAAAATTTTCCAAAGTTCATCTAAAACTTCGTGTCAACCAGGATAACTGCAGATGAAAAGAAAAAGTCATTCAATTAAATTAAAATCCTTGTTTCTTTATCCACGTGTAGACTTTGAACAGTCGGACTGATTCTGCATCTTCTAAATTGATTCTATTGATAATCGCAAACGTTGATTCAGGAAAAGATGAATATGAGAAAATCCCGACACAGCTAAAACTTGGAAGAGAACATTAAAACAATCAAATTTCTAGCACCACTCATCCTGCATCTCCATCTAATGAATGACTCCATACAAAATCAAGTTTCAATCTTCTCTCCAGTTTTCCTTATTTGTGAGGAAAGTTTTCCGATTATTAAATCAAGGAAGATAATCCATGCTTAGACTGCATTTTACGTTCCATCCCTACCAAACCTGTTGCAGAGGCATACGATCGCGTCTAGTATAAAACCTTCCTCCACCGATCAGAAAATTATCATTCGGATTTCAGTTAGTCTTTGGATTTACTGGAATTCAGCCTTCCCTTCTCCATCTTTTCTTTCTTTTCTCAACTATCTTTTCCCCTCTTTCTCCGCCTGATTACTTTCCCCGAGAAAATAATCATGAAGGCCGTCACTTGCCTTATTGGCATGTGCCTCTTGGGTGAGTCGTCTATTTCATTATTTAATTTTAATATTAATTCTTGATTTTGCTGTTGTGCTGTTTTAAAATTCTGAAAGTTGTGCCGCTAATATTTCGACTCGTTGACTAACTTGTAATTTTCTTTTTCTCATTTTCAGCCGGACTTGTATCTGCTGATTTCGCTTGGGAAAGCGGAAAGCAATACAGATACAAGGTTCGTGGCCGTGTTATGGCAGGAATCTCCGAAATCGCTCAACAATACGCTGGTCTCCAACTCGAATACGTCCAAGTCATCACCCCCGTCGGAAATGGTGCCATCAACATCAAGACCGAAAACCTTAAGGCTATCGAAGTCAACGAGGATCTCGAACTCGGATGGAGCCGCAGTGTGATCAAGAATGGCCAAGAAGCTTCCATTCCCTCCGAATTGAAGCAATACTTGACCAGTCCCATGGAAGTTCAACTCACCCGCGGAGTTGTCACCTCCATCAAGGTCCAAGGCAACCTCCCCACCTGGGCTGTCAACATCAAGAAGGCCATGGCCTCCGTCTGGACTTTGGACACCACCGGCAAGAACGTCGTTGTTGAGGGAAACCTTAACCGCAAGACCAACGCCGCCCGTCCCGAGCAACAAAACCAAGAGTCCGGCTTCTTCTTCGAAACCGTTGAAGAGACCGTTCACGGAGAGTGCGAGACCTACTACACCGTCTCCCAAAACGGACCCTTCGATGCTCCCTTCCCCATCCAAAAGGAAGGTCGTCGTGGATCTTCTTCCTCTTCCTCCTCCGAGTCCCGCGAATACGCTGGCAAGTACCAAAGCCAAGGCCGCGCCTACAAGCAATTCAACCAACGCGCTGGCGCTTCCTCCTCTTCTTCTTCCTCCGAGAGCAGCTCTTCCGTAAGTTTTTCGAGTTTTACCTAACATTAAATACTATATTTAATTTTAATAATTAAATGATTTTACCCAAACCATGTAACTATTACTGCTTTAATTTTATCGCAGTCATGCTTTGCACTGAGAATTCAAAATTATATTTTTCTCTTCAATTTCCACAGAGCTCCGAGGAGAAGCCCTGGCCCCGTGCTTTCAGCAAGCTTTGCGACGACAACGACCAAATCTACGAGATCATCAAGACCGTCAACTTCACCGCTTGCGCCGACAAGGCCGTTCTCGGATACACTTCTCCCGCTGAACTCAAGTTCCGCCCTGGTGACAACGCCGGTGGCAGCCTTTGGGGAGTACGTAAAATTCAAATTATTATAGCATTTGCCCTGAAATTTAATTCATCTTACCCGAGTAGTTGTTTTAATTTTTTAAATTTTCTCCAAAATAGCGTGCCCTCGTTTCCCGCTACTTGGCTTGTGGTAACAGCCGTCGTAACTACACCATCTTGAAGGTCACCCAACAAGAACGCATCTACACCGGTCTCCGTAACACCGAGAAGGTCATCGCTGGAGCTCAAAAGAACGTCACTCTTTTGTCCATCCAACAAGGAGAGCCCACTCCCGTCCAAAACCCCAAGACCATCTCCACCCTCGTCTACACTTTCGACCCCAAGGAACAAGAGCTCAAGAAGGACGGTAAGATCAAACACGCTTCCCTCGATGGCTCCAACAGCTCCTCCGAAGAAAGCACTACCCGCCGCGCCGGATCCTGGTCCAGCTCTTCCCGGGAGCAATACCAATCCGACTCCAGCTATGCCCGCTCTTCCAAGAAGGTTCGCGCTTCCGGACGTTCCGGAAAGTCCAGCTCCGCCAGCCAAGAAGTTCGTGGAACTCAATACGTCACCAGTAAGTTCACTAACCATACCAGCACTTCAGTCCGTTCTTACTTCCTGTTAGTTAAAATAATGTTGTATGCTTAAATTATTTTTGAAATTCCAGAGGCCGAAGCAAAGGGTTTCCTCAAGCAACCCACCCTTGACGAAGCTCCCCTCAGCTCCATGCTCATCACCCCCTTGAAGCGTGAAGGACTCAGACAACGCGTTAGCGAGCTCATGCAAGAAATCGTCAGAGACCTCTACCAATCCACCGAAAAGGATTCCGTCGCTGACCGCGAAACTTTGTCCAAGATCGCCACCGTCGTCAAGACCCTCCGTGTCTTGAACGCTCCCGGCATCGAGGAAGTCGCCCGCAAGTGGATCCAAAGGTAAGCAAATAAGCTGAAAATAATTTTACTGATGCCTAAAAATATATTGAAATCTTTATAAATCGGAAATTTCAAATTCCAGCGGAGATGAAAAGCAAGAGATCGGACGCAGCATCTTCTTGGATGCTTTGGCCATCGCTGGAACCAACCCCGCCGTCAACTACTTGTTCAAGCTCATCAAGAACGGACAACTCGACGGAGAGGAAGCTTCCCAAACCCTTGCCACCATCCCCATGAACATCCGTACCCCCACCAAGGAGCTCCTCGAGACCTACTTCGTAAGTCCCTCTTTAAGCCTTCAAGGGTCCTTAAACAGTTACCAACTTCTCTTCTACATTCAAAATTCAAACCTTATACTAATTGCTCTTATCTTTTTTTGCAATTCCAGAGCCTCATTGAGCACGACACCGTCAAGCGTCAAGAGCAACTCCGCACCACCGCCATGCTCTCCTTCAGCAACTTGGTTTACCAAGCCTGCATCAACAAGCAAGTCAAGAACACCCGCTTCCCTGTTGCCCTCTACGGACAATTCTGCGACGAGCAATACGTTGCCAAGAAGTTTGTTCCCTTCTTCATCCAAAAGTTGGAGAAGCGTCTCGAGTCCAACACCGACCAAGACCGTCACTACATCATCACCCTCCTCGCTTCCCTCGGAAACATCGGTCACCCCGACGTCATCGAGGTCGTTCAAAGAATCATGGATGAGCAAACCGAACCCTTGATCAAGGTAAAGGCCGTCTTCGCCCTTTCCCGCCTCATCAAGTCTCGCTCCACCCACAACGTTCCCAAGCAAGAGAAGCTCATCACCCCCGTCGACCGTCAATCCTACGATGTTCTCACCGACCAAGTCGTCGAGAAGCAAGTCATGCCCCTCCTCGTCTCCATCGCCTTCGATCATGGTGAACACGGAGAGGTCCGTAACTCCGCCTTCCAACTCCTCTTCCACTGCACCTATGCCGATGTCGCCCTTTGGCAACAAATCGCCATGGCCACCTGGTTCGAGTCCAACCGTGACGTTCAATCCTTCGTCTACACCACCATCAGAAACCTTGCTCAACTCAAGAACCCCCTTCCCATTCAATGGAACCAAGTCCGCAAGGCCCGTCATGTCTACTCCATGATGAAGCCCATGGACTCCTCTGCCGCTCGCGCTCACAACCTCTTCGATTCCGAATGGATCGGACCCCTCAACTCCGCCTACTCTCAACACCTCTCTTGGTTCCAATCCGAAGACTCCGTCTTCCCCTCCTACGTCTACTACCGCAACTTCTACAACTTCGGAAACGGAGCCGCCAAGCTCAACCCCATCGAAGTCGCTCTCGGAGGTAACACCATCCAAAAGTTGGTCTCCACCTTCTTGGATGTCGTCAACCAAGAGAACAAGGAAGAACTCAAGGGACACGAACAAATGAGCCAAATCCGTCAAATGCTCAACATCGAACCCCGTCAACAAGACAGCACCGTCTCTGGCTCCCTCTTCATTAACATCCGCGAAGAAATCCAACGTCTCTGGACTTTCGATGAGGAATCCGTCGAGAAGTTGGCCCAACGTAAGTCTCATTACTTCTGAACTCCCTCTACCGGCAGTCGATGCCACTCTTCAGAGTTTTTTCATGCATACTTTTTTCTGATCCATCCCAATAGAACTCGTCCAATACGGATCCCAAGGAAACAACGGACAATTCAACGTCAACTACCAAAAGTACCTCCACTTGGCCGAGCACACTAGCGCCATGCCCACCATCATGGGTATCCCCGTTGTTTACAACATGCGCGTCCCTGCTCTCGTTTCCGTCCGCGGAACCGTCAAGTTCGACAACCCTCGTCAATCTCCCGAAGTCTCTCTCCAAGCTGACCTCGCCCCTGTGTAAGTCCTACATCTACTGCCCACCTTTACACTGCTTAACCGTCGATCCATCGGTTTATCGATTGATTTTTAACGTTT
Source organism: Sminthurides aquaticus (assembly GCA_906901655.1). Lineage (NCBI taxonomy): Eukaryota > Metazoa > Arthropoda > Collembola > Symphypleona > Sminthurididae > Sminthurides > Sminthurides aquaticus. The sequence goes on along the minus strand of CAJQTT010000030.1, from coordinate 489,485 downwards.
CTTCAATTTTTTTCTACAGCTACGCCTGGAAGGTTCACCGCAAGATCTCCTTCAAGGTTCCCTTCACCGGCAAGAAATACCAAGCTGGAGTCCAACGTCACTTCGTCGTTGAATTCCCCTTCTCCGCCGTTGCCCGCAAGGCTCCTCAAGGTCAATACCAACTCGCCATCACCCCCAACCACCTCAGCAAGGGAGGTCCCGAAGGAACCATCGACATCGTCACCTACCACCAAAAGCCCTACACCGCCATCATCCACGACGAATTCTGGCCCACCGTCCACCCTGAAGGAGGAAAGATGGACCTCGTCCGTGCCGTCCAAAACGAGAAGGACCAATACGAAAACACCCGTACCTTCGGCGAAAAGTACTTCGGATGGAAGCTCCAAGCTGAAGAGAAATCCGATTTCCCCGAACAAAACGAAAACCTTTCCGGCTGGGCCAAGTGGGTCAGCCGCTTCCACTCTGCTGGCTGTGCTTTGAGCGCCAGATGGATGGGATCTCCTTCCCTCCGTTTCGTCGAACGCAAGCTCGTCTTGAACATTGGACAATCCGAAACCAAGACTTTGGTCTTCAACGTTGCCGGACGTCTCCAAGACATCACCACCGCTCGCAAGCTCGAATCCAGCGAAGAAATGAGCAGCGCTGAACAACGCGTCCAAGCCTCCCAAGGCCGTCGCTCCGGAAGCCAATCCAGCTCTTCCTCCAGCAGCAGCTCTTCAGAGTCCGCTGAAGGCAAGCAATGGTTCAACTTCATCCGTTCTCCCAACGCCATGCACCAACAAGCCCGCCCCGTCGAAAAGAAGATCCGCAACCCCCGTCACCTCCAAAGCCAATCCGGCTCTGGCAGCGCTTCTTCCGAATCCGTCGAATACCAAGGACACAAGAGTAAGTGAAACTTCCGCCAGATTTTTTTCTCAAACGCCTCATTTTTTAGTGGTCCTTTATACTAATCGTTTCTCTTCGTTTTCCAGGAGGACACGCTTTAGTCGTTGCTCTTTTGGGTAAGAAGACTCCTCTTCAATCCTTGGACGAACTCAAGAGCGAAGTCCAAAAGCCTTTGCAAAAGGGATCCGCCAACACCGTCCAATATATGCTTCACATCGCTCAAAACCCTCTCGGAAAATTGTTCGTTCGCGTTGCCGTCGGTGATGCTGCCAACGAAGCCGCCGAATCCATCCCCTCTTCCGATCGTTTCCGTGCCATCCGTGACGCTATCGTCGAAGGATCCAACACTCAAGCTCAACCCGATGCCTGCATCGAATTCCAAGGCTCCATCGATACTCCCAAGAAGGCCAGCCGTCACATCGTTGCCATCCGACGCGAGACCCTTCTCCAAGATGCTCTCTCCGTTAAGCTCTCCGGAAAGGTTCAAGCTGGAACCAACTGCCGCGCCATGCCCATGTACGTCCAAATCCAAGGAAAGCTCCGTCGCGACCAAGAAATGACCGAATGGGCCCGCTCCAAGTCTCCCATGGCTCAACGTTGCGCCCGTGATGAACAAAAAGGATTCAGCGTTTCTCAAATCTGCATGGATGTTGCCGAGCAACAAGCTGCTGCTTTGAACGAATGGACTCTTACCCTCCAAGTAAGCCATTATTAATTAACGATCATCTTCGATCAACTGCTACATCGACCAATTTAGTCGTAATTTACTAATCACAATTTTATTCTGTAGCACTCCGACATGCCCCTCCAATTCTGGAACGCCAGCCAACACTTCGAGAACTTCCTCCGCGTCGTCCTCTTCCCCTACATGTCCGACAACCAATACCCCGAGAGCAAGCCCGTTCCCGAGGGAACCATCCAACTCTTCGGACGCATGACCCCCAACAAGCAATTCATTAGCTTCGAACTCCGCAAGCCCGGATCCATCATGGCCTTCCGTAACATCAAGACCAACCGCATGGCCCGTGCCGTCCTCCCCCCCACCGCCTCTCAATCCATCTTCGAGAACATCAAGGACCGCGTCCTCCGCGCCCAATCCGACCCCATGTGCTCTCTCGAGAACAAGTACGTCAACACCTTCGACAACGTCACCTACTCCTTCAACCAATCCGCCATCTCTGGCTGCCAACACGTTCTCGCCAAGGATTGCTCCGGCCGTTACCCCATGGCTGTCCTCGTCAAGGACCTCGACCAAAACGCCGGTCGCACCGTCACCGTCCTCCTCGGTGGTGCCACCAAGATCAAGCTCATTCCCCGTGAGCAACAATCCTCCCGCTCCGGAAAGCTCCAAGGAATCCGTGCCCGCGTCTACGGATCTCGCAAGGGACCTCAACAACAATCCGGTGAATGGAACATGGGAAGCCAAGAGATCCTCGTCGAAATCAACGGCAAGCAAGTTCAACTCCCCGCCATCATTCCCTCTCCCATCCACGGAGAAAGATACCCCATCGCCGAGGTCATGCAAATGCCCAACGGTGGAGTCCAAGTTATCGGACGTCGCATCCAAGTCGCTACTGACGGTCAACGCGTCATCCTCTACGGAGACAACGTCCTCCGTAACCGTACCTGCGGAATCTGCGGTGACTTCAACAACCAAAAGGTCGCTGATATGCGCAGCCCCAAGGACTTGCCCTTGAGCTCCGGAACCCTCCTCGTCGCTTCCTACGCTTTCGAGCCCCTCGACGGAGACTCCAGCTCCCAATGCCAAGTCAACCAACAAATCCAACGCCAAATCCGCAAGGAAGAAGCTTCCGCCGAACAAGGTGACCGTTTCATCTCCAACATCCACCAACGCGGAAAGGACTACGCTGAAGAGCAACAACAACGCCGTCTCAGCCAAGCCGCTTACCGCAAGTACTTGGCTCAACGCTCCTCCTCTTCCTCTTCCTCTTCTTCCTCCTCTGAGGAACGCAAGAAGGCTGCTGGCGCTGGCCGTCAATCCGGTTCCCAAGAAGCCGTCAAGCACCGCCCCCAACAAGCTGGATACCGCAACCCCAGCTCCCACCAACAAGTCAAGGAAGGCAAGCGCCCCAGAAGTGAATCCCAAGAAAGAGGATCCCGCCTCGCATCCCGCTCCGGAAGCCAACGCCAATCCGGCTCCCAAGAGTCCAGCTCCCAAGAGAGAGCCATGGTCAAGAACCACGTTGCCTTCCAACAACTTGCCATCCAACACCCCACCCGTCACAATCAAATGTGCTTCACCGTCAACAGAATCCCCAAATGTGCTCGCGGCTACCAAGCCAAAAAGTACGACACCAAGTCCACCAAGGTCCACTGCATGGAACTCGGACCCAAGGCTCAACAATTCCAGGATCAAATCCGTGGAGGACAATTCCGTGACTTCGCCAGCCAATTGATCGAGGAGATCCCCGTCAAGTACGTCCAAAAGTGCATCCAAATGTAAGAGTCGTCCACACAAATTTTCTATCTCCGCTCTCTCCACTTTCTCTTTTCTCTCTTCCTCTCGCTGTCTCTGTCTAATTCGCTCTTATTTATTCAATGAAATAAATTCTTTCCAAATTCTTCTTTTCCTGCATCCATAAATAACGTCTCAGCTCTGTTCTTCATTTTAATTTCCTCTCACACGACTTTCACTTCCATCATGCTTTCTCCGCTAAATTCAACTCTTTCACATGCTTTCACTTCTATCGCTCCTTGTCTTCAATACTTCATCAGAATTACAATTTATTCCCATACACAGATCATCCATCAGCAACTCCATCTATTAAAGCATGCAACTTTTCAACTCTTATAGCGCCATCTGGGAAAAAGCTTATAACTTGCCAGCTCTTACAGCGCCATCTAGGAAAGAGGTGGAAGCAAAGAGCGCAACGAAAGAAATTGGACGCAGAGAGAATATTACTAGTCCATAGCTTTAATCCTTTTATATTTATTATTTTGATCCAGAAATACTAATTTCATTGTTTCTTATTTTTAACTGCTTTGGTCAACTCGAAAAAACTCTAGGGCAAAAATTAATCCCCGCAAAATTTATAAATAGCACAGAGAAGCAGATCGAGCTATCAAAGCCGCATAATTCAGTCTTTCACAAATTCAGATGGACAATTAGTTGTGTACGAATAAGACTTCAATTTCTTATGAAACATTACAAAACAGAAAATTCCATCACATTACAAATTACATTTCCCTGCTATCCCTTTACCCACTGTACCAAATTCTGCATAGCCCTGCTAAGCTTCTACATGTTTCGCAATTTCCGCCGTAAATTCGCAATTTCGCCAGCTGTTTAACTCACATCATTTGTTCTTCAAGGAATCCTGGACCAGCTTAACATTCCAAAGCACATCAAGATATATCTACATATAGTTTATGCATTCTTCCAGCCATTTCTCTGATCGTCCTCTGAATCCTTCAAAGGATTTAACTCTCCACCTCTACATACTTCCTTCATCCCATCTCTTCACTCCACTGCATCTCTTCCTCGTACATTCCAACCAAAAGAGCAAGCCAAAACACGAAGAAGAAGCCTACAAAGAGCAGCTCTACGCTCTTCCCCGTTCCTCAAACACCTAAATCCCGCCTCACTCTCCTCAGACACTCTTTCTTCCTTACATTCCTTTTCTCTTGGCATAGTCAACAACATTCCCCTTTTTCCAACCAGTCTTTGCAGAGCCGTCGCTCAGAGCAGAGCTGGATACACACCAGGTGAGTTTACTCCACAAATTCCCATGTGAATCCTCATAATTACCTTGACAACGACTCCAGCAATACAAAATTGCGAATTTTCGCAAATTTCTTACCCTGTTTAACTGTTACATTTCTCATTTTCAGAAACATTACCCTCATACTGCAATTACCAATTTCTGTTTCCTAAATCGGATCCTCAGAAGACTTGACCAGTGCCTTCACAACAAACATTGCAAAAAAAGCCTTAACCCTTGTCTTTCAAGGAAGGGGAACAAGCGAAACAACGAAGATAATTCCAAACGTCGAAATCCCCCTTCTTTTAACCAGTCAACCTGTGTTGTTTCTTGTCTCTTCTCCGTTCGACTTGAAATAGTGACACAATTGTGACTTCCAAAGTCACAGCCACAGTATTTATATATGAACTACCGAAAATCCCACAGAGGAAAATTGGTACAAGCCATGGCAGAAATTGGTAAGTTTCTTTATATTTTTACCAACTATTTTCTCCTGTATTTTCTTCCTCTCCGCCAGACAGTCACATCCTCATCCTTACGTAACCTAGCAGCACCCATCATCCCACCTAATCCTCCATCTTCTTTCCCAGGATGTCATTGTCATCATGACGTCTTTCTCCTCTGAATTTCCCTTCCTAATTACTAATTAGCATAGGAACATTCTTTCATCTCATTTTCTCCGCCAGTCATCCACCGTTTTACCCCGAACTCAGCAGAGAACTACTCCTTCCAAAATACCGCATCAACCTAATGTAGCAGAGAAAAAGCAATCCCAAAAGCACTTACCACCTTCCTATTCTCCTCGCCCGAATCTTTCTCCTCTCTCAGCTTCCAGGATCTCCGTAAAATACTAAATACCCTAAAACCCAAGTCCAAGCCAAGTCAGGATAGAATAGCAAAATAAAATTGCCAGAACTTGTTCTTATAGTTCTTAATAATATTCCCTCAGCACGTTTGCCTTTAATGCTCCTTCTCTTGATTCTGTACCTCTGCTTTTCTTTTCTTCAGGAAGGCAAGCAGTCTAGGATTATTCCATTAAATTAGTAAACTCCATTTCCCCCTTTTCGCTCTTTCGCTCGAAAAATTTATAAATCCATCATTTTCATACGTGCCTCTGTTTCATTCCAATAATCCTTCCTCTTTCCCCTTGTCTCGTCCTCCTTCAAGCAATCCTTCCTTGAAACCTCCGCCAACTCTTTAGCATATCCAGAAGAATCTGATTCCTTGAGACAATTTCATTGTTCCTTCAATAACACAGCTTAAAAAATCCCTTCACATAATCACAAGAGAATTTTCCTTATCTCTGCGTACATTCTTATTTCTAGCTTCTAGCATACACAACAGCCATATCAGCATTATGTTTTCAACAAGTCAACCTGACTATACAATCCTCTTTCAGTTTCTCACTAATTTCCCATACCTCCCACAACAAACCATTTAAAATCCTATACATAGCAAATACATACACGCTTTTCCTATACCTTCTTTTCTCTTATCACCTTCTGCAAATAGCAAATAATTCTTTAACCAAGCTCCCAACCAAGCTCCCAAACCAACCCCACAGCAAGGACATAATCAACACGGCTGAGATAATTTCCCACACAATCTCATATAATCAATTTTCCTTGTCGTATTTTTACACACACTTTCAGCACATTAGCCTCGCTTCCTCTTCTTCCACCTACCTCTCGCTCAATTCTCTACGCTCCATCTCTGATTTCAATCCAACTAAAACTTCTTCTCCCTTTCATGAGGTAATCTATTTAAAACCTAAAACCTAAACGCTGCGACGCTTCTAGCCAGCGCTACCGGTATCGAGCTCAAGCGATTTCCAAACGACATTATTACATTCATCATTATTCTTGGCACGTATAGCGTGCGCAGTAGATCTGAAAACTGCTTTATATTCTCAGGAATCACAAGCGTATTGCTGGAGTAACACATTTAGCCTGAGGATAGCATTTCTTCCTTGTAAACACTAGGATTTATTGACTTAGGCCCAGAAAAAGATTCAATCAAATCAAAATAGCGTTTCCTTGTAGACACGCTTCCCACCAAGCTATTTCCATTAATGGCCGGAAGTTCACACAACATAATAGCTAAGCTATGCATGAAACTTAATCCCTGCACCTACAATTTTCTTATTAATTCTTGTATAACATTCTTCACCGTTACCATGTCAAACTTGTAGCTTCTTACATAGTTACTTAGCTCAAATAAGCGCCAATGAGATTTAAATCCCCATTGTCTTCCTCCTTACTCTCACATATTTATCATTTTTTAGATCACCCCGTAATCCGTAGCTCCATCTAGCAAGTGCAGAAGCTGCAATAAACTCATTTAATATCCTCCTTAAAAATCCTACCGCAAACTCTCCGGCATCTCCTCTCAGTTCTCTTATACACAAGCAGTTTTCATTCCGTTTATTACTTCTGTTAACATCGCCATGCGGCCATTTCTCTCTCAGTCCATGCTTTCAGAAAAACCGACTGTACTTGTATTCCTCCTTGACACTTTCACAATCTTTCCTTAAAACAATCTATTTGAAACAACTTGTTTCGTAAACGTTTGTGCATGTTAAACATGTCAGTGTATTCCTCAGCTGAGCTTCTTCCAGCCACAACGTTACAAGAACTCTATAAAACATTTTAATATCATTTTTAAACAATACTCATCTACCAGCACGTGCGGTAGTTGTGGTAAGTTTAAACATCCTTAACTACTTCCCCTGTCTTCCGACCACGTGCTTCTGCTCACTCTCCTCCCTTGGAACCTCTTCTGACCTTTCTTTTTACTTTTCGTTTCCTAACATTGTCCTCTGATTCAATGAACGTTTCTATTTTCCAGACGTCATGAATCGTCGGTGGCAACATAAAAATTACTCTCCACAATGTATCGGATTTGGATCTTCCACAACAAATAATTCTTCAACCCTGTCGTCACTTGTACCTCAAAGATCTCGTCAGAGTTGTGTCACCACACACGGTATTCCCACTCACAGCCTCTCAGTGTAAGTTCTAGCTACTAATTATCCTTCCAACTATTTTCTACTTTTACTTTGAAATACAAGCATGCACCAACTACGCTATATAGAAATACTCCATATTACAAACTCGTAGCCGAGAAATACTTCAACGCCGTTTGATCCATTCAACTCGAATTTCATAATTAAAACATAGCAGATTAGAGCTATTGCTTGTTACTCTGAATTCACATGTCTCGTCTGGACTTCTGATATATTTATCCTGAAACTTAAATTTTAAATAAATAAATCTAAAACCCTCACATATCTCACTGGAAACTAGATTCCCTACTACTTTAAATAATACCAAAACTAATTACTTTGTTCCTCAATGCATAATAACACAGTTACAATCCTCAACCAAACATTTATACTTCCCTCCACATAATTATAATTGAGTTTCTTTCAATTCCAGATGCGGATCCGGCGGCGGTGGGGATATTCATACACAGATATGCGAAATATCAGAAGGCTTGTTTTTGTCTGGAGCCAGAGCTATTAAGATAACAAAACTACGAGACTTGGGTATCACAGCAATCGTCAATGCTACAATAGAGCTTCCAAATCTTCCATTCGAAAACGTAAGCCTATCTTTCAGCTATTGCTCCTCCTCGCATACCAATTAATTCACCCTCCTTCAATTACACTCTGGCCCTAACCCCCGTTAATTCAACGTTCTCCAACTCCAACGGCCCTAAGCATCAATTGGTTCTCTGAGGAATTTCATTTAACCTGTTGCGTCCCATAAGCTTCGCAGGAAACATTTAAATTCCGCTCCATGAACGAAATTGATGCTTGAGAGCACAAATATTTGACGGTTGCCATGGCCGTAAGCTCCCCCTCGCACAAATAAAAGACATTCCAATAACGAAATTGATGTTGTACAAAACAAGTAAAAGACGTTCGGGAAGCCCAATGATGTTTTTTAAGAACATTTGAATCTCCAATAGCATAACAGGCGATGGAGATAAGTTGCCGCCAATTAATAACAAGGCGAAAACACGGAAACCATGTATCTCTAAATGGTCGGGTTACACATATTGGCTGTGTAGAAGGGGGCATATGGCAAATTCTCAGCCATAGAAACCGTGGCTGGCAACAGGAATATTTGAAAATGAAGCAGTACGCAAGAGGTTAATGAAACGGCGTCAAATCATTACATTACTCTCTACGTTAGTTACAAGACAAATCTAAAAGCTAGCCTAAACACAGCTCATCTGCAGGATCAAGGAAAACCCGTCACGGGTATTTAATCCCAAGTTCATTACAGCATAGCTAACGATCGTAATTAAACTTAGAATCCGTCCATAAAATCTCCCCTTCGAAACATAATTACTGCACAACTATCATCCAAGAGATGCTTTCCTCTCAGTCAGTCATTACTTTGTATCTACTCTTAATTATCTTGTTCTTTTACTAATGCACGATATAAATTGTCAATTACGTAATCTCTCATTACCATCAAATCTCATTCTTATTCAGAACTGTCACATCCATGCCAAAATATTTTTACTATCTTCCCGTAGTTTTCATCTTAAAGAGTAAATCTTACTCAACACAGCAGCATTTTGTTTAGCTTGACTAAAAACTTTATAATCATGCAGCAATCATTCCCATTAAATGCTACAACGTAGCACGTGGCATCCTCCTAGTTTTCTCTCAATAACTTTCCCTGCATTAAATCTAAAAAATAACCAACTAACTCTCCTCACCAAGCTCTCATCAAACTCCTGTGTCATCCGAACTCCTGATTTTCTCTTTAACCAAGCTTTTAACTTAGCTTCTAGCTGTCATAAATTCCTTGCCTTTTCCCTTCCAGCTTTCACGTTCCTCTTGCAATTTATTCCTCCTAAGGATTTATTTATCCCAGCACGTTTTCCCTTTGAATCATCACGCATACTCGAAGCAGTCTTAAGTTGATTCCATCCTCTATCCATGCATCTTATTTATGATCTATCCCGCACACCATGTGACTCAGACAAGAGGGCAAATGTCATTGATTCAGTAAACATTCCCGTATTCCCCACTCTTATGCGAACTGCTACAGAGTACACACCACTCTTGTCTCTTAATATAATTTACTCATTAGCAAACCAAATACAAACAGAATTCTAAATCAGTAAGTCAGTTATAATTCTTTTTCTCCTCCTCACGTTTCTCTCTACTCTCTCTACTTTGAACCATACAAAACTGTGCAAGCAAACTAATATTGCAATTGACAGTATTTACAAGCAAGAGCAATCCAGCATCAGTCCGCACCACAACCAAACCCAAGCAAAGCTGCTATCAGAAGGTGCGACAAAAGGAAATAGTCTAACACTACAAGCTACCTATAACTAGTCCAATTAATGTTATTCGCGTGTATATAATTTGCATTGAAATTGGCAAATCTACAGACCGGTGCACCATTTTGCAAAACGTATTCTCTCTCACAGGCAGCAATGCTCCAGTATTAGCATTTTCCAGTATGAGAAAGCTCATCCGTCCGTGAAGATCCAAGCAATTCTACTTTTTGCAAGCCAGCCTGGTCTTTTGCATGTGAGAGCTTCCTATTAAAATATATCCGCATAGAATCTAGGACAGCAATTCCTTCCTCCTTGCTGATGCTTTGGCGAATAATGTGTAGAGAGTTTAAAATATTATAGCGCATTTTATGTTTCAATGTAATTTCCTCTTGGTAATGTCATCGTCATCCACGTTGAGGTATAGCTCTATGCTTTTAAGCATTCACCTTGTTCCACCCCAGCAACTTCCATGAAAATTCGAAGAAGCTATATCAGTTTCTTGACTTGATCCCATTTGCTTTTAAAGTAATCTTTCGGCGTTAAAGTATAGCGAGTCTCCTCTTACGAACTGCACCAACTCCATCTACTTAACTCTTGTAAGACGGGGATAGGCGGGTAGGGAAAATGTGTGCCAACTTCCCATTTACCATCCACATTCACTTGTGGGGGAGTAATGCGGAAAAATCATGGAAAGTATGACAATTTTTACCGACCCTGTCTCTGTCTCCCCCTTCCTGTAATTTCCTTAGCACATATGGGACAAGAGCTTGAGATGATGCAGGAAAGCACTGAGGAGAAAATTCCAAACTTTTTACTTTCCTCCCAAGTTTCCTCATGAATGAAGTTGCAAAAAGAAACAAAAACTTTCCCTATTCTTTGAGTCAAAGCTCTTTTGGCCGCTTTTCTCTATTTTCCCTCCTTATTTTCTGTAATGAAACCAGCATTTTTATATGCTCCTGCCCAAGCTTTTAGTCTTCTTTGTGCAATTTATTTGCAACAGGAAAGCCAATGTCGCATACACTTTTCCATCATCATCCACTCTGTAATCCGCAGTCTTTTCTCCCTCTTCCCAAGAATATCCTCCACAATTCCCCAGAGGAATAGCCAGTATGTCTTACTAAGGTTTCCCGTGATTAACCATATAGCGGGCAATGCGTCTCTCTTCCACTAAAGCCCGCTTTCATTTAATCTACAGAGGAATTTTTACGGGTAGGATAGCGGGTAAGAAGATTCGCGAGCGAATAATAGACTCCTCTAGCTTAAGTAAGTGGATGTAGTTTTCCCTAGGAATTTGTTTTGGATCAAGTTCAAATGTTTCCCTCAGCTTAGGTGTTGTATGACATCTAAACTCATCTCCCGCATTCAGCATCCTACCAACACACCCAAAATCTATCTCACATAAACACGGGCTGTAAAATCCTGTGAGTCATCTCTCTGCATTAAGGGGATCGGAATTTCTTCAAACACATCTTCGACGCGAAACTATCAAATTCGCTCCTCATATCCTCTTCCCGAATCCCGTTCCTTAAAGCCCCCGCACCAAACTTTTAAACTTGCTCAACTTCCCAAACTTGCCATTTCTCATGCACATTTTAAATCCTACAAAGTCTACCCGGAATTATATAGCCTGCTAGTACTGACTGTGATATGCGGGTAGGAAAGATTGCAAAGCAAACCCACAACGAGAGTAATCAAGATAGCGGGTTTGTATTTATAAAATCTAAAAAAAACTCTAAGAATTCCACCGCATTCCAATCCAAACCATTTACCTCTTTCTCCTCCTCCCAAAGGTTCATCAACGTACTTTGCATCCATACTTATGCGGATCTTAGTCGCCTAGGATTATAAAACCTCTATAAAATACACAATATAAAGTTTTATAAACTACAAAACAAGGGAACCCCATAGATTGCGAATTTTTTCCAGTTTACACTTCCTTCTTATCCTATTCCCAGCGTCAAACCTAATTCTGCCCGCCTATTCCTTCTACTCCTTGCCAATATTAGCTTCTTCTTCTTGCACACACAACTCAAACTACAAAAACAACCTTCTTTATCTTCTTGATTCATTCACTTTTTCCTCATCCCCTCCCCCCTTCACTCCCACCTCTATAATTCCATCTACTTCCACACCACATTCCAACGACTCACTACTTGTATACGTCATAAGCTAGCATCCTTTTTTGCACTTGACAAATTACTAGGGCCTATTCACACAGTTTCCGCATAATACACCGCACCTACACACGTTTTTTTGTATCTTCAAAGAATGTGCTGCAAAATCCAAAGCGCAGTTTAGTTGCCCTCTTGCCAATTCTCTTTTCCAATCTTTATAATCTACCAGAATTCGATCGTCCAATTTTAGCACCACAGCTCTGCGTCACTATGCTATATGCAAATAAGTGTATATTTGAAATTCTAAATTTTACAATTCAGCTTGTACAAATCAAACGTACTGCGTCTTACTTTATTAGTTACAAATTAAAATTAAAATTATTTCAAATCATAAATCCCCTGTTTATATGGTATCAGATTTTCGTACACAATCAGTTCACCTACGACACCGTAAAATTCTCATGGCTATCTGTAAGACGCAGGCCACATCCCACCTTCCTTCATGGATACCCGGCGTCAAAGTCTAGCAATAAATATTTCTCCCATCCCTCATCCCTAAATCATGTAAGAACCGAAACAACATAATCTTTTTAAAACCTCTGCAAATTAATCCCTGCAACCCGCTTATGAATCCAGTCGCTTCCTCAAGCCCAGCCAGACCAGCCAGATCACCTACACAGAGCCTTGGCCTTTTATTTTCTAAAAGCATCCTTTCATCTATGATTACCAGGATAAGTTGCTTCATCCCGAACCAATTCTCCACTCTTTTAGCTGTTAGATTGACTAGAAAATCTTGGCAAATTGTCCAACCAAATAACTGATATCCTTTTCAATTTCCTCTTCAACTAAATTACAGCACTATAGGAATTGGGTCAGTAGGTTAACTTTGGGTAAATTCCTCTCTTTCTCTTGCTGCAAAATGCGTTTGGAAATGTATTTATATTTTATATTGCAAATTTTCAATTTCCCATCACCACGGAAAAAAACATAACCCTCTTTATCATCTCCTTGCGAAATAATATTGTCAATTTTATAGCACAATTTTTCATCTCATAAACCACGTCGTCACTACTGAGGGTGATGCATCCTATTTTTTACGTTCATTTGAAACCCTATATCTTTGTCACGGTTCCAGTACTACTCAATATGAGTACACCATTCGATAGCCCATATCTTTTTACATAAGTGAGTTGGTCAATAATTAAATGTCACTTAACAGCGAATCCATACCAGCAGTCAAAATAAGATATGTCGAAAACAAAAGTTTCCACTCCATATAACTACATGTTAAATTTTACACAATGTTTGTTACTATATCCTCGAGTATCGGGCACATTTCAGAAAACTACTGTGCAACATTTGTAGCAAATTAATTACTTATTACAGCTACTACATGCTGCTTGGATAAAATTGACTTGAATTTAAGATAGACGCGATACCATAAACTACCTTAATAAGAATGCAAAAAAGTTGCAAAACGGTAAAAACTCCAATATTTCATCAGCCGTAAAATGCGTTTCACACGTCAGAATTAAACAAGCAAACCGTTAAAAACTCCGTAATTAAGATTTCTTTAACATCAGTCAATTTTACAGCAACAAAATTCGGTATGTTAGAAAATAATCAAACAATAGTGATTTTTAGCTGTGGAAAACTGAATTTTGACCTCTCTTGACATTTTTGTTCGGTATAACTCAGATGCACGAATTATGCTAAAGTAAAAACATAGAAGTTAAAGCCCATAAAATTTTCTACAGCACACATCCAAAATTTAACTTTTTTCTTCAGCCTATACTGTCAATACTGTAGCTCAAAAAACGTAAAAAATAGGAGGCATCACCCTCTGTACTAGTTAATCAATAGATTTTTAGAAACAATGAACTTTAAAACATCCCATCCCCATTTCAACTTCAATTTCATTTTAAAAATCAAATGAATAATCAAACTCTCTGCTCTTCCTCTCTGTCAGGTGGAATACGTCAAAGTATGCGTTGAAGACTCGCCATTTGCTAACCTCAGCTACTATTTCGACCGGATTGCAGATAAAATAGAAGAAGTTCGTAGACGAGGCGGGAACACGCTAGTGCATTGCGTGGCGGGTGTCTCCCGTTCCGCATCCTTATGCATTGCCTACATGATGAAACACAAGCGGATGTCCCTACGTAAAGCGTACCAACATGTCAAGGTAAGGTAAACACTAATCCTGCATCACTCCGTACTTACTTGACTATATACATCCATCCACAAATCCCTAATCAAATATCCGCATTCCTCCTTCAGCCTTAGCTACCCACAATCCAAAGTACCTCTAAATTCAGCCGACAGCAGTATATATTTATATTTCCTCACTCCTACACAAAATTCCATGGAAACTTTCTCCCCCAGCCAAAACTATCAAACACGTTAATCATACCAGTGCGTCACCTGCTGACAGCAAACAAGCCCGCGTTCTCCCAGTATTTTTTCTCATGCTTATAACCAGTCCAGTCAGCATGAGTCCCTGCGTATTATTCTGTTTAAGAATTCTAAATTCCCAAACGTAGATCCGCAACGCCACATGTTACCCTAGACTCATACTTTCTCCCGACTGCTTTCACCGTATTCTCCCAACCGTTCCGACTGAATCCCCGCAGATATTCTCTCATCTTGCCCCCCACGAAATAGAACACCGCTCCCCCCATGAACAATAATACAGAACAAAGCCATGAGTATCCGAGGAAGAGATAATCGGATTCCAGTTAATAGAATTCCCCATGCAATAAGTCCGATCCCACGTTAGTGGCTTCCTCATTAAGCTTCCCACACCTCCCTCTACCCACCTTCATCAAATAATAATAGCACACACGGCAAGTTCATTCCTTCTCATGTCTCTCCTGGCATCCCGAAACCAAAGGCATTGAGCTTTTCCTTCCTGCGCTACAAGCCATAGTCCTTATCTAAATTACCGGACCTTCTTACAATCCAGGGTTCTTCAACTCAATACATTTGCCGCAGCTCCAGGTTAGCTTTTGCCTTCACCCTCCCATGTGCATAAGACAGGAGAAAAGTACTCGAGCCCATTACCTATTTATAATTTTCTTCCCACAGAGAGGAGCATAATGATGATGGTCAGTTCTCTCTGCATAAGCTTTGGTATTCTCTCAAGGTTATATCCTTGAGCGGAGGACAAACACTTTGAAGAAGAAGAAAGAGTGAAGCCACTCTTTAAGCTTACTCATAAACGTTACGAAACTCTTTCTCTTAAAAGTAGTAGAGTGCTCCAGCTTGCAACGCTCTTTACACTCTTTCCCCTTCCCAGTCTAAATGTCACCCTTCAAAACAAACTTCAAAGTCACATGTTTCCTGAGCCTGAGAGAAGCCTCAGCATATAAAAAAATCTTCCACATGATTGCGAAATTATGCGAAAATTCTGAGCAAAATTTAAATTATTTCCTACCTCTTCCACACAAACGTTAGCTTTGTTCTAGTACAGATTTTGCAACATTAGCAATCTCCACACGCTCCTTTCATAATCTACCTAAGCTAGTTAGTGTAGTTCCTTGTACAATAGTCTGCAACTCAGGACACCAAGAGGGCAGTAAACAAATGATAACCTATGCTATATCATCTGACTTCTAACTTCTCTCCCTCGCAACCCTCCTTCTTTGTACATACAAGTTACCTTGAAATATTCTTCACATGTTTACATTTTCAAACATTTTTCACACACATACTCTCAATGTTTACTAATATTTCACTCATCCTTCTCTCCTTCCCTGTCTTCCGTAGCTATTCGCAAAACCTGAACCAGTTTCCCACCGCTCAGTTCTTCCCATCATTCTAAATTCGCAATTCTCCTTCTCTTCCTCCATCACCACTCCAGCTTCATGCCAATTTTCCCACTGTCACATTCGCTCAGTTTGCAGAGAGCGCTCATGGATGCGTGGGCGTTAGTCGTTAAGCTCACACTTTTAAAGCTATTCAGTTTTTCCCCTAGGGTTTAAGGTCAACCTCATCCACATGCATACTTTCAGCCTCTTACCTTGCGCAATAATAATCATCTTCAAACGTGCTTCCTTATCCAGCACCCAGCCCGTAGCGCCATCCGTCCTACGTTTGTCCTTCCTAACCCAAGTGCGCTTGAACGCTTATTAATTTCATGAAATGACTCTCGACTATCCTTCTTGACTCCTTCTTCAATCATCCTTAGCTTCCAATCCTTACACATCTGCCTTCATCCCTACCACAAATACTCATAACAGCTCATCACTCCACATACTTATCTTAACTTCATGACGCGCTCATTCCTGCAATTTCACATGCGCAAAAGCGCGCGCGGATATTTTCTACCTACATAAAATTAATGCAGTCTTTTCTCATTCCAGGCACGCCGTCACATAGTCCGTCCCAACCCGGGATTTTTCCGTCAGCTCATAGAATACGAAGCTCGAGTCCTGGGAACAAGCTCTGTTTCCATGGTCTGGAATGCAGCAGCCGGAGGGCACATCCCCGATGTTTATGAGCCCGAGTACAACAACACCATGTCATACCTGGCTAAATATGGATCATCAACCTCCAAGGGATCAGGGTCCTTGGGTTCCGCTCCTTGTCTCCTGAGCACCAGTATTGGAGGAAGGGGAGATCAGTTGTCATCCTGGAATCATCATCACCACCTCATGCCCTCCTCTAATCACCATCAACATCATTCTTCCTCATCCTATCGCAGACTGTAGACTTGTGACCGTACAAGTTATCCGAAACCCAACAATGACTAAATTTATTACCAATTTCACTTCAACATTTAAATACTGTGCTACGAGAAATCCATTTTACAAAGATCAACAACTCATGCTTTCTTATATATCTGAATTCCGTAAAAATAGCAAAATCTTACAGAACCCCATCCTTCTTCCCCCCTGTATTATCTGTCAGCCAATACAACTCTGATATCGTACCAATACTATCCTACATGAACCCACAACAAGGATTATACGAGTACATGAGATATTTCATATTTTTTTGCCATCTTCAATAATAATAAATTATCATTATTATTCCTCGCAAACTGCTCCACTTCAACGCCAATTTATAAAAATATAGCGGCATTGGGTTCTGCGTTCCTCAATATTTACAATGTCTTTGGAATTTTTTCTGTCTTCGTTGAATCATCATCGCTAAACAATCCCCTCCCACCTCATTCCTCCTCTTATATTCTCGTAATAACCGAAACCGTTTACCCTGAATGCCTCAATTTTAATCGCGGCAACAAAAACTCGGCTAAAAATTTCAATTTTCTTCCACCCATTAATATTGTTAGCACTAACAATTCTTCACGCTGTCAGCACAGCAGCCAACACCATTGACCCATAAAAACTTGGAATCCATTCAAATTTGCTCAATTTACACTAAATTAATCATCTCACATAAACCTCCCACCCACGTTTCTAAGAACAGTTTAAACAGAAGGAGGAATCTGCAAATGTATCACTGAAACTTTAGTTTTTTGCGATACAATTTTTCAAGACCGGCATCAACAGGATTGCGTTGCCAATTTTCAGCATCGTGAATCTCCGAAAAATAATCAAATCCCTCTCACACTACCCCCTCAGTTTATTTCTCCAAAAGGTAAGAGCTTTGTGATTCGTCTCTTCCTATCCTTCTCTTCACCTTCACCACCACAGTATTGCAAAAATTCAAAATGGAACTAAAAGTCGGATTCTCGATTTAACCACTGCATCCTTGCTCTACTCTTCATCCACCAAGCCTTTATTTTTGAATATTCAAAATTTTTATTACGATGCTCAAAACATATCACCGATTTCAAATGAATGTTACCTGCCAGTATTTTACTGTTATCAGGCTATTGCTATTTCTCCTCCAGATTATTACATGCACCACTCTTATTCTCCTTTCTCCGTCTAGTTTCCCTAAAACCCGAACTTACATAGCCTCAAGTAGCCCACTCGTCGTATCCAACAGCTAAAAATAATTCAAGAGATATTCTCGCAGATAATCACCCAGAAATCGATCCTCACCTATCTCCCATCCAGTCTTCATCAGCCCGTATCCTGCTCTTCTCATTTCCTTTCGAGTCATGCAAACTCTTCCTATGTTTCATCCTCATAAATATTACGTCCCAGAGTTACAGCCATGAATACATGAGTGCATCCGAGCTAATCCTCCGCTTATTGCTACAATGGATTCTTCTAAACTCGGATTCATCTTGTCGTGTTTCAGACAATAATCGAAAAAAGTCCAGAAGAAGGCGGGCTTTAGCTGGATTGACGAAAGCAGCCGTTCAGCTCACCCACTTTCTTTTCCATTCTATAATTCGCCTTTCTCCCGTGTTCTTCCTCTCATAAACTGGGTATGCCTTTCAATAAATCCTGTACATGTCCCTCTGCGCATTTCTTCTATTGTACCTGGTACGAATTCAGCCAAATCCAATATATTATCTCGCTCATAAATTTATTTCCCATCCCACCTCCCACCGTATCTCCTTCCTACAACGTGTTCATTTCCATCACATTAATAGACGATTGACACGACAACAAAATCCCGACCGCAGATCAAATCTTAACACGAGCCAGAGGAGGCGGACATGAGGACAGGGTGAAAGCAGCGCCGGGTGAAAGCAGGACCATGTAATGGAAAAGCTTATTATTTCAAACTCCTTTCACCTTATTTCTCCTCCTACCGAAACTTTCATCTCAATGCCCCTCACAAAATTTCCAAGGCCTCAAAAACTTTCCCTCATTGCCTTACATTACGGTCTATGTTCACCAACTTTCTCCGGCCTAAATATCCGTGAACCAAACAAAGCACTTATTTGTGTATCCATAAATATTATGCACAAGCTATAAATTCAAATAATTCTGCACGCCAATTATTTAAATCCTTGCCTACCCTGTCTAACCCGTGCTTGTACACACAGAATGAAGGATGTCAAATAAATAATTCAGTAAAAAAACTAAAACACGCATTTCGCTTCCGACCATCCTCTTCCATAAAATTCCCGGGAGAAAGTCAAAGGTCATGGCAGAGATTCATCTTGCTCTTCAACCCATCATCACAGAGCCTTTGTCACTCATTCGCCCTCCTTCATTCAAAGCCTACCCTGCTGTTGTGCTAAACTTGGATTCATTTTCTTAATGCGCTCTAGTAAAAGTATTAATCCAGGGCCAACAGCTGATTGAGTGACAGTTGAATCACTGTCAAATCTTTCTTTGAACACCACACAAGAGTGCAATGCATCATCTTCCCAATGAATCAGACCGTGGGTATTTCTACAACTACAAGCCAGTAAGTAATTTATAGTTCAAACTTGGAAACAAAAATAAACCTGGCACATGTTCTCGTATCTACCTTACTGTCTGTTCAGACAACAACGGATCACTAGGAACCTCCTTGACTTTGAATCCCAGGCCTCATTCTCTCACAAGAGTTACCTGAAATTGTGTCTTGTATGATTCGGCAAATAAATGCTTACACTCCTAATTCCAGTCACTCCGTAATTTCAGCACAGCCATGAACATCTCTGCTTGAAGCAAGCCAGGTAGCCACAATTTCTAAATTGTAAATGCCATTAAATGCCGTTATTACAGCCATAAGCTACGTAAACAAATAATCGAACATGAAACATTCTGATAATAAACTAGACACAGCTCTAACAATTCTTCCGCCATCAATTCATTTCCCCCTGCTTCTCAGAGATATCAATCATTCCCCTCTCTATTGTATGCGACCCCAAAAATTAAAGCCCCTCAAATGATTAATTAAACATTAACTGGATTGAAAACTAATTAATTTTATTAAACTCCTACACGAGTTCCTTTGCTAAAAAGCGAGCCAATTACGACAAATATCATGAAAAATGGGATATTATCCCTACATTAATTTGAAAAAGTAGCAGTTACGATTCATAAATGATTATGAAAGCATAATTTACAAAATCCGGTTATCCATTCTGAAAATTCTCAATACCAGCACTTCCTGACGTACGATCCATAACTTCTGAAATTAATACGTTTGTTGATAACAAGTCTCTCTATCGCATATTTCTCGACCTGGAAAACCAAACACATTCACTTGGTTTATAAAAGTACTCAAATTGATCAATGACATCAAATACTACTGCTAAAATCCACTGAGACTGATAAATTAAACGCACGTACCTCCGTCTTCATTGTTGCGTGCAACGTAAACCGTTTCAATCTCAGCATATCATCAGCTATAAAATCGATTAGATTCTTGGTAACACAGCGATTCCTTATTTCTAAATTCAATTCAGTCATACCTGAAATCAGACAAAGAAAAAAATTGAAAATACCACACATTCATAAAAAAGCAGGACTCGTTATACTGCATTTAGCATTCATTAAAATAAATAAACTTACTTGAAAGTTCACGCAATCCTAGATAATCATCGAAATCATCTCTGAAATTGCCTTCATTCTCCACATCCGAATCTTGTTTTTCTAAAATTGTGAGTTTCCTAAGCTTATCTAATTTAGCCAGTTCTACTAATAAACGTTTAGTTTCCTTTGAATTGACTGCATCCCCGTAAAATATTTCTAGATTTGGAAAACATTGTGAAATTTTACAGACAACTGAGCGAATGCCCCATCTATTTTCATACCCTTTCAGGATACTACAGGCAACGAGTTTCAACTCGACTAGCGTTTCTAAAGCTGCAAGAGTTAAGTGCAAAGTGGATGCCATTTTCACACCAACTTTAAGATGTAAAACTTTTAGACATTTAAATACAGGGCAGATAATTGTGGAGGATAAAAGTTCAAGTAAGCTGTGATGTTGCACTTTAAAGATTGGACTAGATAACTCTAAGTATAAACTTTCTACAGTGCCACTAAAATTGGAAACGTTCTGAAAAAAGTCTATCATAACTGCAGGGCCATAGAACTCAACTTTCATGTTCGCTGGACAATAATTATTCACGAAATTTGCCAAGTCCTGAGCGCCTCTGGAACTAACCCAACTATTCCTGAATCAAAAAGTTGTAAAATACAAGTCAGTGTCATCAATCAGACAAGCAGGTCTCAGAGCTAAAACATCCATTAAAAGAAGACAAAAACTGAGCTACTTACAGTTCCAGAGTTCTAAGCTTCGGCACAATCCTCATGATTTCCGCTGGAGTGATCGATTCCCAGTATTCAAGCGCTAAGGACTGCAAAACAAAATGAGTATATTAAAATTCATTTCAATTTAAACAGAAAGGGAAGCTCCTTGAAGATAATTATTAAAAATACTGTATTACCTCTAAGTTAGGGCACACTTTAGCAAAATTCCAGTTAAAATGCGTGTGTTGTTCAAGATGGTCAACAAAATCCAAACAAAATCGTTTCAGATTTTTGTTTTGTATCCGTTTCCCCGAAAGCTCTCTGTCCCACCAATGCTTATGAGGCTGCAGGATAAGATCTTTGTTGTACGTTTCAAAATTTTCCGCCTTGTTCATAACTATTAGCTTCAGGGAGCCCAGATTCAGGAAGGATGAGAGAATCTTCTCCATCATTTCATTGTGCTCCAAAACGTTAAAACCGGAAATGCTTAACGACGTTAGTTGAGTAGTCCATGGCTTGCCTGGCTGCAGAAACAGTTTCATGAGATCCTCTCCTTCTTCCTCGATGTCACTGATTGCGATAGTCTTGAAGGCAAATGTTTCTCCAGAAGGGGGTTCTTCGATGAACTTCTTCAATTTATGGCCCTTATTGTAAATATATTCATCCACCGTGTCCACTTTTAGGTCTCCGAAGATGTTCCGTTTAGGCTTCGGAGGTAGTCTTTGACTCAGCTCTAGAGTTAAGTCATCCTTGTTCAGGAGCTCTGCGCCGATTTGGTTCCACATCTTTGAAACTAAGCGGAAGAAGCGGAGCCCTCGGATTCCAGCGCTGGATTTGACGTACTGCGCGATATTACGGACGATCTGAAACAAAAAACACCAATTCTTAATTACAGCTTTATGACTTGCTAAACATTTAGGCTCCCCGTTGTAGTAGGGAAAACTTTCACCGTAGTTAATCAACAGCAATATCTTACGTCTTCGTGCAGTGGCGGCATCGGTTTGGCTTCTACAACGGGTTTCTTAGGTACTGGTTTCAAAAGTTTCCGTAACTGTAGCAAATAGTCTCTTGTTTTCTTGTTGTAAATCGGATCCTTAATTTCAAGCGATGCACTACCGAGAACATTTCTCAAATCCAGAAAACAACCCACCGGACCTTCGCCATCTTCTTGCCATCGACACACGATCGTAGCGGACAATTCGATCATTTGATCATCACTATCCATGTCGCTACCGCTGCTATTGCTGCAATACTGAAAAAGAAGAAAAAAACGCCATTTTTCACTCATACTTGTAATTTCCTGTACTAAACACGACCGAACTATTCACTTGAAAATATTTTTAAATATTACAACAAAATTTAAACAAATTTCAACAAAATTTCAAAAAATTTCAACAAAATTTCAACAAATTTCAACAAAATTTCAACAAAATTTCAACAAATTTCAACAAAATTTCAAAAAATTTCAAAAACTTCAAAATAAATCCAAATTTTTTAAATATTCTGGAGTAGAGAACCACTTAAGAGTACTCCATGCAAAAAAACGAATTAATGCACTAAGTTTTTGGGCTAGCAGAGTAGTTTCGCACACTCCCGAAATCCACATTTTAATTTCAACTCCTAAAAAACTATACAATAAAACAATTACCTCCATCTATGCAGATACTGGTGTTCACTTTTCACAGCTTGTATAAAGGCTAACTTCCTCACACCTTCCTGTCTGAGCTATCTAATAAATCACTTTTATAGAAAATTCAAACTAGGTTAGAATGAAATTTTAGGAATTTAGCCTCAAATCAAAAGCTCTAACAACCACAAAGTCCAGTTAGCAACTGGAAGCACAAAAATTCTTGCATTTCCATGGGAGACTTGCAATAGCTTCATTTGCAGAGGATTCTCTCATTTTGTGTCTTCCTGTCCACTGTCTCTACTTTGATTTCTCCAGGTTATAGTTAACCACTAGGTAAATACATGTTCTTTTACGAGAGGATAGACTCAAAAAGGCGGAGGAAAAAAGATAGGAATGCATGGTTTAGCTTTAAACCCTAACATCAAGGGTTTACTACCTGTAACTGTATCATCCTTCCTTCATTCGGTACTAGTATTTACTTTAGCCGCAATCCAAGTACATAGGAATTAATTAAGGAACATCAAGTTGCTCATGTTTACCGTTTAAAATTTTGTCTCCAGAGGATTAGTCCAGAGGATTAGTGTCCAGAGGACATGGTGACTTCCCAAAAAAGGTACTTGGATGATTGCGGCTAAAGTAAATACTAGTAATGTATGATGGAAGGATGATACTGCCTCAGCTGGCTGGGAATACCTTGATGTCAGAGTTAAAAGCTAATCCATTCATTCCTCCCTTGTTTGCTCCGTCCTTTTAAGTACTCTCGTTTAAAAGAGCGTGAGTTTTACCTGATGGTTTGCAAAAGGATTAAAAAATTAAACTAGAATCATAGTTCTAGGTTCTATCATCGCATCTATCGCAATCAATCCAGTTCTCCCCATCCCTTATCGCCTGCCTTGATTCTCAGCCGCTTTCGGGATTTTTTCTCCTTGAACTGAACATACATTTGAGTCTCACATCTATTCCTTTAAAGGACAATTCAAGAAAATAGTATATCTCCGCAACTACTCTAAACTCTTGGAGACTTAAATTAAGGTCTACTAACTAATTATTTTAACAGTATTTGCTTTAATAATTAGTTGCTTGGACCTTAATTCCAGTCTCCAAGAGTTTCGAGAAGTTCCGAAGATATATTCCCCCTTGAATTGTCCTTCAGAGGATAAGATGATAGACTCAAACATACGTTGAGTTCAAGGAGAAAAATGCCCGAAAGCGACTGAGAACCAAGACAGGCGACAAGGGATGGGGAGAACTGGATTGATAGGGATGAATGTGATGATAGAACCGAGAACTCTGACTCTATACTTTAATTTTGTAAACATTTAGTAAACTATCAGGTAATACACAGGCTCCTTTTAACGAGAGTACTTAAAAGGAATTTTCGTCTCTCTTTCACATTTATTCGCGTTTACTTAATTAAAACGATTCAAGTTGGTTCCAGCAAAACTTTTTCTCTGAAAACGCCATCTGCGTGACGTATTCATGCAAAAATTCAACATGGGATATTGCGAAACTGACATGACAGAGAGCGCTGCAGTTTGCTTTCACAGATTGAAACCAGACTTTCTTCTTTCGGGTTTTCATAAAACAAGCTTCTAGAAAAATAATTTTAAACACGCACCCAATTCAGTCATTAAATGAGCATAATTCATTTCAGACGCTATTACATAGCCTCAGTTACCTACTGATCACGCACTCTCGAGTCTATTTTTAAATAAAATTTTTAATCACATTCATAACGCATGTACATTGGTATTCCGTTTCATCATTCCCCGCCATATCGTTTGTCCTTGTCATTTTCAGTTGTCTCAAGCACATCTCAGTCATATCCAACTCCTGCGTATGCATCAATTAAACCTTTCACTAATTTAATTCACGTCCTGAAATTCAGGACCTGAATCAGCTCACAGTCAATGCTAGCTTCCACTAAACGTTGATCCTCATCCATTGTTTTATTCACAAGTTCCTCTAGATTAGCGTCACTCCTACACTCTTGTAATCCAGTAATGAGAAACTTACGCTTAGCTACATAATTTAAGAATGTCACATCTCAATTTCAAACTCAAGACTTCACATGGCAAAACCTTCACAAAACATCCTTTTAGATTCTTTACGTTTCCAGAGCTAAAACCAGCTAAGAACCGTGCCATAGGATACAGCAGACGCTGTGGATAATCTCCCTGAGCTAATACACTCTTAAAATTGGCAAAGCACATGCTTTAGCTCTCCCTCTATACCGTCTCTGCTTTTGGGACACGAATTCGCGAGTCGCCCGCTCAGCTGCCTCTCACTCTTTCTCCTCGTAGTCTATTCAAGGGATCACATTCCCCGACTCCAGTTCTGGAATTCCTTCCGCCAAGGAAAGACAGGCTCACCACCTGCTTCCACCCGGATTTTTCCACTCTCTCCACCGCTCTGTACACACACGTCAACCTCCACAATTTTCAAAGAGCCCCACAACAATACTACAAACAATCCTTCCAAATGCATATTTTCCATTCCTCATTTCCCATGTAATACCCGGTGCAGCATGGATTACTTAATTTTAAAAAAATAATTAAAACGTGCCAGAAAATAATACTCAGAGAAAGTGTTCCCACAATCTGTGATACAATGGATTCTAAACGAATTCAGCATCAGCCCGTACCTTTTTACAGCACCCGGGACGGTATCTCCGGCACTTTAATCCACCGGAGAACACATCCCGTGCTTCCTAGCAATTAATCCCAAGCAAATAATACAAGCTCAACATTTTTCGAATCATGTGATAAAATAAGAGGTGGATTTGCAATAACGCATCATCGTCATGTCATTTACCACTCAAGGATCCTCCACAACGTTGACCACCAAAAATTCCGATGGAGTTACAACCTACGAAATCCGTTTTGAACGGAGAAAGTAAGTTTCTCTCCTTATTTCTCACCTATACGGCGTCAACCCCTTTAATTTCCCCAACTTTTCCAATTTCAAAACTTTATTCCCACATTTCTTCCTTGATCCTCATCCTCACGCTCATCCAGTTCAATATTTCATAGCCCCACCTCACACAGAGTGCTATGAACTTGGCAACAACTTCCTTCCTTCAGTGTCCACCTAATCCGCCAAAAATCTCTAGCAAATAAGCCTGCATCTCAAAAATACTTTCTCCACAAAACCCATACCAAAGAAACCCGCATCTCAAGAATACTTTCTCCAGCTCTCTACAGTCATCCCTGAAAATTATACTTGCAAACTTTCTTCCTCAGGTCAGAACTGGTCATGACCTTCACTTTCTCCAATAGTTTCTCCATGGAGAAAGTCTCTCCTAGCCTTCCAGCCTATCAATTCTGGGTTCCAGCTGGGCAAAGCTTTCTCTCTTAGTTCCCCCTTGCATACACTCTATTACACAAGAGATTGAGTTATTACACTCGAGGAAGGAGGCAGCTCCGGATTCAGCACCGCGGAGAAAGTACTTTCTCCACCACCGGCCCAAACATCCAAACATTATCCTGCCGGCCGTCCATCCTGTTTGATTGATTCATACGCTGGCTTTTATTAACAGCATCACACCTGCCTCCAGTAATATCCCTTCCACCAACCATAGTCCATCCTCCCATCTCCTAGTTAACTTTCTCCAGCCAACTCATTCATCACCCATTCAAAAAATCAATTCCTTCCTCTTTTCTCCTACTCTCTGAAGCTTTCCCCCTCTCTTCCAGCTTTTCATTAGCTAAAATCCAAGTAAAAATCCAAAGGAGAAAGTACCCATACTTTCCCCTTCCTCCTCAACCAAAGCCCCATGGTCAGTTCTGTTCGCTTCTACAACACGCTTCAACATAGCCTTCGAGGCAAACCCCGTCAATTAATTTTGCAACCTGGTTTCATCCATGCCTCTATTATGTACACATTATCCCTCAATTACAATTCAACCAGTCACAACACAGTCCCTGCATACATAGCTTAATTCCTCCAATTCTCCAGCTCACTAACAACAATTTTATATCTTGCATTATTTATGATAATTCCATGTACCTTTGCGTGATACCTAAACACTTCCAATCCTACTATTCCTACTCACACTTCCCCACGTCCTTGCCCTTGAACTCTATGCTACATACTAGCGCCCTCTACACCGTTTAAATTCCCAGCCGCCGTCCAATTACCAGTAAGTAATCCCAGTTCTTTCTCCAACCATCTTCTCTCATCATCTCCTCCGTTAATGACGCTATCCGGATTTTATTACGCAAATATACTAACCTTCTCTAGAATTTTATCCTAAGCCAACTCGCGGTTAACCTCCTTCCTAGGAATCCCTCTGCATCACAGCCGAGATCCGTCCTATAAAATCCTTAATGAGAAATCCAGCCCCTCCTCTCTGCTACATCTTTTCTCACTCCATCTCTTCTTATCCCACCCTCAGCCACACAACATTAACGACGAGAACATTATATTATGTTACTATTTAATCAATATAATTCCTTAACGACCACAAAGTAACAGCTCCATCTAAATGGTATCACGTATACTACGTTAGTATTACTAACATTTCTGTCCCACACGGACCATAGAAAATCCTAGACAAAACTTTAACAACCCTAGGGATTTTAGCACATTAATAATTGCGAATTCTTATCGCCAATTTCCCACTCTCCCCTTCAAATCTTGCACTGGCTACAACAGCCTAATTCGCAACAAAATACCAGGTTCCATGTCTGTGTTTAAGCTACATCCAGGATTCTACAACTCCTCCACTACTTTCTTGTTTATTCTATTATCTCTCCTCGTACGTGTAGTTTCTAAACCGCATCCGTTGTCCAAATTATCGCCACTCACTCTCCTTCCGTCCACTCTCGCACTAATTACATTTCCCCCTTCAAATCACGTTCAAAATATAGCGTGCCCACTCTCTCACACGCAACCCAGCCCTCACACTCAGCTTCTTCTCAATCCACAAAAATGAGCAAATATCTTCTCAAAACTCCCTCCCTCCAGTTATCTCCACACTTGAGTCATTCTCTCTGTCTGAATCATTGTCTCCCTCTTCTAGAACACAGAGGACACCATCTCAAGAGTCAAGGAAAATTCTAAGATTCTACAAGAGTCATTACCAATATCACCCTTAATGACATGATCTCCTAGTTACTCTTGAGTAAAGCTATTGCGCTACTCATCACAACTACCAATAGTTTCAATATCTCTACCCGTTCTTTGACATTTCCTTCTTAAAATTCCTCCTCAATCTCAACTTTTCCAAATCATTCTGTCCTATTTGGGTACGGGACGACACCAGTTAAATTTTTTGATCGCCTTCCGGAATTTTACTCCATATTTAGTAATATATTTGCTAATTTTTTGTTCGCCTTCCAAAGTTTTACGCCATTTTGAGTAATTTTAGAATTTTAGTCCCACGTTTAAACGAGCCCATGCTCACTAGTATTGGCCGCTCTTGTGCCTGCCCATGACTAACTCATCTCGAAGCATCTTCCACAGCTTGACAACTTGACAAATCCCCGGGTTGAGTCCCTATTTATGGATCCATTTCCCATCAGTGCCAGCTGTCTACTTGACGGATATCTCCAGTATATTCTCAGCCGTTCCAGTGAGAGTCATCCTATTAGCTCTTAGCTTAGTGTCCAACTTCATTCTTTAGTGTCAGTCAGAGTGCTTCGTGTGTTCGTCAGTGTTCAGTGCCAGAGTCTGTCCATTCTGTCCTGTATCATATCCGGTAAGATATTCCCAGCCCCGCCTAAGCAAGCACTTTTCTACCCGGTCCTACTTTCTCCTACTTTCTCTCTGCCCTCCTTCATCAAGAACTGTATAACCTTGCTACTTTACAACTGTAAACCCCAACAACAAGGAGCTCCTACTTTCTCCGTACCTTTCTCCCGAGCTCACCTCCTCTCTAGTTTCCATAACTTTCTCCCCTTAATTAAATTATAATTTTTAAGCCTTCAAAATTTCATAGCTGCTTTGCCTTGCCTGTAGCACCAATATGGTTTCATATTTTCCTAGCTTCTGTTGTCTACAGTTCTTTGAAGTCAGCTACGCAGCCTTTTCTTTCCTGCATAACATACACTCATTTCCATCTGTAGATTGGTTTCCTCCAGTTCTTGCTATGATACACCTTGGTATCGTTGCATCTGGATTCTTCTAGCATTCTCCATGTTTTACAGAGAGTTGAACGTATCTATTTTCCTCAACCATTTCTATCCTTCACTCTAAACCAGCAGCTTTTATCCCCTCTCACTTCTTCCTCCATTTAATCTAATCAAACCAATTACCTCTTTCTTCCCTTCTCTGTATGCTCCAGCCATATGGCACTCTCTTTCCCTATACCCTACACTTTCTGACCCTCTGATAATGCCCAACTCCAAACTCCTCTGTCTGTCTCAAAAATCCATCCTTCGTCTCTGCCTTATCACAAGAGAAACATTCCACCTAATGTCCTTCTCTCTCCCTTCCTTATCGCCCCTACATGAAATACACACCTCCCTACGACGTATCTTCCCTATCTTACCTCCAAGTCCTTTAAAACGGCACTTATCCTTCAACAATTCCCCACATATATGCACGTATGTAAACAAAACAAACGCGGAGAAAGTTAGCGTACACGACAATACTTTCTCCTGTTTCCTACTCCGCATTAAATTACATCCCGTGTCTCCACGCCCGCATATTTCCTCATCGCATCCCATATGTCTTCCCATTAATTCTTTTATCTAGCAAACAATTCCAGGGATTAGTGGATGATAGTATCAGCACAAAAATAGACAACTTTCCGCAAAAACTTTCATCATAATTCCCCTCCCAGTCTTTTTCTGTAGCTTCGTCGTCACTTCTTTCGTCATACGAGACAAAAGTTGCAAGGATTTTCTCAATCATCCTCAAACTTGTGGTTTTCCTTCCTTGTTTTATTCCCTACAGCGATACTTGCCTAGTCTTCGTTTCCACATCCGTCTTTGATAGTAGTCCATCCAACTCTGCAGTTCTTTGCTTAACTTTCTTTGGGCTTTTCCTGAATTCTTCCCTTTCTGGTATCCACAGTGCATAGTTTTACACGGAATTCTCGCCTCGGTTCCTACTGGAATTTCAGTCAAAACCGGTTCAAACGAGTATCCTAAATTACACCTTCACTGGAACAGTGTGGAAAACAAGCCTGTTTTCAACCCACAGCTCATTCTCAATTAGTGATCCGCTTGAAAACAGGCTAGCTCTTGCTCTTGCTGCCTAAAAGTGACCTTAAATCTGCCTAATCTCTGTGTCTGCTCTGTGTAGGATTCAATATACTGATTTCTAAAAATATTTCCGGTGAAAGTATCGGTGAAAGTTATTTCCGTGGAAATATTATTCATATTCGTACTATCCGCTAAAGGAGAAAGCCCAAGACATCAGGGAGAAAGCCCAATACCTCAGGGAGAAAGCCCAAGACCTCAGGGAGAAAGCCCAAGACCTCAGGGAGAAAGCCCAAGACCTCAGGGAGAAAGCTGCGTAACATTATAGCTACCCATTCACAAAGTGAAAGTTGTCTTCTATTGTCACAGAGTTCCAAAGGAGAATATCATAGAGATCTAACCTCTTCCTTTCCATCCCATAGAAATACTGTAAGTAACTAAATTGAATAGTGATGTTGGAGATCCTCTTAAATTACCCGCTTCAAAAGCTTCCACAGATGATTTCGGGCCTTTTATTCTAGCTCTTAATCCGTGAAGCAGATTTCTATGCATTCTTCAAAAAAACATGGATTCCCTCTCTCTTTCTCTATCCCTCCATCCTCCTCCATCTCCTCCCGCTCTGGTCCACTGACTAATACAGGGTGGTTAGTAAAGTGAAAACCAAGGCCAACAATCCCATTCTCACAGCTACCACCAGAAACTAGCCAATTTTTTACACTTCCGCCGCCTCCCCCGCCATTACCAATCATCTTCCTCTCTCATTTTCAAACTTTTCCTCATCTCCGCCTCCCCCAAATTGAACCCTTATCCACAGTTCCTTCATCTCCTTCTCACATTGTAAAATCCCTATTTTTTTCTTTCAGAAGGAAGAGACCCGGTAAAGGACTATGGATTCAATCTGTTCGACGAATATCTTCCCAAAGAAATTTTGAGCTTGATTCAAACATCCTTCAAGACGTGAGTGCTTCTTATTATTATTTATAAGCCATGTCATCTCCTCCCATTCCCTCCTCCTCCAACTTTCCCGTATGTTTCATCTCATATGCCTCCTCCACTCGCTCTCATCATCATCTTAACCTGCCCCTCCGGCTTCCTGGAACAGTCGTCCATTAAGCCCCACCCAAAACCTCCCACACAACTCTCTTCTTCACTCTACCAGCGCCGTATTCTTATCCGGAAGTCATTATTTATGTACTTTTCTCAACCGCCTTGGAATTCCCAAAGTAGTTGTCAAAAAAATTTCTTACCCGGGCAATTTTACTTCCCCGGTTTTCTAGTCTTCCACCGTGTTTTCCCGCTAGCGAAACACACGTCTTTCTTGTCTCTGCGTCTTTTACAAATTAAAAGCTGTTTCATTCTTTTTTGCATCCTCCTAGGACAAAATACTATCGGAAGAGGAAGGTGATGAGAACTGCACCACATCATTCCTAAGCAGTTCTCAAACATCCAGCGAGCAGCCTTCCTCCATCCTCCAGAAAAAATCTGTAACAATGTGCCCTGTGGTCAGAAGCCTTGGTGGGGATAATAAAGAGGAGGAAGATCCTGGAGAAGGCGGGGGCGAGGACGGATCATCTCCAGACTGTTGTGATGATGATAACAATGACAGCGATGGAAACGATGAGAATGTATCCATCTATCGAGGCATTTACTTACCCACTCTAACTAATAGATTCAAGGATAAAAAATTGGAAATGGCTTATCAACGCTACGCTTGCAGACAGGTGAGAAATTTCTTCAATTTTCCATTCCCCCTCTCATTTTTCTCCGTCTTTTTCAACAATTCCCTGACCTCCCTCAACGTCGTTTCAATCCCCGCCCATAGCCATCATTTACCAATCCAGTTATCCTTCACGCTTCACTGTTCCACGAATAATCTAACTTCTTTAATAATGTTTTCTTTTTTTCAAATTACAGCGCCAGAAATCCTTAGTGATAGTCAACTTTATCGACCTTGTCATCAAAGTAGTTACGCTTACATTAACGCTATTTTGGGAGACGACTCGAGAGACTTCTACGCCCTCTACCTATTCCCCTCCGGACTCATCCTCCCCACTCAACAGCACAGATTTTGAGGGAAACCCTGTGTTTAACCTATCCGATGGATACGCAGATCCGCTCCCTCGTGCAAACCAACCTTCCCTCCAACAAGGCTGTTTGTCCAAAGCAATAATAGCAACTGCTGCAAGCGCTGCTTTAAATATCCTTCTCGGCAGTTTGGCGTGGTGGAAGAAATTTGCCAATTCCTATTTACAATGGGGAGCTTTAGCAACTTGGTCTGTACTTTTTTTACACGGTGAGTCCCTCCTGTTTTACAACCTTTATTTATTTACCCCCAACTCCGCTCATTAAATCTCCTTTCCTGTAGCTTGATACAATTTTGACGTCGGATTGACCCCGTGACCCATTTCTTTTCCCATTTCACAGCCGTTTTCACATGTATTCATTCTTGCACTAATCTGCATAGTTATTTACTTTCGGCTTAATTATATCAAAGTTTTGCAATTTTTACCATCATATTCTTTGAAAAATTGCAAAGTTAAACAGCTTATACTTTCACTTCAGCTTTCACTCTAACTTTCAATTGAACTTTCACTTAAATCCCCCCTTAAACTTTCACCATATGCTTTATCTTTAAAAAATTCAAATCATCCGATACTGACCTCGATCAAACCTTAGGATTTTTTTACCCATACATAAAACTATTCGCTACTCGGTATGAACACGATTTTTAGCAATGTTTCTCTTTCATTCCCCCTAAAATCAATTCCGATGCTTTACAATGCTGACACATGCTCTTTTGTACACTTTACAGGATTTTTAGGCATATTATTAGAAATATCAGAGACGGCGTCAGTCTTTTGGTACATCCTATTCGTAATATTCGTTACATACGCAATGCTTCCGATGCCCTTAGTGTAAGTAAAACTTTGTAATTTTCGCAAGCCTATCACTTGGCATATCTATCTGTTTTCTCTTCGCGGAAAATTCAATTTATTCTCAACCGCGGACGATGAGAGTAAATGGGTTTTTCAAAGAGATTTATGTCAGTGGGAGTCTTCTTCCTCTCTGCTTTCACTTCCCAACCCCATTTCATCCAACCCATGAAATTTCTCTCTTTTCCAGCTGGAGTGCCTTGGCAGCTTCCATAACAGCAATAGTTCATCTCGTCATGTCATTCTATCGAACACCATGCCTTACAGTAAGTTCCACCAACTTTTCATTCTTAACATGGAGAAAGTCCCCAAGCTTCTCTACTTTCCATCTTGGCCTTGTCTCCTTCCAGGCTTTCCTTCCAGCCACGAGAATTTTTTCATCAGCCTCCATGTCTTCCAGTTCCAGCAATCCTTCCTCCTCCAGTTTCCTCCAGTTCCCTCATTTTGATCATATTTTCTCCCTGCTTTCTCCTGCTTTCTCCTTCATATCCTTTTTTAAACCCTTCATCCATTCCTTATCCTTGATCCTGAAAGAGCTTATACGTTTTGATATCCTCTAAACATTCTAGATGAGCTCTTCTCAAGAAGAGGCCTCTTGAACCCTCCGCTGTCAGTTTAGACTTGGCTTTAATATTTTTAAATTTCAGGATATTGTTTTACTTATTTTCCACTCTGAAAATATTATTCCCTCCATGACACACTGCACCGTCAAGTCGGCTTTCTCCACGAGAGCTTTCTCCTGGTGAAAGCACAAGATTTGAAATCAAACTTTTTTCAAGTCCTTGAACTTGACTCTTTTAGGGGGATTGCCTGGCTCGGATAGTATCAGCAGATGCCTTGCTCTTCTTGGGCATAAACCTGGGTGCTTTGTACACTGGCTTTTTGACAGACCGCGGACAGCGAAACGCCTTCCGAGAGACGCGTCGCTACATCCAAGGCCATTACAAAACAAAACGGGAGAATGAGAAGCAGGAGCGATTACTTCTTTCCGGTAAATTACCCTTTGATTTCCCCTACTTTCACACTTTCTCCACTTTCACTACTTTCTCCACCCACCCCCCTCATATATTACTCCTCCGACTCCACTTCCACCAATCTTTCTCCTCTTCAGGGAAATCTAACACAATTCCCAAATTCTCTATCCCTTCAGTCCAATATTCCTTCCACTACCTCATTTCCCATTTAAACTTTCTCTCTTTCAGTTCTCCCCAAGTTTGTAGCCACGGAGCTGGTTCGCGACCTTGCAAGTTCTGCCCAGATTGAGGATTCCGAATTTAAGCAATTTCACAAAATATATTTGCATCGTTACGAGAACGTGTCCATATTATTTGCGGACGTTAAGGGTTTTACAGGTAATTTCAACCTTATTTCCGCCAACTTGAAAACATTTTCTAATATATCCTCCCATCTCCCTTTTCCTTATTGATTTCCATCCTCACATCCCTCCCGGCCATACAATAAAACCAATGCTTATTATTCCTGCTTAATCTATTCACAGAGCTGGCCAGCTCATGTTCCCCACAGGAGCTCGTCCGGATTCTCAACGATTTATTTGGCAGATTTGATAAGTTAGCGACGGTAAGTAATTCACAAATATTTATACAACTTTCTCTCTCCTTTCTTCCTCTTCTTGCAAAATCCTGAAACTTCGCAACCTCAACCACGCATAACATGTGTTTAATGAATTATATTCTGCATGTACTCCTCGCTTTTATGTACACATCCTTTCCACAACCAGATAACAACCGAATTTACACATACAATTTCCATAGTTTATTTTTCTCCGGATTCCGGTAGATCAGGTATATATTCCTCCTAAAAGAGCTGGTACAAGATTATGCTCCTGTGCCTTGGTTTGACTACGGGAGGTGGAGTAGCAAGGAAACGTGGAAAAAGTATGCTTTCTCTCGTCGACTTTCTCCACTCGGATGTATTGTAAACCCGACCAAAGTAGCCAACACCCCCAGAGATGCAAATACCCCTTGTCTACACACTGCGAATTAGTTTCAAACACAGACAATTCCAAATTAATTTCCACATAATTCACACTCGAGCAGTCAGGTGGGAGCTATTGTGATTCATGTATCTCACAACACCAGTCAGCTTAAACATGTATTCCCCAATTATACTTCCTTGTAGAACCCAATCCTCCAATTCAAACTTACCCCTCCCATCAGTACTTTCTCCGCTTGCTTTCTCCACCGACCCGCACGTACAGTAGTAGCCTGCAGCCAGTGTAACTTAAATCCATCTTCTGTCTCTTAACCATGCTCATACTATCCTTTATTCCAGGAAACAAACTGCCTCCGAATAAAGCTCCTTGGAGACTGCTACTATTGTGTGAGTGGATTGCCGGATCCAAGAACAGATCATGCCATGTGCTGTGTAGAATTGGGTAAGTTATTTCCGGATTCAAATCTTGTATTTAAAATCAATCATCTTCTGATCCTTGAACGATTTCATGGAGGATGCTACGCTGTCCTTCACCGCTGCGCCCTCTATCTCATTCCAAATTTTCCAAGGGACAGGAAAGAGTTTTACAGCGTGTGGCAGAAATTTCACAACTTTTAAAAACTTCAAAGACACACACACACGTGTGTCTCATTTCTTTCAAATTCTATTCTTCATCTAGTCCTTGGCAGGGTGCTTTTTCCTTTCCGCTCCAACGCTCACCCCCCATTTAGTTTCAAACTTTCCAAGATGAAACCCAATCTCCCGGACATTGACAAGAAATTGAGAGTCGAGGACGGAATACCGGATGAGAAAGCAAAGAGTAGGTCGAGTTGTCGAAGACGCAGCGGGATTTCTTCCCTCATTCTTCCTCTCTCCTACCAACTTAAACCTCGCGTTCTTCTCTCGCTCTTCCCTCGTTCTCTCTCTCTGGTATTCCGGTTTACAATTCCCCCGACTTTTGCAATTTCGTCCTCCCAAATTGCCTCCTCTCTCTTCCTCACTTTTGTATGTTCCTCCAAGATTCCTAGAATAATCTTTGTCTTCTATTTCAGGACTTCACATGATCCGTGCAATCCGCTTCGTTTGTCAAAACATGCAGGTAAAATCATTCTCTTTCCAACACTTCGTCAATCATTATCCCCCGAGGCAAATCACACAGAGTTTCTTTTTACAACATTCGCTTCCCTCATCCTTCAACCAGAATTTAAAACAACCCGGGTATTCCACTGCAATCCATGCGAATATTGCACGCAACCTAGTTGAGACAAACAAATTCACGGCCCTGTAAACTTGTCTTTAAAAGCAACCACAATTTCCCTCCTTTCATCCAAATGCTTACCTAAGGATTTTTATTCCTTTGAAATCTAATTTGATTCCTCGAAGAATATAAAAAACCAGTCGATCGTGTCTTCTCTTCTTCCTCTCTTTTATTGCAAAAAAGCATTCATTCCTCCTCCAGCCCAGGATTTTACCCGAGTAAAACTATCTACCGTCAAAAGTGCTTTCTCCAGAGTGAAAGCATTCCAATATTTTAGACTTTCTCCACTTTCTTTTCCTTGCTTCCTACTTCCGGCTATGTTAATATCCAACCACAAACAACGCAACCTAAAAAAGCACACACTTTCACCAACGTTTACACCCTCATATTTTTTTATTGATTCCTTTTATTGACGGCGTAGCGCCTGGTTTCCCAGGAATTTAAATCATCTTTTCCTCCCCCTCCCCCTTCCAGGTTGGCCTGGATATGCGTATCGGGATTCACTCAGGAAGCGTCCTTTGCGGAGTTCTCGGTTTGCGTAAATGGCAATTCGACGTTTGGTCTCATGATGTCAACATTGCAAATCACATGGAATCTGGCGGCGTACCAGGGTAATTACAATCAATTCTCCTCAATTGCTATCATAAATCCTTCCAGCATTTTATAACTCCCCAATCCGCCCATTCCCTAAACGTTTCCGTCCATCATTTCAAATTCCTTCCCCTCCTCCTCCTCCTCTATTTTTCCTTCCCCTTCCCCCAAATTTTTCTTCCCCTCTTCCTCTCTTCCCCTCCAGCCATCCTTCCATCACCTTCCAACCTCTTCAATAATCCTCATCTCTTATAATTTTTACAGACGGGTTCATATCTCCGACGCCACTCTCCACTGGCTCCATAATCAGTACGATGTAGAGCCCGGCATGGGACAAGAGCGTGACACTTTCCTCAAGGTTAGAATTCCTCCTCTTGTAATGCATCCCTAATTTTCACTCTTCACAATCCCGCCCCTTCCACGCCCCTCCCAGCCCCTCTTGTCTAAATCATCCAGCATGTATCGCCCCCTCTGCTTCCCTCATCAAATTCAGAGTATTTCAAGTACGCTTTAATAAATAAACACAAGTTCGAAACGTCCAAGTTCACAAGTAAGAAATGACGTCCAGGATCAAATTTCCCTCTCAGACAATTATATTACGCTTTCCTCGTTTTGTCAAGGCTTTACGAGGAACAGGTGGATCATTAGCAGCTTGTATTTTTCTAGCATTTTTTTCTCTCTCTCCCATCCTCTCAGTCATTCCCTCCCACGCCCTCATTTACCCCACCTCCGCAACAGCAACAGCTTTTTTAGCAAGCTCCTCCACACTTCTCGATGCTACGTTCACTACATGCTATTATTATACGCTGCTGTGCAAGAGTAGTGTGAGAAAAATTTAGTGTTAAACTTTGACGCCGGGTACAAATGGAACGAATGTTGCATCCCCACCTAACAGTAGATGAAGAAGTAGCGCCAAATCCCACGAGCACAATACAATTCGTACAAATGCCTAATAAACGGCGTATTTATTTGTGAACTCTGCAGCCTGGTCTCACACCTCTGGCAAAGCATAGGCATATGAAACTGTGCAATTTTACCCGGGTAAAAATAACGGAGATGCATTTGTAGCTTGCTCTGTAGCTATCAAAATCAAAAGTTTCCTCTTCCTATTACCTCCTGCACGCCTCGTAAATAATCTTCATTGGATCTGCTGTAAAATATTTTTCTAATTCAAAGTCTCCCAAGATTTCTGATACCAAATAACATTTCTCACAATTCACGCCCCATTTCCCGCCAACTTCATTTCTAACCATCGACTCAAGCATAACTTTCTCGCCAATTCTATGATTTAATCTGACAGAAATAGAAATTCCTAGAGAATCTCTCCCCCTTTCCTCAATTTAGCCTCGTCATCCGAACTATAAAGGCTCAACTTTCTGCAGATCAACTCTAGATTCAATTGACAGTGCTTATCTGGATTCGTGATACACATACACTAGATCCCACTACCCCCTGAAATACACGCCCACACAGCGGGCCCGTTTAAATTTAACTCCCCAGCAACCACGTCGCCCTCTACATCATAACCAGTAACTGACTTGCAATCTCGCAATTTTCAAACAGCAATAACAATAACATACCTTCCGGTATTTCATCCTGGCAACATCCTCCTTCAACTTGTCTGCTTGTAATGGCCACAAGGCCAGGACATAATAATAGAAACGGAAGAAAGCGACAGACAAGTAAATGGCTTTACCGGCGGCAGGATCGTGACCTCAGAACAGGTCTCCAAGCAGTTTTTTCTACAAGTTATAGCCAATTATTTTGCGGGAATCACTTGCGAAACAGATTCCAAACTTTTGCAAGTAGTTATATAAATTCACAAATTTTCCAGACAACCCGACAGCCTGTATTTAATGAGCCTTTACGACAAACAGTTTACCTCGCCTTTTAACTTTTGTCATAGCCCACAAAGGTTACCAAGGAACATTTACCCCGATTTAACGCATCCGTCATTTCCCCACTGTCTCCGCTTTCACCACACTTTTTTTTCCACTGCAAACCTGAACCTGGGTATTTTTCCTTGTATACACGAAAGATACACCGATTTTAACTCCATGGAAACCTAGAATTAGTTTCATTTCTAAGTCCATGGAGAAAGCAACTTTCTCCTAGCTTCGGCTCCAGCTCCGTACAAAAAACAGAATTAAACAAAACTTTCCGAGCATCAAGAGCAGAGTTTCAGTTGAAAACTTTGACAAAATCCTAGAAAATATAAATAGCACGTTCAAAGAAAGAGATTTCATGCCTGTCTCCAGTTTTTTAATTCATGTCTTCTTAGGAATCCGTATTCAAAAAATCCTTGAGATCCCTTCCTATTATTCTTATTTCAAAGTCTCTTTTGCATCGAAATTTGAATTAACCCTAGTTCACTAGACACAATATCCCATCCCCAGTAATTACATTTCATCAGCTCCATCTTCTTCATCCTGTACTTCTCAACTTTCTCCGACTTTCTCCACCGTATTCTTACCCATAATCCAGCCGTCTGATCCTTTCTCTGGCTCCCACTTTTATGCATTCATCTTTGTGATTCCTTTGAAAATATTTCCCGAATTTCCTGTCCATACATACACAAACGCTTTCCATTCTTTTCCCCGTCGTCCTCCTTCAGCCCTGTCTGCATTTGATCTCCAAGTATTTTCCAAGTCACAAAGTCGTTTATTCGAGAAAGATTTTTCTAAAAGATGGCCAGCAAAACAATATAGACATGTTCCAACCCTTTGTCCCCTGCCAGCATTCCCTTTATTTGTATTCCTAAATCCTTTGAATTTCTTTTCTATATTCTTTTCCCATTCCCTTTCACCCATTGCTTCTTTTGTGGTTGAATTGAAAAATTCATGGCATCCGACTAAATGTTCCTCTCACTTCTCAGCATTCATACAACATTTTTCAATATATACTCCAGTCGCTGTCCACAATACTTCCGACTTTCTCTTCCACTTTCTCTCCGCCTTATTACACTTAACACATCCTTGAACCACAACCGGTTTCAGAGATTTTTAGATCCTAGATTCCAAGATCTGTCTCTTGGTAGTCTTCTACTTTAGGATTTGTGTTCACATCAGACAATTTCAGATCGAGAGAAAGCAGAGTTCTTTTGCTTTACATTGCTGTCTTTTGGAGTTACTCTCCCAGAACTTGGTTGGAACGGAATATGCAAGTAGCAATCTCCTGAGTAGTATTGAAAAACGTTTCCGTCTCTCTTCCGTCGTCCCACATAATTTTCAAAGCCCAGCTATAGCTCTTCAAACTATCGCTTTTCACTTTCACCGCCTCCACCCAATATTCTTCCTTCCTCAACCGTATCCGCCCGCACCAACCCAAGCAGACATGAACCAACAAGTAAGGCAAATCTTTCGTAGATCTGCTTTCTCCACTTTCACCCGCGCTTCTTGCACTGCTACGTCCCACTACTACCCGCTTGTCCTCTCGCTTTCTCCGACAGCTAATCTGTCACTTTTCACATGTCTTTGTCCCCTCCAATGCAATTTCGTGCATGACAGCATGACAGTGCATGAATTTCACAAACTTTCTCTACACTTTTACCCTACTTAAACTATATTTACCCGCTGCTGTCCCTCAGCTTATCCGACTTTGCTTTCTCCGTCTTTATATACACACGATTCATCCCATTTCAAAATGAATTCTGCCCAGTATCAACTGCCCTACAGCCGGATGATTGATAGAGATAGCCTTGAAAAATCCACCATTCTCCTCCATCCTTCCCCAGTCCTTTCTCCTATCCTCCATTCACCATCCCGGCTACTTTCTCTCGTGACTTTCTCCTCTACTTTCTCCACTCAAAGCCTCTCCTCAAGCAACTCTTAACTTTTACTATCAATAATAGCCGCGCTTTTCACTCCTCCTCCAGCTATTTACTCTCGCCGGTCAATTTTTCCCCTTAAATATTCTAACTTGTCCAAGACGACACTCAGCTTAAAAGCTAACAACTCTTCTCCTTCCGCCGCCCGGGCTGTGACAAGGAAGACCGATTTCGGGAAGAAAATCCCTGATTCCTAGGCAAAAAGAAGGCGATGATGGAACTACGGCTCGCGTACTGCGTAGCAAATGCAGAGAAAATTAATCCCTCACGAAAATCTTTCATTTGTTTGCCTAATCGATTCCAGCCCTATGTAAACCGACTTCCCGCCCATCCTTCCAGTCACATTGTCGTCATTATTTGACTCGGAGGAATCTCCTCCCTCCATCAATCCATCGCGTCCTCTTTCCCAAGGAGAAAGCAGAGAGCGTCGCAGTAAATCTCACTGTAAACATTTCAAAAACAAATATATCAAACCATATCCACCCTCCGTCAACCCGTCAACCGACCATGTCGCGAGTCGCGACCCATTTAAGACCATAACATCTCCAGACGTCCTCTGTCCGGAATCCTGCATAGCAGTCCACATCCTTCACCATATTTCATAATCTTATCACGAACATTCATGAAACGCTTCACAGAAATTTAGAGATTAAAAAGAGCTCTTCCACTCTCCAAATTATTGTCGGTAACTTGATTTACCACTCACTAGCCAGCTCTCTTATTTTCGCTCTCTGGAATTGCTTTCCAAACCTTTTATGTATCTGAAAATAACATTTTCCTAGGACAAACCATGGAAATTCTATACATTTTCTGGTACGACTCTACTGCAAACAGAAGGCATAAGATACGCCAAATAAAATTACTTTTACTTCCTCCCAAAAAGCATGACTTTTAGCGGTTGTTTCCCACAAACTACCGCTCCTTGCAACAGCTTTGCTGTCTTCTATTCTCTTCCCTACTCTTGATACAGTGAATGTATTAATACCACTCGTGCTTCCTCCACTAGCAATGCTATGCCTCTATATCCCCCGGTATATCCCATGAGCAGCAATAGCACATTACAGCATACAAGAAACTGCCTCCGGAAAACCGAAAAATTCCGGATGTGTATTTCGTAATTTAGCACAGGATGTGTACAATTCTTTTTCTCCTCATACAAGCATGCTTACTGATCCAATTGAAACACCCCATAACAATATCTACGTATTGTAATTTACCTTTTTAATAATAATTTCGCTAACCGGCGTTGAGGTTCACATAAACTTCTAAAATTCAAAACTTCACCGTAAGCTGTTTATAAACACAGTTTAAAGAAGAGCTTTGAATTAGTAAGCTTCCGGATGCTTTCTCCTTCTCTTCGTAGTTCAATAGAGAAAAAAAGAAATCAATGCAGAAAGTCCAACAAATGCCTGTACTGTATATGAACGTAAGAAAAGCCGCAAACAAATAGCGAAATTCAGTTATCATGAGTGGAGAAAGTCGGAGAAAGCCCCAGCTTTCTCCGACGTCTTCTAATAGCCTTAACAACGCCAATCCAAAAGATACCAGCATGGGAGCTTATTTAATATTTTCTACCAGCTTTCTCCGGCAAAACTCAAATCCTCTCTCCGTTACTTCTATCCACTTAACGATTTAACTTAAATGCTACAAGCTCATCCGCAAAGCATTGCCATTTCTGGATTTTACAAGTGTCGCATTACTGTATCTACATACTCAAGGAAATCTAATCCTTCTGACGCAATCCGAACGTGATAGAATTGACCACAATTCAAGCCTTCAAATTAGCGTCTGCTCGTAGTCGTTTAAAATTTTCTTTATCCCGGAGAAAGCACGTTAGCAAAAATCCGGGCAGTTTCTTAAATCCTGCTACTTAGCTAGTTTTAGTTCAGGCCTCTCATTAAATTTTTCACAGTTCCATCCTTTTCTCAAACTGCTCTTCCTACCTCCCACAACTTTCACTTGCTTTCTCTTCCCCTTTCCTTCCCGCTCTACGCTGTATCCTGAACTTTCTTACGCAAAACTTCTCTTTGTACCCTTCAATTCCCGACACGGGACGAAAATAATTTCAAAAGAAAAATTATTCCATGTATCAAAAGAGTTGTAAATTACGGAAGATAAACTTTTCCTTACGCTTTCTCCCCTACACCAAATTAATCTACACCCGCACAATTCTTCTCGAGCATGTAAATTCTCCCGCTATTATTCAAATTATGCAAAATTTCTAACCGTCTAAGCCACGTAACCATCATTTTCTTTGATGTTCCTCTTTTCCACTAGGGAAGCATGTAAAATCCGCGCTACGGATTATATAAAGGCGCATCCTTTCTCTCTCCCTACTTTCTCCATCTCCTCTTACGTATCTCTTGAGTTCTTTATGCATTTCCCCGTTTAATTTTCATTTTTCTCTCTGTTTTCCTGCCTTCATTTCTCGGAGACCTTCAAGCAAGTATGATTCAAAGTCCCCCGAACTGTCTCATACATTCTCAGAAACAGGATGTGAAGCACAGACGGATTTAGTTTCCATGTCCCCGGTTCTGGCATCATGGCCTAAGCAATAAAACTTTTCCGCTGTCTTTTTAATTTGTTTCATAAAAAGATTTTCGCTTTCTCCACTTTCTCCTTCCTTCGTTAATATCCGAGTATAACAGAAATGCCACACAATCCAATTCGTCCTTCACTCCTATTTGTCCTGGATTCGCAGACCAGAATTTCCTGGCATCTTCCTCGCTTAATCCCAGCTTTCCCCCAAAGTCCTCCATACTTTCACCACTTTCACCGGGTCAGAACACGTGCCCAACTTTATGTTTATT
Organism: Sminthurides aquaticus; assembly: GCA_906901655.1. Classification (NCBI taxonomy): domain Eukaryota; kingdom Metazoa; phylum Arthropoda; class Collembola; order Symphypleona; family Sminthurididae; genus Sminthurides; species Sminthurides aquaticus. The sequence goes on along the minus strand of CAJQTT010000030.1, from coordinate 446,252 downwards.
TGCTCCGATATTTTTATGTGTGATCATTTTGTGAATTTTATTACAACCTCCCTTTCATGTTGTACATAGTACCAGCCCAACTTTCTCTCCTTTCCTCTCCTGCTTTCTCTCCTTTCCCTCCTGCTTTCTCTTACTTCCTTGTATTCTTTCACTGCCCTCATGGCATGCCTTGTGCCCATTCCTCATCCCTCCTCATTCCATTCCTTACATACACCCTTCCTGCACGCAGTACAAAGTACGAATAAGATCCCCCAGATATACAGTCGAAAGTACCAAAGAAAGCAGTAAAAACTAGAGACATTTCCCCAACTTCTAGATATGGGAAATTATGCAATTTTTTTATTTTATTGCCATTCTAACATTTTAGTTAAGACAGTATTTTAGCAAGCTTTCTCTTGTCTGCACAAGGGATTTAGGCTCCGGAGAAAGTTTATCCCCCAACTTTCTCCACACCTTTACGTAATTACTTTTACACGCGTTTCATCCTAGAACAAACAAATCCAGAGAAAGTAACTATTATACAATTTCTCCATCTTCATTCAACCCCTTTTTCAACATTCTTTCTCCATTTACCGGTAGCTAAAACACTTCACCCATTTCATGAAACTTTCACCCATTTAATGCCTATTCAAGACTATAAATTGGTATTTTCCCGATATTTTCAGGAACACAAAGTGAAGACATACTTAATAAAGCAAAATGAACCAAAACAGCCAAGACGTCGGGACAAGCACATCCAGCGGCCACACGGGCCGCCTGGTATCGGCTCAAATGTACCACCACGCTTAAGCTGCAGCAGCCCAAGCTTGATCCTCAATGCTGGTTTATTGGCGACAGCCCTGACAACCGCATCTGCCCGAGAAGATTCTCCAACCAACCCCAGAATCCACCAGATCATTACGGACGATAACCTGCAGGTAGAGCAGCTGATCCTCGGATCTACAGAACCTATTTCCAGATCATTCTTTGCGATCCCCTCCAAATATATCAGATCCTTCCCCAGTAATTGCGAGCGAGGAAGAGGAATTAATCTAATTTTTTATCTTTTACAGGCAGATCCAGATCGATCCGGCAATGGCAATTACATGGAGAATACATCATCCGAATACGAGGGAAACTACTCCAGCTCCAGAAGCGTTACATGGAGCATGGATGTGGATGAGATGGACAATTTAATGGCACATTGTATTGAGATCGATTCCAATAGTCGAATGCGAGAGCAGTTTATCAAACCCATTCAATTAACCTTCCGCGATCCCGCCTTGGAAGCGGATGTAAGTGAAATTTAACGAAACTTTTTCATTCCGTCCAATCCTCATCCTACGATTCCTCTCGATCTTCCCCAAGCAAATAAAAGAATAAAAATATTCTCATCACCGAACAGAGTTCACGCTAAACATTTCTCTCCTGTCTCCACTTTCTCCTTATTCTCAAAAGAGAAAGCGACTTTCTCTTTCTCAGCGTACGCAGGAGAAAGCACCTAAGAAATCCTCTCATTGAATTTTATTTCAGTTCTGTGAATTGAAGGAAGATACATTCAAATCCAACGTGCTCTGTGTCTTCATCCTCTGGCTCTTTGTCGCAGCTAGTTTAGCAGTCGTCATCCCAAGGTACGTCCATTATCATTTCACATCCCCGCCGCCCGTACTTCCGCCCTTATATGTACACCAGTGCGTCAGAATTCCCATCGCGAATCCTCCTGAATGCTTCCACTAGTCTGATGAGACAATAGACCTCCATTGGGACCTCTCCGAAGGAATACGTTACCATTTTCCACATAATATTTTATGGCCCGCCTCTGTAAAATTTCCAGTATCGACGCAGTATATTCCTCACTTGGTCCTCCATTTGTATTTTTACCCGCGTCTTTTCAAAATTTTACAACCGTGGCGTTTCTCCAGCGGTATTGAGACCCTATCCTTTATAGCCGCCTACTTTCGGGCATTTCTTTGACCTTGGTGTTTAACTCGCAGCCCGGATTTCAAAAGAAATGTACTGCCGTCATGTCCAGTTCTTTACGCAGCATTTCCTACAAACTAGTGCAATAATGCATTAAAATTTAATTTTTTAATACAAATTAATTTCAATTCTTTTTTTCCAGGAACAACATCTCTATTTCCTCTCTCACCGTAGCATCCATCATCATCTCCTCCTGTCTCATCCTCGTCATGGCCAATGAATTCCCATCCTTTCCCCCAAAACTCATCAGATTCTCGACGTGTTTTAGTAAATCCAGGAAATATCGCAGCCTTCTAGTCATATTCATCATCGCCACACTTGCTCTTGCAACTGGTCTCAACATCGTAAGTCCATGAATCTTTTTTTGAATTACCAACATCCAGCTCTTGCTAAAACTCACGTCTTTCATCTAGCTCATCATTTCTACCTTTGAATTTTTTTTCATCTCTTGCTTATCCTTCCTTCAGTGCTTTCCCGGTATCAAGGCTACTTTTTCCGCAAGGACTTTCTCCCTGACTATCTCACCGACCTTCTCCCTGACTATCTCGCCGACTTTCTCCCTGACTTTCTCCCTAACCATCTCCCCGACTTTCTCCCTGACACTCTACAAGACTTTCTCCGTAACTCTTTCATTTCTGCTTTCTCTTTTGTCTATTATCATACCGCATCTCTTTCTCGCATTCCCATGATCCATTCTTGTCCACATCCTTTCAGTAATTTCTCATAATTTTAGCCAGAGGGCGCCACAGATTATCAATACAATAGACGCCACGGTCCTCTCCCACGCTCTCCTACAGACTGCTCCAACTGTCTCGTCGCTAAAATTACGACTAAAAATAACAAACCCTATTAAAATCATACCACCTACTGTGTTCAATTTATAGCTCTTACGCAAGACTCATGTACTTTCACCTTGACCCACATCTATGAATCCAGCTAATCATTTAAAAGCAAACCCACCCCGAAAATTCACCATTCTTCCTTCCCCGCTCTCTTTTTCTCCAATCTTCCCCGCCATTTACCACAATTTATATGTCTCTGGAGTGGCTCCGAATAGAATAGTGGAAGAGAAACTTTCCTTTATCCAGCCTCTCTTATCGCTCTTCCGCAACTTATCCAACCATTCCCATCCCAAGGATTCCTCATCTCAACGAGCTCTTCACCCCTAAGCATTCCTCATCTCCATGTATCTCAGTATCTCCACGCTTCAGCACACAATATCAACTCTTATCGCCGAAAGTAAACCCGTTATGTGATCCAGCTCCAGCCCCGCTACCCACCCACGTCCATACTTTACCAAAATTTTCTCTTTCAAAATTTGCATTTTCCCCTCCTCCTCCTACGTATATTTACTACCTGAAAAATTCATGATTCTCTTAAATTTCTTTTTCTAAATCCCACAAGAAATCTTTTAAATTCGCAAGAGAAATCAGTCCCGACTTGGAACAAAGCTCACCCCGCAGTATTATACGTGATAGCTGGAGTCCTTGGATATAATCTAACTACATTTTCATCATCGTCGTGGATCTCAACTTTCTCCTACTTTCTCTAAAACGTCATTGTATAGTTTCCAGACTCAAGTCAGCAGGAAAGCTATTGGAGAAAGTGGATTTATTTCCTGTATTCTTCTCTTGTTTTTCAGCCAGGCTGGACATTTATTATTGAAACTTTTAATGTCTATAATTCAAAAGGAGGCCACCAGTCTCCATCCTCCTTTCAAGCTTTCCCCGCTCTTCCCTTTCTTCCCTTTCCCCGCTTTCTCTCAAATTCAGGGTCAATGCTACACAAGCTTAAATCCTTCTGACTTTCTCCAAATCCATACTCAATATAAACTTCTGCATACTTTCTCCCATGCTTATTCCTTCCGGCAAAGGCATTGCCAAAATTTCTCCATCCTTCCGAACATAGATAACTGTACTTTTTATTGGCCTCCCTACATCCTATCCACGTAATCCACTTTCCCCTCTCTTCGTCTCCTCTCTTCTCCGCAGCTCCTCCTTCCAAACCAATAACCTACACACTTCCAAAATCTCCACCCTGCTGAGACAAATGACCCACCGGAAATCAGTCCCAAGGATTAACAGTTTCAATCCCTCTCCTCCCGATAACCAAATAAGTCCGATGCTATTTTATTTAAATAATCCAGCCTTCTTCCTCACCAGCTTTTATTTTAAATCCAGTCATCGATTCTTGCTTTCTCCAGGCATAAATCCATACTGCTTCATTCCACTCTTAATACGTAAGTATTTACGCTAATATCTTTGGTTTTCCAGTTAAGCTTCTCTACAATTCCAAGCACGTCAGAAGGAGAAAGTATTCCTGGATCACATACCGTGCTTTCTCCAACTTTCTCCGCCAATCTTCCCGTCGCTGCAGCCTTACATGCTCCCGCACCGCCCTTAAACCATCGAGACGAGCATGATGAAAACTTGTTCGCAACTTTAGTTTGGATCACATTGTCCGAAAACAGATCCCGGAAACTAAATTCATCAAACCCAATTACCCACCCTCACCAAAACAGTTATGGACACGGGACAAAATTAAATCACCAAACTCCCTCAGCTTTCACTCCGACATCCGCCATCGGAATAACCAAAGACAGCCGTCGGGCCCTTTCTACAACCAAGGACTTTTACTCTCCGAGCTTATCCACTCCTTTCGCTTCGTCCCCTTTCTCTCCTTTCTCCTCTTTCCAATCCACCTCTGCTCCTTACATTAGCTCAATGAGGGAAACCTCTTTTAAAACTTTTACCACTCCTCCCCAACCTCTTTTCTCAATTAGTTCTTCCAGCCAACCGACTTCAGAACAAAGAGGCCAAGTATCAACTAACACACTGGCCTCACAACCGCAACCCCTCATTGAGAACACAAATAACCCGCAATATTCTTCACAAACTGCTTTCACCGGCTTTCCCCAGCCTCCCTCATCGTCGTTATCCTCAACGTTATCCCATCCCAAGCGCTTCCTCCCTACCCGTAGTACACAAACCAGCCAACAGACTTTCTCAACACCCTATACTTTCTCCAACCTTTCTCCAACTTTCGCTAAAACCCCAGCTATAAACCCATCGCATTTACCACCGCTGAGACCCATGGATAGATTACGGGGAAAGCGTCGAGTCTCTGAAAAATTCACAGCCCGCTCAGTATCACCATTCAATTATGCAACCCGGAGAAAGTTGGTCCAATCTTTTCAATCTGTACCATACGCCCCGGATTTTCCTCACCGTTCCAATTCAACTTTACGTCATCGTATTCCGAAGTTAATTCACCATGCTGGTTCCGAAAGCCCTGAACATGCTTACTTTCTCCACAAAATCATATTACCCGAGCCCCCACCAAACTCACGAAGAAGAAGAGCCCCGAGCCCCACATCTGATTACTATTCTTCAACCGACTCCTCCACTTTCTCCAGTGCAACGAATCCTTCCTCAACGTTTTCTTTTTCGGAATACACCCAGTCAACTGAGAAAGAGAAAGCAGGGTGCGAGGATGCTCCTGGGTCTGATGATGAGAAAACCTTGTGTTCAACTCAGCCCAACACTTCTCCTCCAGACTTGATTAATATGACAGACGTCAGCTTTACTTCCCCAGACCCGCGCAACATGAGCACAACGCCCCCTAGCGTCATTGTTGAGGAACTCAATCCATGTCCGAAGCGTAATCCCGACGCCTGGTGCCCAGATGCTCCACACTACGTTGTGTACTCCTGGGTTCTCTGCATGGTCTCCATTGCAGCCTTTCTCAAGCTGTACTTTGTGGTGAAAGCAACAATTATAGTTATACTTTCCCTTCTCTACTCTTTCCTCATTTTCGCTGGATTCGGCCAATTGTTCAAAGACTCCGCCTTTCACGCAGAGTAAGTTTTTTCTACATTTTACGCAACACTGCTTTCACTTCGGTCGCAATCCTTTGAATTCAAAGCTTTTCCCTCGTAGTCAATGCACACTCTGACTTTCACTTTCTCCAACTTTCTCCAGCTGGGATTTCTTCAATTTCATTCCCATCACACGCCATTCAGCCTTCTTCTATTTCACCAGGATCTATCCTTCCATAGCTTTTTTCATGACTTTCTCTCAACTTTCTCTTTTAGAAGAAAAACGCAAAACCTCCACAAATCCTCTGCCCTTATTTTGTAGTTTACTATAAAAAATATTGACATTATGATTACACGCCTAGTCATACACTTGTAATCCTACAACCAGTCAGCAAGTCAGTGAAATTTACTTTCTCCAGTCCCTTAAACCCATTCCTCCTGTCATAAAATGAGCCATCTTTACCCATCACATCCCATTTTCCATAAAACTCCATCACATAAAATACAAAAGAGGGCATCAACATTCCAAACTGTTCCCAAAGATCCATCATTTTCATCCAATAACTTTCTCCCGCAGCTCACAAAAATACCATCCTACTTTCTCCCAGTATCTATCCGCTCCTTAAAATCCACCAGGTCACTCTTCCTCCATTCCTCCACAATTTCACCACCATCGTAGATAATATTTCAACCGCGGTCGCACTTATATCAACCCTTAGAATTTCTTCTTCGTTTCTCCTACTCCAGACTTTTCATCATCTTGTCCCGTATGCACTGGTTCCAATCCAGCTTTCACTGATAGCGCATTACTCAGTCCATCTCTCACTCTCTCTTATTACATCCTTCTCCAACCATAATCACCTTTCTCTGGCACAAGAAATTCTCACTTCTTTTATACACGCACTGAATACAAAACAGCTTTCACCAACTTTCTCCTATCCTCTTGCACTCCTACGGTTAATGCTCATCTCCTCTTGTATCTTTTTATCTTTCTTTTTCTTAAATCAAATCCCACAATAGCTCCTCCCCTCTCTGCTTTCACTTCCATCTTTTTCAGCAAATCGCAATTATTTATTTATGCCTGCACTGAATCTTACTACAAGGAGTCTTACTAACAAACTACTTGTAAACCCGTCCACGTATCCCGAATCTTGTATTATCTCAACCATAGTTCTTTTGCTTTCCCAGCCTCATCAACAAACCCCCTTTCACTCTAGACTTTCTCCAGCTTCAACAGATCACCTTTATCCTGATGTATCCATATTTAAAAGAAAATCAAATATCTTTTACAGACTATCTCTCTGGCCATGTTCCCAATTAAAACAAGCTCTTCAACCTTTCATCAATTCTCAGTTTCTAATAACAAAGCCAATGTGAAAGACTTTGAGGCACGTATTAGCTATTTCCGAGTTCAGCATTACCCGAAATTCAGAATAGCCCACTAGAGAGCTAATTGTGGAGAGAGTAATTCCCTCCTGGTGAAAGTATCTCAAGGCTTTCACCGCTTATATTCTCATCCACCTCCAGTATTTCATTCTAACCGCCCGCCCGCCCCACCAATAACTAAACAAACTAACTCTAGCTACCCCTCACTTTCTCTTCTATTCCCCTCGGTCTTTTATTTCCTAAGATTGTATCCGCAAGCGAATAAACACAAAACCCACCTATCCTACCGGAAAATGTAAAACAAAAATATACTGGCTCCCTCATCAGATTCAAAGCCACTGATAATATTTCCTGGAGAAAGTAAACTTTCTCATTTTAGTAAAATACTGTACAATCCTCTACAAGACTGTCTGTCAGCCAGCCTTTCAACTATTACGAATAGTCTGCTACCTCGGATATTAATTATGTCCGATTTAGCTTGTATTTGGCTTCCCTTTACCACAGATTCCGTCTCAGGTTTCCAGCAGTGAGCTCCATACTGAAACATGTGGCTTGATCAACAGTAGCACAGCTAATTTATGGCATGGGGTTTGAAACCTCCTTCTTTTCATCCACTACAGTAGCTTGCAAAATTATAATCTCACATCCCATTCAGCCCTTTGTCTCTAGCTCGTTCTTTCTCTCTCCACTGAATACTGACTAAAGCGATTATAAACGAGTACTGTTTTCGGTTCTCAAAGCTGGCAAGCCACCAACAAAGGGATTGTAACTAACCTGAAGAAATACATTTAGTATATCATATACTTTCACCACATTTTAAAGACTGTTGTATTCCAAAGCCAATTTTAGTCTTTTCATTAACCCTTCTCCAGCAGTGGAAGTGCTTTCTCTGAATTTATAATTACTTCAATAGGGAAATGATTCGCTAATTTTATTCCCTCCCTACGACCACATAATAATTTAACCTAGTCAATACAATTCATTGCGTTGATCAGAACTTCATAATGACAGATTCCCATATTAAAGCATAGCAGATTTTCACACCGAATGTTAAAGTAGCTATTACAACGTCTCATGGACTGAGTGAGTTAAACGCCGTTTAAGGGATAAAGGTAGGAAGTATACTCACGAAGGACGTGGTGAGTATACTTCCTACCTATATCCCTAATATACTGTCCTCACCTGCGCATTTCTTTAACTAAACGCCGTTTAAAGCTGTTTTCATTCCAAAGTTCTCTCTCCGTAATGATTTTCACCTTATCAGTGATAAATTCGAGAATACAGTATACGTTTGAGCATTTTCAGAAAAAGAACCAGACCGTAGTTTCAGCTTACGAAACAACTGCTAATTTGTGGCGCACTCTGTTGAGAGAATATTGTTCCCTGTAATTCTTGTCTTCTTCATTGAAACTACACAAGCTTCACATCCACCTTGCCTACCTACGGTTAAGCTAAAAGTCTAACCTCCAAACTAGCGTCAACTTTTTCCTGGCTTTAATGCGAAAGTTTATAAAATTGAACGAGTTATAATAAAAGTTTGTCCACAGTTTTCGAATAGCCGGCGAATATTACAATTTTGCTTTCACAATTCCCTACACGCTCCATCCTGAATGCAATTTCACTCCGATAGTTCAGCATTTCCAACCCAGACTACTCCCACACAACCCGCCAATAACTCCCAACCTGCATGCTACTTAGCTTTGCTTCAAGTCTGACTGCGGCCAACAAGAAATCCTCCGCCACCACAATCAATAATATTCTGTTAATTTACAAACTTTGCAACTTGAAAAGCTTGAAAATATGTTTCGGACTTGATTCTATCCGTGTCTTGAATTCGTGACTTTCAAACGTGTAAGCTGGAGTGAATATTTTTAAAACTTCTTCCTTAACAAGGGTCTTCTATTCTTGATCTACTTAGGAATTCCTGCAACGTTCAAATCCCGGCCCAGATTCAGCTATTTATGTTAATTTTACTCTTCCTCTACGTCGTCGTCTACCACTCCCGACTGGTGGAAGTGACTTCACGCTTGGATTTTCTTTGGAAGAAGCAAGCGGAACAAGAGCTCCTGGACATGGGGGAAGTCAAGCAGTACAATTCCCAATTGCTCCGGAACATCCTACCCGACCATGTTGCACATCATTTCTTGCTCTGCGAAGAACGCCAAATGGACGTAAGTCATCCACCCACTAAACCCTACCCACTTTCTCCTATCCCTCGTTCAAGTTTCCTACTAAATTTCTCCGAGGTGAAAGCTACTTTCTCCCATCTCTTCCCTGTTCCTCTTAATCATGAACTGAAACTTTCACTACTATATACGCTCAACATTTACTTTTATTTTATATCCCCCACATATCTTCCCTCCTTCATGCATTCTTTAGTCCATGATTTATATACTTTCCCCATATAATTCATATCAATTTCATATGGAGACAAATAATATGCTCATCCAAGTACCTAAATAAGATTCACTAGTAGCAAGCTCATGGTTACAGCATGTATATTACCGATACCCATTTTAACATACGTGATCCCGTACTTTCTTTTTGCTTTCACCAACTTTCACAACAACCTCCTCCTGACGGATGGACATACAAAACAAAAGGAGTTGTACAGCCAAGCCTGGGATAAAGTCGGCGTCATGTTTGCCAGCATTCCTAAATTTATTGATTTCTACTCCGAGGACGTGAATAAAGGAATTGAGTGCATTCGACTTTTAAATGAGATTGTTGGTAAGACCAAAATGTTTTATCAAAGCACAGCCCCACTCAAATATTAATATACCTTTTCCATTATCCCGCCCGACCCAGTTCCATACACTCTACTTTTTTCCATCCAACAGTTGACTTCGATGAATTGCTTGACGAAAGAAGATTCTCGAGCATCGAGAAAATAAAAACCGTAGCCAGCACTTACATGGCTTGCTCAGGCTTGACTCCAACAAACGATCAAGTAAGTAAGCTCCTTTCTCCTCTGCTTTCACTTCCGGTTTCATTCTCCTGGATTCCATTGCAATCCTTAGATATTTCCACAGTAGTCTCATCGATTTTATCTATTTCTCGCTTCTTCTCTTTTCTTTATTTTTCGTATTAGACTTTCTCCTCTGTACTTTTCTTAACTCTGCTTAAAAATAGCCGCGGATTTTTCTTAATAATGGAATTTTAAAAATTTCGCTTCCAGAGATAACTTTAACCCTCATTATTGTTAATCCATGGATTATTTTCCAGGTTGGGGCAGCCAAGGATAACTGCGAGCACTTATGCACCCTCGTCGACTTTGCCCTCGAGATGAAAGACAAGCTAGAAGAGCTCAATCGTCATGCCTTCAACAACTTTAAACTCCGAATAGGTAAAATGACTCCGCAACCCCGTATCATTTCAAATTACTTTCTCTTTGCTTTCTCTTCCCAAGCAATATGGCCGAAAGCTTCCTCCTTTACTACTTTCTCCATGCTCGTCAAAACTATTTATACCTTACCCCACGCCTTGTACGCTTTTTCCATTGATACTTTCCTCGTGCACTAAAATCTATCCCTAGAAAGCCGGCTGGCAATCACTTAAAAACCTGGCCTCGCTTTCTCCAATTTTAAATAAAATCCCTGATTACTAGTTTATTTAAGCGAAAGCCCTGGTAGAGATACATACTTTCTCCGGCTTAATTCCGAGCGTAACAGATTCTTAACCGGTACTGAGAAAACTCGTACTTAGTACTTGCATACTTTCACCGGTCAACCTTATCTTTCCCCCGTCACACTACTCCGCAACACTGTATGCATTCACAGCATGAGGAAACTTTCATTATTTTCATATAACCCAACTTTCACCCATCTAATTTACACTTCCTTAAATTCAATCTCAACCTCCTCCAAACTTGGTTATCGATTTATCCAACCCAGTAACTTAGTTTATGTCCAAAAATCCTTGTTATCCTCCTTGCTTTCTCTTTTCCTCAACCGCTTTCCCTCCTCCGCGTAATCTATTCAACTTTCTCCGCTTAACCTGCAACCGTACCTACAAAAATCAATTCCTCTTTATATCCCTTCTCTTATTACATCCTTCCTCTCATCGACTTTCTCCTCCACCCCTCCCACAACACCAGCGCAGCCTGCACGTAAACATTTGCGTCAATACTAACGAGATTCCACCCCACCCCCTACTTAGTATTCCTCTCTTTTTTCTCACTATCCCTTCTTGCCCCTCCCCCTTCAGAAATAGCCTTTTAATGTTCCATCCCAATGAACACGAATCTTCAGCTTTATCAATTCCATTAATTACATACCTCTCTCTGGCAGTATTTCAATTCAAAATAAAGCCAGCTAACCGATCCATCTAGGAACTGCTCATGGATTTCAAATGTTCCGCCTATCCTACCAAATCTCTCGTCATCCGTAAGCTAGCCGCTTCCTTCATAGAAAGCGCACAAGTTTTACCGCCCTCACTTTCTCCGCTAACTTTCTCCGAATCCTCACTGTCCTCACGTCTTCTTTCCATATCTTCCTGATTCTTTTCATTCTTTCATATCACGTGACAATTTCGCATTAGCGAAAAACTTATCTTCACCCGAGTCCAATCTCTCATATACTTCATTCCCCACCGCTCAAATGACTCCAACCCGCTGTTTCCTTTCACCCGTCTCACTTTCTCCGCTTTTTCCCGTCACATATATCGCTAACACTTACCCCAATTTAGCACCAGAGTTTCGCACACAGCCAACGACAGAGAAATCTGAAAACCCATTAAAATTTATCTTAAACACCCCTACGCTTCTTGTATTGAATTAAATCCATCCGACGCCCTTGGAGTCCCGGAAATTTAACAGCCATCTTTAAATCACCCGAGGGCAGTAAAGCCTAGCTCTGCAAATAAGGAGCGGGTGCATCTTATGCTAAACTCGCTCTATAAGCTTTCTATAACTCCCTCCTTCCAATGTCAAGGTTACTGCGGCCCAGAATAGAAATCGTGTCATTGAGTCTGCTTCAACTTTCTCCCACTTCCACAATGCATTTTATCTTGGCCCCTGGCACGGCCGCCGTCCACACGCTACTTTTCCACAAAGAGTAACGGAACCTCTTCCCAAGCACATTATCTCTTATCGATTCTTTCAACTGTACATAAAAACCATCCGTTCTCCAGCATGGATTTTCCTCCTTTTCAATCCTCTTTCATGCTAACTCCAGCTCAAGCGCAAGTATTTTTACATCCCAAATGATCGTATTCCACTCTTCTTTGTCAATTGTCCCTGCAACTTTCTCCTTCTCAGCATTTAATTTTCATTTACCAAACTTTCTCCAGGCATCAGCTATGGACCGGTTGTCGCTGGCGTCATTGGTGCACGGAAGCCATGTTTCGACGTATGGGGCAATACTGTGAACGAAGCCTCTCGTATGGATACAACAGGAGTACCTAATTCAATCCAAGTTACAAAAGACGTAGCACAGGTATACATTCCTTTTTGAATTTTATTAGTGATTGCGTATAAATTATAGTACAGCCTCGGAAGTATTAGACGGACGAGTTAATGACACAAGCAGAATCATTGAATGCGACGAACAAAAATTTGTCTTCGATCGATCTGTACCTAGAGGACGCTTTAAAGTATCGTGAATATGAAATCGGCGTTAAATTTATTCAACATTACATTTACTCTTTAAATCTACAAAAATAATATCGGCGTGTAAATCCTGCTTTTTCATGACATTCTGAATCAAAATTCTCACCTAAATAAAATATTTCCAAAACTGAATGATTGAACAACTTTCTTAAAAATCCTCACAGATTCTAGAAAAAAACGGTTACGCCATGGAATACCGCGGAATCGTCCCAGTAAAGGGTAAGGGTAATATGGAAACTTATTTTGTACGTGGCCGAGCCCCAACATACAGAATTCGTCGAGAGCCTTGCATACTCCAGAATCGAAAATCCTTAGCAGCTGTTGTCTTTGGAATGGTCCAAGCAAGAAGACGTCAGACAATACGCGCAAAAGGTAAAAAACAAGCCGTTAGCCCCATATGCTATTTTAAACTTTCTTTTACTTACTCCTCGTACTCTACCTTAACTAAAGGTAACACCGGCCGGGAAAGTTACATGCATGGGCATTAAAGCCGTGCTAATATCCGATCCACGCTTGGCAAAATAGCAATATTCTTTGGAAAAATTACAGAATTCCTAAAACTTCATTTTCCCTCAATACTTTCACAGTACTTTCTCCATCTGTTGCCTCCATGTCACCCCAAAACTCACATCCTTTCACACCTCTAACCTTACCGCCATTACTTCCTGTCAACCACATAATAAACCCTGTTGGTTCCTTGTCCCGGAGTAATGAATTCTATTTGTACTTTTTGACAGGGCCTGGGGATCTGTTGGTTCCAACCTCACCGAAAAACGCCCGCTCTGGCAGTTATCGAAGAAACAATAGGCAAGAGCCATGAACTTAACGCCACAAAATCCTACTCGTACACCTTCCCGCGTCCTCATGATTGCAAAACTCGAAAAAACCTGAAATGACCTGACCTTTTACCTAAAACTCCCGCATTTTTAGACAATTTTATCCCCTCGTTGTAAAAATCCAAGGTGCTATATAATAACATTTTAACATAGGCGATACTCTATATACTTTTTGTATTCAAGCTTTGTTCAAATATAGACATTATTGCTATAACAATAAAAATAATATTTTCCATATTACACTGCATTTCCTTCGTCCAACAACACACTCACCTACTCCTGTAGATTTTCGTCACAGACATTTGCATCATCACATACCTAATTTTTTAAATCTGAAGATGTTTTCCAAATTTTGCATGCTCAAGTGCTAGATAAGTGATTGCTAGAATGAAAATGATAGAAAGCTATGCATATCATAAAGGCTCCCGAGTATATACGTGGAGCTTCATGAAACTTTAGCTGCCATTCTTCCTGCTGACCAGGAGCTCAGGGATACTGTGTCTAGTATATACATAAAGGCATAGGACTGATGGATTCCTTCAAAGGTAAAGTTCCGAGGAATAAGCTCTACAGCCAAAGAGCCTTGAGAGGTCAGAGTTTAAAGGCAATCTATTCTTCCTTCCCTTGTTTCCTTCGTCATTTTAAGTACTCTCGTTTAAAAGAGCCTGCGTACTACCTGATGGTTCACAAAAAGATTAAAAAATTAAAGTAAAGAGTCAGAGTTCCAGGTTCTATCATCGCATCTATCCCAATCAATTCTCCCCATCCTTATCGCCTGCCTTGATTCTCAGTCGCTCTCAGGCTTTTTTCTCCTTGAACTCAACATGCATTTGAGTCTATCATCTAATCCTCTAAAGGACAATTCAAGGAGGAAATATATCTCCGCAACTCCTCTAAACTCTTGGAGACTGGAATTAAGGTACAAGCACTAATTGTTAAAGTAAATACTGTTAAACTAATTAGTCAGTGAACCTTAATTCAAGTCTCCAAGAGTTTAGAGCAGTAACGGAGATATATTTCCCCCTTGAATTGTCCTTTACAGGTTTATATGATAGACTCAAATGCATGTTGAGTTCAAGGAGAAAAAAGGACGAAAGCGACTGAGAATCAAGGCAGGCGAGAAGGGATGGGGAGAACGGTATTGATTGCGATGGATGCGATGCTAAACAACCTAGAACCCTGATTCTGTTTTAATTTTTAAACATTTCGTAAACCATCAGGTAAAAAACACCTTCTTTTAAAACGAGAGAACTTAAAAAGGCGGACAAAGCAAGGGAGGAATGAATGGATTAGCTTTAAACTGTGATATCAAGAGATTCCCAGCCCACTGAAGCAGCACCATCCTTCAATCATTAGCTACTATTATTTACTTTAGCCGCAATCATATCACAACGTACCTTTTCTAGGAAGTCACCATGTCCCTTATACTAATCCTCTGGAAATATTTGAAAGAGTAAACATGAACAGCTCGGTCTTCTTTAATTAATTCCTATCCATATTCACCAGGACTTGTTCCCATAAAGCTCCCTGAATTTATGAGTAAGCTGTTCATGTTTACTCTCCTAAAAAATGTGTTTGCAAAGGATCAGTCCAAGGAACATGGTGACCTGCTAGAAAAGGTACTTGAAGGATTGCGGCTAAAGTAAATACTAGTACCACAATGAAGGAGGGATGAGACTCCTGCAGGTAGATGGGAATCCCTGGATGTTAGGGTTTAAAGCTACTAAACCATTCATTCCTACCTTTTTACCTTCGCCTTATTTAAGTCTCTCCTCTTGTAAAATAACATGCGTTTACCAATTGGTTAACTATAATCTGGAGAAATTAAAGCAGATACAGTAGAGAGGAAGGGGTAAGTTAGATGCGAAGTTATGGTGTATCATGGTGGGCTATACTGTACGGAATGTGCAAACTAATGATACCCTCATAGAGTACCGTTCTCTATGAGAAGACAACTATGTTAGATGAGCACCTTCTCCGATGTTGAAAAGCCCTTTCGTTTAAGGGAACATCCAAGAGAAGTAAATAAACAGCTAGTTTTCAAGTGAGAGAATCCTCCGTAAATAAAGCTTTTCAAAGTTTTCCATGGACGTGCAAGAAGTTTTTGTCTTTCAGTTGCTGACTGGACTTCGTGGGTATTGGAACTTTTAAGTTGTGACTGGTGAATTTCCCAAATTTCATTCTTACCTGAACTGAATTTTCTAAAAAAGTGATTATTAGATAGCTCGGACAGGGAGGTGTGATAGTTGGGAAGTGAGCTTTTACAAGGGTGTGATATTGTGAAAAGTAAAGCAGGTAGCTGAGTCCGTTAGACCAATAGTCGGAAAATAAAATTCTACTGCAAGTTTCCGCTTGAGCTACACCGTTTAATAAAAATAGAGAAACTTTTCTCCTTTCTTCCTCCACGAAAAAACACAAGTAGCAGTTTTACAACCCAAGACGTGTAGTGATTTAGCCATGCCCAATACTCTTCGGTTTAACTCAGCGAAGCAAATTGCAAAGGCAAATGAGTTGGAGAAAAAAATAAAGAAACTGTGCAGTGAAATTGACAAGTTAGCTGTAAAGGGCAACAAAATCCTGCAAGAAGTTAAACAAGTTAAAGGAACTGCCTTGAAGGCCAAACTTGGTTAGTTATTCTTAAATTAATATCTTGTGAGTCATTGTTAGATGCTTCAAAAAATGTTGCCACGGTTGATAGTTTTAGTGGTGCACAGGACAAAATATTTTACTTTCGCTGACCAATTCACTGATGATACTTTTTTTTGGAAATCCGATTTTCCTTGTGACCGTTTAACATGAACAACACAGTTTCTTTATTCATTTGAGATTTTTCTAATTCTCTTTATTATATTTGCAGCCGAATGTACTGGAAAAGAAGCAGAGTTACAGCGGTTGAAGCAGCTGCTCGCAGGTAAATTATTTTCATTTTTAAGCTTACGCAATCTAAAGACTGGTATGCCTACTGGTATGTTCCTTCAGGGTTTCTCTGTAGTATGGACTTAAATATGGGCATACTTGAATTTTGTTGTTTTTAGAAGCGAAAGATCCTAAAGACACTCCACCCGTAGGAAGAACCCCAAACGAAGAGGAAATGGATATTCCGGAAGGGCATCGCTATGGCGGATCAGAGATGAATAGGTGCGTAAAAATTTCATTTCAATAATCATACTTTGAAGTAATACTAGCAGAGCCACCGGTTCCCTATAATTTTACATGCAGCAAGGCTCTCGTGCCAATCTGCCGACATTCAGGTCAAAGGTTAGGAAATCCAAATACCGATTCTCGTAATGATTTTATGGAGGAATCCATTTGTGACTTGTAGAGACGACAAAAGTTAAAGTTGGGAAGTTCACAGGGACACCTCCAACCTGCCCCACCCTAGATATGCCTTGTCGATAAGTTTACGTGCAGTTAAGAACTTATTGATATAATGAAAGCTAATCATTGAAAGTTAGAAAAATGGCATTTGTACTATAAGCTTGTATGCTTTCAACATTATGTTGGTGACTTTTAGTGACTTTTGAAACATTCTATTCCTTTCTTTATTTCCAGAGAAGCTTGGTTTATGCCGGAAACATGGAACTGTACTAGGCCTGGATGTGAGCATGTAGCCGCAGACGAAGAAGCGTGGAAAACCCACGTTATATCCCACGGATACCGAAAAGGGAAGTGTCCCAAAGTGAAAATATCTGTGTTTCTGGCAGTTTGTCCCGTAGAAGGTTGCTGCTATACCAACAGGGACGGAATGGCAAAAAAACATCTTTTGTCCACCCATGAAGGAGATCAGGTCATAGCCTACCCTTGGCTGGACAGTGTGTTCCGTCAAGAAGAATGGGGCCTGTTCATCGAAGTAGATGGTACTCGTAAGATTAGAGCTAGAACCATTTATGAGTAATGATACGCTTGTCACTTTCAACTCTGATGCCAACTTCAATTTCCAACGTGATTGTAAAACTTGTGTAACAATTTCAGACAATATTTTATCATAGTAACGTATTTGTATTTTTTAACCATTTCAATCTAAAAAAATCCACAGTGTGCTCCATTTATCATAATTAATCATTGGATATTTGTGCTATCGTAACCTGTCTGTCATAATCTGTCATGAGTTTTTTAACGGAAGAATAATTGACAATCCGGTTGTGTCCATATTAGAACTAGCGCGTTTAATAAATAATATTCTTCTGTAACTTCAAAATGTTATCCCTCAAACTCCAGCTTACAGATTGGTAAAGGTCATAAGGATTTACACTCATTCGCAACTTTTTCATCCAGCCAAAAATCTGCACCGAATATGAACTTTCCCTCCATATCCTTACACGAGCACATACATAGGAATTACAATTTTATGAGTTCAATTAACGAGATCAGCGAATAATTGATAGTAATCCTAACATGCCTTCAAACACTAGCTTGACTCTCAGACAATAGGAAGACGCAATCATCATTCCCCGACGACTCTCTCTCTCGCGTACTAAAGATATCCGTCAAACACAATATCTAGCAGCTATTATATACTATAAGGAATTATATTCGAAAACTACACCAACCCTAGAAAATTAGCCATTTCTGGATCTTCTAACGGAGGACTGTTGGTTGCTCCCTGTGTTAACCAGCTACCAGAATTGTATGGGGCTGCTAACGTTGATGTTGGGTGGGCCAATTTATACTGGATGTTTAAAATTTAAGCTTTCTACGAAATTTTCTAAATTTGTTTCACGTATGATATGGTTTTGTTTCAGCGTTCTGGACATGCTCCGCTTTCAGAAATTCACCGGGGGTTTTCACGGGAGCACTGAATACGGTTGCTCCGACAACGAGGATGACTTCAGGAACCTCATCAAGTACTCTTCCCTTGCACAACATCAGAAAGCCCTTTTGGTTGGAGGCATTGCTTTCGTTTTGTATTTTTCTCCGGCAGAGGGCGCCTGGAATATCCGAAAACTGTGCGGGAAGCTAATTATGCTCACGATTATTTTGATGTAAAGGTGGGTGGAGCAAAGCGGAGAAATAGGTCAAACAAGTGCCGCAGGAATAAGTGACGAGGAAGGTAATTATAAATGATTTTTTCTCTTCAGGTTCCGGATCCATACCGATGGCTTGAAAATCCAGATAATTATGGGACGAAGAAGTTTGTAAAAGCTCAAAAAAGATTGACACAGTTTTGATAATATACCGGAGAGGGAAGATATTAAAGAGACCATGCAACCCATGTGGAACTACCTTACTTTCTCAACGCTCACCAAATTTGGCGGTCACTATTTTTATGCTGCTAATAACGGAACACAGAATCAGGAGTAAGTTAAGCTTAAGGATTTATTTTTAAAATTTCGTAAAATTTTTTGATTCAACCTTTTGGAAAATTTTGCTAAATATTTTTGCTATTAGTTGGTATGTAATGGATATTCTATCCTTTCAGTGTGCTGTACATCAAAGCTACGCTGGACCCGGAAGTTAGATTCTAACGTAGAGTCACCAGATGGCACTGTTTCTTACGGGGATTTTGGATTTTCTCATGACGAGATACTTGCAGCTATTTCGTTTCAGAGGTAGTTACTGATTGGAAACACGTCCGCATTCGGAACATTACCTCTGGAGAAGATCTGAATGATACGCTTATTCATACAAAATGGCCGCTCTTTGCATAGGCAAAGGATGACCAAGGGTTTTTCTATCCAGTGCGTAAAAAATCATTGGATTTGTTTCTGCTTCTCTATGAATTTACCTGTCGATTTTTGGGCTCAAACTTGCAAAATTTTTGAAATTTATCTTAATGTTCTCAGCGATATCCTACCGAAAAAGATGGGAAACCATCGCCTCGTAACCGGAATATATATTACCACAAGCTAGACACGGACGAATCCGAAGATATTCTGATAGCGGAGTTTCCAGAGCATTCTCATTGGTTACTGTAAGTTTTATTCAGGTAGTTGTAGCTCGGTATTAAATGAATGCATGGCTCTCTAATATGATTAGATTTTACAGGAATTAAAAAATTATAACTTTACTTTCAGTAAACTACAAGTGCTAAGTCTTACCTCTCCAACCCGGAACAATATCTAGTTTTGGCGGTGGCAAAGGAAATGATACAGAGTTTCTTATAAGATACGAGTCCTATGTCACTCCAGGAATTATTTATCGCTGTAATCTGGAAAGTGGAGACTGATTGTCAGGTATGGTCTCTAAATTCATATCCTATGGAATTTTGAATGTACAATTGTAGGGTGGTTCTCGTAAACTCTGGAATTAATTTACGATCCATTCTTAATTTCAGCTCTGTACCAGAACCCAAGTAGACAACACTAACCTGAGTGACAAACACAACTTCTTTAACCGACGGCACTGCAGTTCCAATGTACATTATTCACCACAAGGTATTTATTCCATCTTCTGCTCGCTATTTATCCACCGTCAAACCACAAACCAGTAATGTCGTAAAAGTTTATGGTGTAAAAGCTTTGACGATAATCTTGCATATTACAGAACTTTACACCAGATGGCACTGCTCCAGCAGTATTACGAGGATACGATGGATTTGGAATCAATTTACTTCCAAAGTTTTCAATCTTCAGACTATTTTTTATACAATCCTTTGGACGGATTTACGCAACCGCTAATATTAGAGGAGGCGGGTGAGTGCTGCATTGGAAATTTTTAAATGAATATTACGAAAATATAACAAATTCATTCGCTCAAGTAGTTAGCTCCAGGGTTACCAGAGTTTAGAATTAGCCGTTTACGATAGCAATTTGTTATCCTCACAAACAGAATACGGGGCTACTTGGCACGACGAAGGAAGACTGTTGAAAAAACGAAACGCTTTCGATGACTTCCAAGCTGCTGCAGAATATCTCATATTCGAAAACTACACCAACCCTAGAAAATTAGCCATTTCTGCATCTTCTAATGGGGGACTGTTGGTTGCCGTTGCCACCTGTGTTAACCAGCGACCGGGATTGTATGGGGCTGCTAACGTTGACGTTGTGTATGTCAATTTTTACTGGATGTTTAAAAGCTTTCTGAAAAATATTGCAAGCTTTATTCGATCATCTGATTTTGTTTCAGCGTTCTGCACATGTTACGCTTCCAGAAATCTCCAGGAGGTTTTCACGGGAGCACTGAATACGGTTGCTCTGACAACGAGGAGGATTTCAGGAATCTCATCAAGTACTCTCCCTTGCACAACATCAGAATGCCTCCTAACGATACTATCCAATATCCGGCGGTACTTGTATCCACAGCAGATCATGATGATCGTGTAGTGCCTTCACATTCGTACAAATATGTTGCTGAACTCCAACATACTATCGGAAGCCATCCGAAAGAGGTTAGTGAGATTTAGTTTGTAAGTCATAGCACCAAAATTATTTTAAAGCTAATTATTTCGCTAATGAGATTTTATATTGGTAGGAAAATCCACTTCTGCTTCGGGTAGACACTGATGCTGGTCACGGAGAAGGAAAATCCGATGCCAAAGAGGTAATAAATTTGCGATTTTTACAAGTATTCCCCCATCTACTGCTCGTATTTACTTAAGCCATTTGATTCATCCAGTAACCTTTCCAGGAAACTCTTGTCCAGCTCAAGCTATGCAGCTTCTTGACAAGAAGGTATGACGAAATTATTGGACTCTTTGCGAACGTAAGCACAGCCTCATAGCATGGCACGACTGTGAAAAAATATACTATTATTGTGATAGAGATAAGCAAGCATGAACATATTTTCAAATCTATCTTTACATGAAAAAACGATCTGTTTATCTTGCATATATGAAATACTTGTTATAAAATTCTCCCGTTACTTAACCTAAGATTCGTGTGTCAGCATTAACGCTTGCTTGCTTGTAAGCATTGACCCCTCTTGGTAACAATATTCTCACATTCTCGCAATTAAGATCTCGCTGTGTTCTTCCTGTGCAGCTTCAGCTGGCCTAGCACCCTTAATAATACAATAAATACACAATACAGTTTTTCTATTCAGCGTACGTTTGTAATCATGCTCCCATCCTCCAACTCTTTCTCTGCTCAGCATTATAAAACTTCCAAGCTTTTTTTACATAAACATAAATGACTATTATTTCTATTTTAACTTGAATCAATGCTTTAAATTGCACATTTGTTGTCGTCACGCGCTAAAAAGTACAACATGTTTGCGTTCCTTCGTTAATCTTCACGCAAGTCCAAAAGGGCAGCAGCTAATGTTTCTCCAGGATTCATATTCCCATTTTGAAATACTATCGCTGTCATCCTAAACAAATTTAAATCAATCATTACCAGTTAAGCCATTCTCAGAAGATTTTAATTAAAATTTCAAAAATAATTCTTTCCGTACCATAAAATCTCTAGCGCCGCATGTCTACGTGACATCCTAGCTTTAACTTCTCCAAGGAAGGCAACAAGTGCATCGATAAATTCAAAGGAACTAGGAACAATTTGAACTGCTGGAAGAACGAAACCGTAAGTACCCTCATCTCTCAATTCGATTCCCATGGACAAGTAGGGGTTGAGTACTCCCTTGACCCAGTCGAAGCTTTCACCGCTAGCAACGTCTGAAATAATAGAACCGTTTTAGGAATAATGCTTCCAGACTTAAATCGCCTAACCACAATCAACGATCAGTGGTATTCAAAACATTCCTGCACTTACAAAGAAGATCGACAACGTTTCCTGGAGTGAATCCGGTTCCTTATTTCACAGCAATGGCGTCAGCTCCAGCCTGTCCTACTCGCATCTATCAGAAACAAGGTTGGTCAGACAATAATTAGTATGCAGAATTCGTTATAGGAATAACGAGTCGGACATTATCCCGGAAGTTGACATAAGTCTTACATATTCGTCGTATTCAGGGATCCGGTCACGTGTGTGACAATAAGGGACGAGGATGTAGTGACCGTAGCTATGGATACTCAAATAGCAAACCAAACGGTTTGAAACGGGTGAAAGGTAGTTGGAGAGGGCAAGGGTCTCTGGCTCAGAGAAGGCTCTGCGTCCGGCGAAAAGGTCACTGCAGGCCCTGCAGTGCAGGGATTAGAATCCGAACCACCTTCTATCCAGTGGAAATCTCAGTTTCGGTTTGTGTCAGCTCCGCTGAGATACTTGTGAACGGGTCTTTCTCCACAATCTTTGCTGTAAAAATTAAATGAAAATTGTTAATCAGTCATCAACGTTTTTCCAACAGCACGTACTTATTAGTAGCAAATTAAATTAAATAATCCATACACACAGCGGTGTGAGAGTAGGAATACCGGTCAGGGTTAAGTACTGGGAGGATATCCATACATGGATGTCAAAAACGTCCAGATAAGCCTTCAATTCTGTCTTGTTGCCGTTCAAGAGCTCGTTGATAACATAAGTTGCCGCTGCGCTCGTGATCCATTCTCGGCTATGCATGTCTGTTGATAAATAAACGCAAAGAGATTAGTTACCAATTTAAATTTATAAATACAAATCATTACTATTTGTACACGTTTTGCATTCTTACGATTAATCAAGCGGCTATACTATTAGCTACAAACGCCACCTGGCGGCGGATCTTCCCGCCTCTGACGGTAATGTGAAGCCCTCTTCTCTTCATGCACCCTTGCGTAGACACTTCAGTTCCCGAACAGACTAGTTCACCTGTAAATTATAATTCTAATATAAAATCACATCTCCATTCTAAAAACACATAAATATTCAAAATGATATCCGAAACAACAACGTACCACTGTATATTTCCCTTGCTCCTCCAAGGAGAATTTTCTCTTGGCATCATCTTGTTTGGACGCTTGACGACTATTAGATGGCGCAGTAGGCGTTTCTGACCTCCTCGGCCACAGATCGGAATAGATCCAACGCCATGATCAAGATACGATAAAGGTTTCTCTTCCGAATCATCCATTTTAGCATGAGCTCCAGTTAGGCCATGGGAAGTGAGTCAATCTGGCTATCGGGATTTCGGCCCCTTGTATCAAACCGGTCAAGCTTCTAAGAATTTCCAGACGGAAAATGTCAATGATTTGCCGGCTAACTCTGCTGAGTTCTACTTCCTTTTGCAATCCCTGTAAATAGGAAAACCCATTTTAATTCTTTATTATCATTAACGCATGTTAATGATGATTCCAAAACTCCATTTATCAGAAAAGCATTGGATCATCACCGAGAATAAGCAGCATTCATTTCTTTTGTGTCCCGTAAAGTAATCTGCAAATCTCTGCTATTGCTAGACCATCAAGTCTGCAACTTGAGCATGACATAGCAGGTGATCTACGTAGACGGTGGTGAATCCTTTTTCATTAATTCACACACAAGAACAGCTAGCATTTCACCTCAATGTCAGAAACTCCATGACCGACGAACAGATTCATGGGGACGATAATAGCAACGACAATACCAAGAGAGATTATACTATATGACCAACTAAGCGTCCGCTGACATCGTCCATGTCGTTGATATAAAACATGTTTTGGTATTCCATCTCTCCAATCATCATCACAAATACTTTTAAAAGGGAAAACGGAAAGATGTATGAGGCTCTTTGAAACAAGTTAAAATAGATGATTATCTTCTCAACTCAAAATCCTTCAACCTTCACTCCTAGATAATCACTTTAGCATCACTGGACAAACCGACTTGGAAAATTCATTAAAATTTTGAAAAAAAGCCATAGCCCGGGAATAGCATGCAAAACGTCAGGGCAAAACCGATCAACAACGAAATGTATGTGAATAGGAAAGCCTAAAAGTGCCTCAAGACCTGTCAGTCAAATATGAAATGATATGATTAATTTCCTCGCATTGGAAACGTTTTTCAAGTTTAATTTAAAGGACAAAACTCCATTTTACTCACGTGTCAAAAAATCTCCATGTACTGTCCGACAGAAGGAAACTTTCCGATTTGCCCCAGATTAAGGCCCATCCAAGAAATATTCTAATCTGGAATAGTAAAAAACATTCTAAATTATCACCTGCATTTTCCTCACGGTACTATTTTCCACGTTGTTTTAGCCAGAGGCACTTAGCACGGAAAGTTGAAATAATTCAGGCTCAGTAACATTCTTCCTGAGAAACGTTGCCATCCTCGTCCCGATACACATAATATTCAAAGCCCAATCAAGTACGTTCAACAAACTTCAAGTACAGTCCAGGTGTATTAATTAGTTTGACAATCTCGTTAAATCCTATTACACATGCAAGGAACAGGAGAAAAATTAATTCAGGTGTTGGGGCGGTAGCCATATTGCATTTTGTACAACGTCAGTACGTAGTAAATGCATGCTTGCCTTTCCATTTCCCCTGCACCTAACAATGCAATTAATACACCTTAGCGAGAATTAGTAATAATTGTGATGGAGGGAAGAGAATGCTTTCAACATTTGCTGAAATGACTCATGCGGTAATAAATAAAAGAAATCTCTGTCTTTGAAAAATACAAACGCTGATTATTTTATATAAACTAATTCTTTCAAAAAGTAATGATTATAATTGAAAATAATTGAAGCTGATGAGGACTGTAGAGTCAGTTTCAACTACTGGTGAGCTACTATTAGACCATTATTTTGTAACCGCATGGCTGGGAATCCGGATGCTGAAATACATTATACGTTGGACGATCTGAAAACCGGTCGTAAACCATCCCAATTTCGCTGTGAACATCTATCCCTTTATCCTGAATCCGCTTGAGTAATGGGAGGGCTTCGCCCTGTAAAAAGTACGAAAACCATATAAATTAAAACAAGACCGCTGTAATATAAACATGATTTACGGGGATCCATTCAAAATTTATTTCAATATAATCACACCTCGTTATCCCAGGGGTAGTTCAAGCATAAACGTTTCAAACGAGGCATGCTGCCACTAGTAAAGAATTCAGACAGATCCTGGTAGTAACCTAAATCGTCGTAAAGATTATCCCAACGAAAATACTTAAGCCCTGCAAATATAAGAAATCTGATATCAGACTACAAATAAAAAAATTTTGTCAAATTACCAACTGATTCTACAATCGCGGAGTTTCAAACAGCATCACGATCAAAACTACGAGATTGGCGTATATACGCTTTGAGATATATTTTTCAAACGTTGTACAAGTATAAGGTCACTATATAAGTATAAGGCTCCACTATGATTATGAGCTGGTTTTGTACGACAGAGTTACCATAGCAACAAACTAGTACGTCCACACTATAAACGCGCATTAGTTTAACGCCGTTCTATGAACGCAACTTACAACAGAGTACATTGCTCTCCTCCATTACGTGGATATTGGTTGGAAATATAAAAACATACAGTGAATATAGGAATAGAGGTTGCGCTACCGACCGTTGAAACGTACAAACTTACAAGCTTGTAGAGCCTTCGTAGTGTAGACGGAAATTAAATCATTTCCAAGTTCGTTGCTATGCAACCAGCTCATCATCATAGAGCTGGCCCAAAGACTTTAAATTAGTGTAACCAAGGGCAATATAACAAACGCGTTGAATATTTCCCAATTTCACAGAAGCCTCGAAATCAACATTACGAAAAACATACGCCGAAATAAAATTACAAATGGCTACAAACAAATAGAAATGTAACAAATAGATTTAACTTACGAGCAAGTCCAGCTATTCCTTGATAGGTTTTTCCGTCTCCAAAGTAAACCTCCTTCTTATAACTGAATTCCCTCTGGGATTTAATAACTACGTTCCAGAGATGAGGTAGTTTCCCTAACTCCACTAACAGCGACCGGCATTCTTCATCATCAACTACCATTCCATGAAACACTTGTAATCCAGGAAAGCAGGTAAAAATCCTGCTGTATATACGATAAACTCCCCATCTACTCTGTCTATCCCGTATACATTTGCGATAGAGCCTAAATTCGATCAAATTCTTCAAAACAGGGACATCTAGAACTCGGGTGTCGCAGAAAAAGAGAGGTATTAGGTATCCCGAAGATCCAGATGGAGAACCCTTAAATTACAGAACCGTATTTCTGTAATCAAGGAGAAGAGTTGCGAGAGAAGAGACTCATATTTGGATGATCACCCGGCAAGTTGTTCTCATTTGTAACTCTCAAGCGGAAACTTCTCATCTCCTTCCATGATTCCAAGGATGTCCTTTGAGCAAAGTCCTCCAAACTATTCACCTCCAGACAAGCATTGAAGCTGAGCGGGCAAAAATAGTTGATTAATTCCGCAAATTTCGGCACGACTCCGGGCGTAGTAGTGTCCCACAAATTGCTAAAAAATAGCCAGGTAAAATTAAACTTCACCGAAATGGTTCAAATGTTGTCTTAAGGATTAATGATGTTTGCAAAAATGAAATGTGTGTTTCTCTTACGTTGCAAAACTTTTCAGCTTTGGCGACAACCGTTTAAGCTCAGACAATATCCTGGAAATGGTTTCAACTTGATCATTCAAGTTGGAGTACAGTACCAATGCCTGAAATTATAAAGGAGATTAAAATTATGTTAAGCAAAGGAATTGATTTTAACGCTCTCATACATTGCGAGTCATTCAAACGGCCCGGAGCTTATGATTTAAAGCGGCATCACTGAAAGTTCTTCAAATTCATAACATAAATCTGTAAAGTTACCTCAACGTTCGGACACAACCCGAGAAAATTCCAGCTGAATTTTACACACTCTAGCTCGGAAATGCGAGTTCGTTTCTAAAGTGAAGCGACGTAAACTAGTGTTCATTACAGGATTGTTGGACATAATCTCTTCCCACTCATTGGAGATGGCGTTGAGAACATTTGCGTGATCGCGGTTAGCGTTGGGATGATCTCCTTCAGCAGCAATGACCAGATTTATGAGTTTTGGGAACTGTGATAGGATTGCCTTGAGCATTTCGTTCCAGTCCAAGACAACGCACCTCACTAACTTCAGCTCGGTTATCGTAGAAGTCCAGGGATGATTTATTCCGAACAATTTCAACAGGCCTCTTCCGTTTAATTCATGAAACCATGCCCTCTTGAAACAGGGCCGGCTCAACCTACTCCCTTCGTAGTCGAATCTTTGAAATTTTAGAAACTTCTTTGGCCATCTGTTAAACATTCCGTATTTGTGTATTCCGAGACCGAAATCCTGCTCGTTGAAAACGGCTGTAGCAGCCCTGCTCCACATGGGTGACACTTGACGAAATGTCCATATATCCTTGAATCCAGAACTGAAGAACACGTAAGACGCTATTATTCGCAAAACCTGGAGAAAACAGATACCAATTAGCTACTGCCACATTCCAGAAATCATGTTCAAACTGATAACGCCTACGGGTCGTCAAACATTGCGTCATTTATCACACCAACATTCAATAACTTACTTCCTCAATGAGCTCTGGAATGGGAGTTGAGACTCGCTCCGGCTCGGATCCTCCATTTCTTCCGATATTTCCACTACTTCCTCTGTATTCTCCATAGTAGCCTGTAAATACAACATTTTGCGTTAAATCCTCACTTCAACTAGAGCAATCCGCGAATACAAGTTTCGAAATAACATAATTATGCATTAATCATAAGCCTCGGTTATACTCTGGAATATAATAAAATAATCCAGCACGAATGTATATATCAGATACTTTCTATTTATACTCAATGTTAAGGTATAGGAGAATTCCAAAACTTATTGCTCCACAGCAATCTCCATGGTTACACTCACTTTTCGTGAGATATTTTATGCTTATTCCCGACTATAACCGAAGCTTTACTGCGGCTATATTTTATAATATTTTTCCAACTCTCTCGCTCGCCACAGCACGTACTTAATTACAATCAGTAATTCAAAAGTTTTACTTACAGACCGTAAATCAAAACTCACAGAGGCTGAAACACAAGTTCACGGAGATGTTAACTCTTTCAACGATACGGCTATAACTACGGTACTGCAAAACCAACCCGTTTTTTCTCTCCTCACACAAATCACCCGAGGAATCACAATTTCTTTTCAAAAAATCCAAAGAAAGAATGGCAAAGTAAAATTAAAAGCCAAGAAGTTTAAGCAACTGTGTGCAAGGTAATCTTTCTGGAAAGATGGAAGGATTCTAGGAAGGACTGTTTGAACTGCTTGCTCTTTCTTACGTAGGATTCCCTCAGCGGCTGTCAGTTCATCCTCTTCATTCAGTATCCACAGTTTATCTTCCAAGCTTTTCAGTCATCAGATAAGAACAAAGCGTCTACTGTCTATCAAAACCCAAAGGTGATAGCTTTAAAGTTAGAGGAAGCAAAAACGGAATAGTTAGATTAAATTTAGGCTCATACGTTCAAGGGATTCCCCCCGCCTTAGGAGATATTGTCTCATCCTTCCCCCATCTACTGATCGTATTTGCTTTAGCCCATTGATTTAACCAGCAGTAACCTTTCCAGGAAACTCTTGTCCAGCTCAAGGTATGCAGCTTCTTGACAAGGTGTGACAAAATTATTGGACTCTTTGCGAACGTAACAACAGCCTCATAGCATGGCACGACTGTGAAAAAATATACTACTGGGATAGAGATGAGCAAGCACGAAAATATGCAGCAGCCTAGCCATTCATATCCTCCTCTCAAACACTTACTCCTCGAGGATAATTTTACAAAGCTCGTAACTATCCCTACATTATGCTCGTAGACACCTTTAAATTACTCCCTCCTCCACGTCACAGCACTCCATCTCTTCCATGTCTACATCTTTCCAGCTTTCTCCCATCTTCTCCGAGAAATGGAATTATTTTCACCAACCTAGAGATGGGAAAGGAAAGTATGAAAATATGGTTTCATTATCACCCGTCTATTACTTCTCGATTAGCGGAATCATTCCAGCCGCATTCCAATGGTCATCCACACTACATCAACACCTTCTCCATTTCATTTTAACGCTCCAATTCATTCACTCACGTGTACTACACTAAAATATAATTAATCCTCACGTGACTAGCGTAACCGAAGAGCAAATACATCCTCACAAAATTCCTCGCGAAATGTTTCATGGTTTCCTTTTAATTTCTTCCAATTACATGCATGCAACAAACTCCAATTTTATACATGACGTGTACACTTCATCATATTCGTTTGTATATCCAAGAAATCCGCATGTATCCGGCTTAATGTCTTTATATTTCTCCCCCAGTGCCTCTTACTATTTAATTATGCAGTAATTACTCTCCTACTTTTCCAAACGAAGCTCATTATAGTGAGATTATATTGCAACGCTTTATCCAATTAGGTTCTGTAGCTTTATTCCTGTGCACTTATTTTATCCGCTCTCTGGTTACTCCTGCTTGCTTAATCCCATTTCCAGTTCCATCCATGATAACCGTATTGTTTCAGCTCTGAGTAACGATGATCATCTCATCTTAGTTCATCTTTATCAATGTTCTTAGCATCATCGTCAACATTGTTTCTTGGATACTTCAACTTTAGCGCCACCAAAATTTTATTCTTTGCCCACATTTTAACGGTTTCTGTTGTATACTAGCGCCCTCTGTAGGAGACAACTCGTCACCATGATTACCAAAAAATCCTACAAGTTTTTGGGATTGCATTTTAAAATTGCATACTTAACCGGATCCTTGCCCTTTATATGGGACCCTGTATCCGAAACCCTGTCAGTGACAACCAACAAACTAATGCTGGGCATGTGGTATTTCAACATGCTCGTCTCAGCGGCAATCGAAGGCCGTTTAGTGTACACAATTTACCGTGCTATCGCATTCAATGATCGAATAATCAATTTCTTCGTCGTTGACGTCTTATTTTCCGTACCGTACACCGGTATTTTAATTTGGCAATTCGCTGCCGTATACATGAAAGAAGAAATTGCGAATTTAATTAATCAAATCCTCAAGTTTGACAAGCTCTACACAAGTAAGCAAGCTAAACCATATAATAAACCATCCTCCCAAATCTCTTTGCTGTTCACGTGGGTCGAAGCCGTTAGGAGCGCTAGATTTCCATAGTTATTTCAAATCGCTAACGCAAATTTTACTAAATTCCAGACAAATATTGCAAACTTTTTGAGGAGCAAAGTGAGTACTTGTACGTTGACAAGAAGGAAAAGCTTGTGAAGGAAAAGAACGCTTCCAAGAAGGTGGACGAAATGAAGGAAGAGACGGATGGATGCGACGGAAATATATTCGCTTCAACCTTCATGATGTTTGTCTACGCTGCCTTGGCAATCTCCATGTTTCTCAAACAGCCAATGGACGTCCGTTATTTGTGTGGCGACATCTTGCGACTACTAAATTATACTGATCAAGGTATGATTGAAATGATGGTGTACAACTGGGCTTACATGGAGTATATGCAGCTCATCCGTTTCTGCTGTGTCTTCAACAATATTTTCTACATCATCATGCTTTACGCCCACTCAACCAACTTCTGGCTCGAACAGCTAAGCAGGTCAGTCTGAATGACCCCATGTCAACTTGTCCATGTCTAAAATGCAAACAAAAGAGAAAAAGGTGCCAAGTACTAGGAAAAGATCATTATGTAGCTAATATACATAGTAACGCCCCCTAGCGGCGTCACCCTAGCGGCGTAAGGCAAGCCTCCTCGAATGCCTGAACTTTACGAAGTTCAACGCCGATTTTAAAAACGTTGTCAAGCTAACGTCATGCGAATTGGTTGTTCCTAAAACTTTCAAAGTGTCGAAAAGATTATTGTAAAATATTTTGAAACGATAACTTGATATTTTCAGACCAAAAGGCGACGCGGACATGTCCAACCGTAAAATCATCCGCCCAGTCCAACCAGAAGATGCTCTCAAGATTTACAAAGCGGAGCAAGTACTCAACAAGCACTTTAATTCATGCTGCAGACCCATAATCTTCCCAGCCTTCAAGCTTCTCAACATGACCCTCCACATAATCGCCACGTACGTAACCATCATGTTCCACGACCGCATCCCTATCGGCGGCTACCTCATTTTCCCAATTGGTTTCTTCATGTGGTGCGTCATCGAAAAAGACGTTTACCCCTTACTCGGAAAAATCTACGAATTGTCAGGCACTTACTTGGACTCCTGGAGGCCGGTGTTGGGACCCCAAGCCTCAAGAGAATTTTCCGCATCTTTTCGGATCGGAGTCCAAGTCTCCAACTTTTACATGATTCAAAAGCATACTGTCCTCAGCGTCTGGTCCTTTGTGTCAGGTCAGGTTGTCAACTGCATCGTAATGACGCCATCTTAACTTGATTGACCTGTTTCTACCGCTAAATCTCTTCACAGCAAATCATGCGAAACGTAAAATCGGTAAGGTCCTCACTAACTTAAGTCGTGCCATGTCTCGAGACAGCTCATAATTCACATGTCATCCACGTGACCTTTTTCAATCTTCCCCGGTGCTTGCCTTTGAATTTTAGTAGCCTTTAATATTGCATGTCCCAGCTTCTAAAACTATACATTTTAATATTTTCCCACACGCACACATTTCGAGCACTAAGTAATGCAGCAGTTGTAATTT
Organism: Sminthurides aquaticus; assembly: GCA_906901655.1. Taxonomy (NCBI): domain Eukaryota; kingdom Metazoa; phylum Arthropoda; class Collembola; order Symphypleona; family Sminthurididae; genus Sminthurides; species Sminthurides aquaticus. The sequence goes on along the minus strand of CAJQTT010000030.1, from coordinate 414,251 downwards.
AATTTATTTTTACCAATAAGTCCATTCACTAATAGCATAACGTGCTTTGAAAACAAGACAAGTCCAAAATATGAAAAACAACATCATTTAATTCATTATTTATAAACTAAATCTAATTATCTGCCAAAAACCTTGTACCCAAATTCGTCACGAATTCCATGCGATACAAATATTCTTGTCACAAAATTCTAACATGAGTCAAGGCGGTTTTTGTGAACACTGCATCAATTATCATTAATATTCAAGTTAATTCATAACAAATTTTATTACTTAGTGGCAAACACACTGCGGAGCCTAAATTCCAGTAATTCAAACAATAATTCTTAAACAGTCTCATTGAAATCATCAAATTTTTATAACTACATAAATGCTTTGCATCCTCTTATATTTATATATGGCTTCCAAATAAAGCTTTTACAGACTTTCAATTCCACAAGTTTTCACCATCTACACCGTTCTTCTCGCAACTTTCTCCAAAACTCCATCCACAATGCCCATCCCGTCACCAACAGGAATAAAACTGAAAAAACCTTCGAATTTTCACTAAAATATTCCTTCCTCTCAAGTTTCTCGGTATATGAACCCCACGTTCGCTGGAAGAAACCCCGATTCCTGGAACACTCGTACTAGTTTTGCAAGAAACCTGTCCTCGTTCACTCATAGTCCAATCAAAGTCATTCAAATTATCAGCCATGCTCATTTCCGCTTCGTTCAAGCTCGTGAGGAGCACTTGATTTCGCAATTCCAGCAGCTCCTCCGTCCTATAGGCCATATAAGAGAACACTTGCAGATTTTCTATAATTTCGACCCCTACGAGACCGTAATCGACTTCCTTGTTAAACTTGTTCTTATTTTTCAGCGACAAACTTCTGGTTTTACGTGACCGTCGCGTCCTCATGGGGCTTTCCATACCTGTAACGACAGAAACGTTTTCAACTTTCAGGCTCGGGTAAAATAATTTACATGCATGTTACAGGAGAACATGCGGCCTAATTAGCTAAATTTCCGGGTGACTAGGAAGATATTGTGACGGCCCCAGTGAATACTTGCTTTGCTTCTTACCAATATTTGACAACATTCCGACTTGGTAAGTATTTCTCGCAACCTTCCGCCAGTACTGCAGGTAGCGTCCAAACAATCTTAAATTTCAAATCGACGTTGAACTTCGTAAATCCTGGAAATTTCCCACTCTTTATAACCCGGTTTCAAACCTTCACTCCCCTGCAATCATCTGCTTCAATTTGAAACTGACTTTCGGCGTTGAACTTTGTAAAATCCTGCTAATGTCCCAACTCTTTACAACTCGGTTCAAAAGCTTTAGCAGAGTGAAATAAACTCGTGTTCATAGCTTTAAACGGTTGAAGCAACTGCTTCAATTTAAAATTTACTTTTACTAAAAGTTAGTCTCAAGAGTCTATTTACTTTCCACTTAAGTGCGTATGAGATCTCCTCCTGATCTCATGTCCACAGAATGATAGGAATAATACATGTCTGGCGTCACACACACACACTTTCCCCAGATTACATACTTTCATTTACAATCCAGCACTAAGTTTCCTCCAGGGACTCCCACACTAGCGTCAGGAACAGAGCGGGCAACCATTACTTTACAAGCTCTGTCTTCATCGTCCCTGATTAATCCCTGATTGCTATCGTCACATTTGGCCTATTAACTTCAGCTCTGTTACTTACTACAGCTTCTGCAGTTACTTTTAAACGACTTAGCCTCTGCATGCAGTTGGAATTATGTTTTGTACAAACAAACTTCCTTATTATTAGCTCACATTTCCGATATCATCTGTCAATACTTGCACAGCAGAGGAAACCGTCCATGAAATATTGGTTAAGTACGTTACTAAGCCTTAACAAAGTCTGCCACATCTGTGTTCTCCTTCCTCCAACTGTACACATCTATCTAAGACCAGGCATGCTTCCACACGATGTCCATCTGATCCCATAATCCAACAGATTAATCTCCTCCGTTTCTCTTAACTGTGACAGCACTGTGAAACAGTTCACAATTCCCTCGAGATGCACATATTAAGCAGGATAGGAATAGCAACAAGTTTGACACATCATTCATGATTTCACTGTATTTAATCGTTGCTCTAAAGAAACAAAGTTGTATAATTGCTATCATTTTCTAAAAACTCAGGAGGGACCTCTAACAATTTAAAAAAATATGAAGGAATCAACTTTTAAATACCTATGTTTAGGCTACTTAAATTTCTATAAATTCTTGCATGAAAACGCATCATTATATACCGAGGTTCGGTATTCTGTGCTAAACGCAAGTCAAACCCATTATAATCATGGCATGATTTTGGATTTCCTCAAGTAAAATCCCCAGAAATAAACATATAAATATTACACATCTAGACCTAATGACTCCCAAAATTTCAATCTATCATAAAACGGTTCATCCATCATTTCCGGTTCAGTATCAAGGCGGAATCTTCTGATAGCTTTTCCATCCTCTAAATCTTGTGGTTCAACGGATTCCCATACTTTGTCCTCAAACTTGCCAGGCTTCCTGAAGAACATTCAAACATAAATTTAGAATACTTACCATACCAAATTAAAAATAGTATATATATAAGTTTGACTTTGTAATTGTTTCCACGTACCCCTTTTTGGCAAACGATATCCATAATTTAATAATAGCTTTAGAGAAATTATAGTCCGGGGTTCCTGAAACAATTTCCCTCGCCACAATAGGTAAGTTGTAAAACACAGCGAGTTCATCAGCATGGCACACTCCTAATAAAACCACAAAAAAATAAAATCATCTTAACAACAAACTCAACAGATCAACGTTGTCCAAGCCCATCTACCAAGCCCTTAAGCTTACCATAGTGCGTTTGGTCGTATCGAAGAATGTACGAAGATATCAGTCGCAGCGTATTCCCAAGGAGGAAATCCACAGTTTCCGGCAACGTCCCGCTCATAGAAAGGAGAACATTAGCAAGAGCAAATTCTCCTTTATGCGAATAATAATAGCCGTAGACAGGTGCCTGCTTTGACTGCAACGCAATTGACTTATGACTGTCCTGGAAGAACGATCGATCCGAGAACATATTCGTCGCTTCTTCAACCGTCCCACTTCCGAGAAGACGTCTTTTGAAGTAATATTCTCGTATTTGCAATGATATATTCGCTTTGTCAGGATGGTCATCAAAATGGAGTAATGTCGGGATAGTATTCTCCCAATCCTCATTAATTCTTGTCATACGTGTCAAGTTCCGAATGATTCCTGAAAAAATCCAAAGTATGTATTCCAATCAAGTCTTCCATTTATGTTTCTAGTGACGTACTTAGCTGCATCCTAAAAATTATAATTTACTTACCAATAACAAACACAAGCCCTTCCTCCGAGTTAACGCCATTGATCCATGGCACCTTGCTGACTAGTTCGCCATTTTCCAAATATTCTGCCGGAGTTTTAGTGATGAACGCATTGTCATCATCAATAATTTCTACGGTAGGCCCAAAATTTGAAAATTTTCCCTTGAATAAATCTTTCTGTAAACAAAAAAAATAAATTAAGTCATTTATCAATTCAACAAGAAACTTTCATTATATTTCCCTGGAGGAAACATGAGCAATCATAGCCCTCCATCCTATCTTATTTCCAGTTCTAACAGTACCGTACATGACCGGCCCCACGAATCGAAATTTGAAACATAGTCTAAGTTCAACCTGAGGGTCGTAGGAATTCACCCTGAAAAAAGAAAATCCAACTTTTACCGAAATCTGGAGAAATTTGAAAAATTCCTTAAGGGCTATCCATATATTATATTAGTAAAAGTTCAACGCTGGTAAAATATTACTTAAGTTTCATAATATGTGAACGATAACATGATAACTGGGCTCTAATTAGGGGGTAACAGCCGAAAGTTGGATTTTCTTTTTTCAGGGTGAATTGCTACGACCCTCAGGTTGAACTTTGACTGTGTTTCAAATTTCAATTCGTGGGGCCGGTCATGTACGGTACTGTAAGTAGCTCCCTCTTTGCTCTTCAACTTTTCATCCCTGTACTTGCATGCATCATTGAACAACAACAAATTTTACCACGTAGTTGACGTGCAGCTTTGCAATATCCCGTCCACGTTTACGTTTCAAGCACGCTACCATTGCGTCAGAGGAATTTGTAGAGCAATTTAAGTTTTTCGCAAACTGGATAGCTTGCTCTTCAGGATCCTTGACCAATGCCCACGGACTGAGGGCCGTCCCGCTCTGCGAAATAGCTCTTTGGAACAGCCCTGTCAAAAATAAAATATTACATGTCATCAAAATATACATCTATTCCATGTTTCTAGAAGCGTAAAATTGCTTCGAGTCTTTTAACCACCATTTACGCACATCCCTTGGGGAGTGTAAGTATCTACAGCTACATTCGCCATCATCACAGTCCAAGTTCAAAACTTTAGACCTTGAAAACCATCTAATCCTACAAAACCTTATGCTTTCCATTCACATAGCGTCAAGCTGCAAATTTTCCACATGGGAAGAATTCCCACACTTATTCGCATTTTCCCTTACATCGCATCTTTAGATTCTGACATGCCAATGCTAAAGCTTCAAGCCAAATCCCATGCCTCTAACCTCTTAAACACCTTATATACACAAACAAGCAAACGATCCACACAGTATCGAACCCAAGACCTTCAAAACCAACCTTTAGATTGTGGAGACATCATGTGAAGATGAACCGACACGGCTCCTGGAATAACAGAAAATCAACATCAATCCAAAACTTTTCACAACTCCTCAGACAGACATGAAATTTTATTTTCTACCACCAACACCTTCCCTATCAAATTAAACAGCTTCTCACCAGCACTTTCTCCCACAATCGTAACTCTGTCAGGATCCCCGCCGAAATACTGAATGTTTTCTTGTACCCATCTTAGCGCCATGGTTTGGTCTTTCAAGCCCATATTTCCTCGAATTTTCCCATCTCCACTATTTAGAAACCCTAGAAAAATGTAAGCATATTAGTCAGAAATTCAGTGTCAAACTTTCCCCATGGTAGTTCAATTTGATCCCTTTTCGCGATACAATTTTATAAAATGCTAACATCATGTCTAACTCACCAAAGGAAGCAAGTCGATAGTTCATAGTTACGAGAACCTGTGCAGCATTAAGTATATATTCCATTATCTTCAAGCTTCAAAATCAATATCAGTTTCACAACATCCTAGCAAATCATGCCTCCCTTAAACTTACGATATCTTCCGCCATGTAATACTTGGGTCGGTACGTATTTGAAACTCCAGTCATAAATAAGCCTCCATGTATGTATACGATAACGGGAAGTAAGTTATTGTATTCCAGTTCCTCGCTCTTCAACACCTGGGAAATACCAGTGTAACAGAGTTGCATTATTTTGCAAACCAGATCAAAGCACTACATGTAGTTCCATCTCAGCCACAGCCAAAACCGCATGCTTCATCCAAGGTACATCTTAATTCCAGCTTACCCGATGGGTGTAAACGTTCAGGTACAAGCAGTCTTCGCTTCCTGTAACAAGGACAAAATTCCAATTAGCTTCTCGTCATTCAGCAAAAACTATGGATTTCCCATTCAAGCTTCTTAGAACACACGAAGCCATAACATTAAATACACTTACCAAATAATCTCCTCGCCACGTAATTGTATTGCCAGCATCTCGACCCAAAACTGAGAGCATCTCTCACATCACTCCAATTTTCTGGTTTTAAAGGAGACTAAAATGAGTAAACCAATGAATTAGTTGTCAATCTCACGTCATTACTAAATATACGTACAATTTCATCTCCACAATTGTACCAATATTTAATATTCATACAAAATTCAGCAAAATTTCTTCATATTACCTCAAACCGAAGGTTTCCAACCGGAGGTTTCGCATAAGGTATTCCTCTGAATTCAAAATAGGGTCTATTATTCCTTCCCACAGCCCTTAAGCCCCTTAAAGTTCCATAATCCGTGTCTACCAAAACAGTAGATGCCCGTCCTGGAAGGACTGCCACATTGTTGAAAGTGCTGTAAAGGTAAGCAACGGAACCCAGGAGCAAGGTCACAGGGTGCATAGGCCTGCTCATTTTAAATCATAGTTTAAACCTCACACTCACAAAACCTGTCAAAATGAATAACACAAAATAACCTGTTCACAAAACCGTGTACTTTTCCGTAGCTGGCAACACTGACTGTGTTCTCCTCAAGTACTGCCAACAGACTGTTGGAGTAATTACTCTCGAACGCAGGTGAGCAAATGGTTCCCATTGCTAGAAACAAGAGAAAAATTCGCGAAATCAAAGCTTCTTTTCTTCCTTCATCCCGCATTCCCTCGTATTCCTATCTTCCCAAGGGTTTACAATTGCTCATTTCGCATTCTACAATCCAAACTCGTAATTCCATCACTTGCATCACATCAGTAACTTCGCCGTCCTCCAGAACTGCTGGCAAGTCACGAAGACGTAACATAAACCAGCACCTACAAAAACTTGCAACTCCAAACTCACTAACTCATATTATCTTGACTCTGCCATCCACCTGGGTCAGCCATCAACGATGCTAGCCAGTGCAGCGCACCATTGCCAACCAATCAACAATCAAAGCTTGTCTGCCAATCTACCACAGGCGAAGGGTGTTTGAAATTTACATTGCGAATTAGCCACGCAATTTCTACGAGTCGTCTTCACAACAATACCATTAGCGCACACAAGCTCGCTCGACAACTTACGTTCTCACAGCGCAATGAAACTATCTACTCTCACATTTCCTTGTTTCAAGGTAATCCATTTGCGAAAAGCTATCCAACTTTTTATAATTCCTACTTACCAGCAAATATGTCAGTTAGGTAACTATTAGCTAGTTCCCAACCAACCAAGCTTATAATATTCAAAACATTTCCATGTAGTTTCAGCTCCATGAAGTCTCCGTCCCTGCACCCTCAATTAGTTCATGAGAAGTCTTCCCACCCTTACACACGTGCATCCAAGATCATTCCCTGCCTCCACAGGTCGTTATGCGTAGCTAGCAAACAATTATGTAACCATCCACTAACCCCAAGCATTAACACGAACAAGTTGGTAGTGGTAACACTTCAGTATTCAACCTAACCACCAGTACTTCCCATATAAATCCCCGTACAAACCAAAATCAAAACAAATACTTGATCATCACGTACTTGAAGCGGTCAGGGATTGCAGATTCTAGTAGACTCGTATCACAAATCACGGAAACCAGTATCTTCTCAACTCCTCTTTTCTTATCTCATTCGCGGTATACGCTGTACCGCTAGAATACGATAACGATAAGACACACGCTTCCTCCTCCTGCACATAAAAAGAGCAATCTTCAAATCTATAAAAAATTTCATTTACAAAGACTAGCAAATTACTGGCACTCTTCCTTCGTACTTGTAGTTCCGGGTAATGTGTCATACTGCAAAAATCCACTTAATCCTTTTTCGCGTCTCAGATTTTACGTGCAAAACTCATACCAATATTATGCAGAAAAATCGAAAAATAATACTTCCTACTACCTGCTGATGGTGTCTTAAACAAGCAAAATCACCCAATATGCACAAGGATGAATTTTTTAAGACAAATGACTTGATCATAGAAAGACTTTTATTAAATTTGTACTCTTACGCGAAGTATCACAACTTAGCTTGCAAGTTTTAAATATAGATATTGGATGTGGTCTGGTAGAAGCCATCTTTCCCAATCGCATGCATTGCTGAGATCCGGATTTCCTTGACTTCCAATGTACCAAAATCATAGTCTTCGAATCTCTGAAAATAATTGGTACAAAAATTAAGGGAACTAAACCTCAACTCGGTGCCATAATTGAACCAATCAATAATGCATGTAATCATTCAACTTACCTCCAATATCTCTCGCGCATCAAATGATTGACGCTTATACCGACGTCCAACATTTTCAGAAGTTGATTTCGATCGATATTTTGTATTCATAAGCGTTGCATGCAGTTTGACTGTTCCTCCTCTAGTGCATTTCGCATTACCTACAACAATCCACATGTTGTCAATTAGATGTTCAACAGTATAACTCATCGATTCGGCTACCATTGATGTCATCCATACCTGTGATTTGATATTGCCTGTCAACGAAGTCGGCTATTCGTTGTAAAGTGTCATCTGGTGTATTGACTTTGGCGTACAAAACGTGTACAGCTGAAGGGTCATTGTTCATTATCCGCAAACCCTTGAGATTAACCCGCATGTGTTCTGAACCGATCATTTGTCTGAAATCACAATGATAATGTAAACAAAGCAGTCCTTTACATAGCAAAACCAACGGTAAACCATGCTTTTCATGTTAATTTAAATCTCACCTTATATCTTTCCGCAAGTTATCCAGAAATTTTGTAGCTTCATCTCGCTCTGCATCGTTCAGTAACACCAAAACATTGATTGTGAGATGCAACTTCTGCGGGGCTAGAAATATCGATTCATCTCCTTGGGAACCCAGTAGCTTCAACACTGCTTCCTATTACAAAAAACACTTCATAGCAATGGGATACCCCGATTGACGTTAGTTTATCTCAGATTACGCCGTCAAATAAGCAACACCATCACTTCCAATTTATACTTAAAGAAAACTATTCCTCTGGGTATTTCAAAATGGCTAGAATTCAATCATACCGACTTACCTTGAACTCGATACATTTTCGGACTATTTCTGGTTCATTTAGAGGGAAACAAAGAAAATGAGTAGGGCTCAATTTCAATCTAGCTTCAGCACACAGTAAATCCAGTCGTCTCACAGCAAGAAGAACAGTTTTCTTCATCTTCCCTCGCACGACTATACAAATTCAAACATTTCTGCTCATCATTCAGACCATTCTATACGACATCAGACAAGTTTCGTTAGCAACCTTACCTACTGAACCCTTCCCATTTCTTCCCGGAATAATAATCTCTGCTCCAGTTTCATTTTCCAGTCTTATCCTTGTAGAACCTTTTGGGCCAATGATTATCGGGAAGAATCGAGATGAAATCGACGTACAGCTGGCTTCGAACCCCGCTGATGTCTCCTCAATAGAATATTCCAATGTAGCTTCTTCATAAAAGGCATCAGAATCACCCTGTAATTAATTCATAATTTTTACGATGATACAAAAGAACAGTGATGCGAGGGTCATATTCAAGAACCATAAAATCGTAGCCAAAATCTGCAGATCCAGGGTAGGCAGCCCTTGTCCGTTAAGAATGCATCATATCTACACAGACTACGACTTACATCCGTCGTCATCTATTTCTTCGTACGGCTTCGACTCCGAGCATTCTGAGGTTTTCTGATTTTCATCACCAGTGAATGCCCTCTCATTCTGATAAATCGAAACATCATTTCTTGTAAAACATGTGCCCCGAACCCAAGACACTTCAGGCTTAGTAACGTCCATGCCACGCTTATCTGAAACAAAAATTGACCCTCATTATTACGTGGATATCGAAGAACATTCACTAGCAAGACAATGAACTTTTTTTACTCTACTGTTACACGGTTTTACCTTACTAGTCGAATTTCCCACGATTTAATGCAATTGAACAACAAAATGATTGACTTACTTCTCAAAATTAATGACACGGCTTCCAGTTCCACGAATAACACGTCAACAACCTGCATAATCAGTTAAATGCAATTAAAAACCACTAAATATAATGTATTGTATTACATTCAACTCGTTCAAATTATTAGAATTTTTGCAAAAACGTAAACGTGTGCACGAGAGAAAAATGATTAACTTACTTCTTAACACTAATGACAGGGCTTCCCGTTCCACGAACAACACATCAACAACCTGCAGAATCAGTTAACTACAATTAAAAACACAAAATAGCGTGTTTTGTATTTACATTTAAGACATTCAAATCATTGGAGAATTTATGCAAAAACGTGCGCACGAGAGAAAAAATACGTTTTCAGTTTTCTGCATCACTTTGAATTCCGCGCTCCACTAAAACCACCAAATACCAATCCCATAGAGTAACTTTTCCCAGAAGCAGTGCTCGATGCTCTCTAGAACACGAGGTACACAAAAGCGCAACATGTATTTTTTGTGATCCGGTATTTTTTCGCAACAAACAAAGAAGCAGATTGGTCGTCGGTCACACAGGTAAATGTACATAGTTTTTTGCATGGAAACCCGCTCTTCTGCGGCGAGTGGCTGGACAGAATTGTAAGCTGCAATGCAGTAAAAGCAATAGTATTATTAAATTATAAAAAGTTATACAGCATGATCAACTCATTCGTCAACCGTTATTTATAGTTGTGTAGGAATTTATTCCAAAAGTATGTAGTGAATTGTGCGTGAACCCGGTTCCAAAGTTAATTAGCAGGCTGGAACCGAGTACTTAAATACAAAGGTTAGTTATTACCTAAACCGTTAACGCATATTACGTTAATCATTCCTTGAAATTCATCGACATTCTGAATTAATTGACACTTAATTATCATCAAAATGGTCCCTTCTCATTAACAGATTCACCACCATCTCATCCTTTAACCCTTCGTTCTCGTGCATCGTCCCAGTTTCAACTTGGTCCAGTCACAAATCCGGCCCGTAATAGTTTCGAAAAGTTAAATCCAACCCAGGGTTACTCGATGCAATGAACCAACTAACTGAACCAGTTCTAGTCGCTACTCCACCTCATCAAACACCTATCAAACAGTTCAGTGTTAGCATCATCGATTCGGCAACGCATCGTCAAACACTTCGTTTTCCGATGGCAACTTCTCATTTCGGGTAAGCAGTATAACATTTGAACCCTTCTAAGCAATTCATCCATTCTCAATTCACAATTCTTAACATCCCCGCACATCGGGTTCATAATAGTCGTGAAGTTTCACTTTAGCCCTCAAGTCAACATTTAAACTGTCATCTAGCATCGCACGTTACTTCGAACCAAGTCTAGGAACCATGCAACTTCACACCAATTACCTCAACACTTTCCTTGCCTAAACGCCGGCTTTCATGACTCAAGGTATTTAAGAATATCAAATTATTTCCGTATCATCCTCTCACGCCGCTACCGGATGAGTTGCTGTAATCGGAGTCACACGCAACCTTCCACCAGCATCGACACTACCTTTGCTAATCTTGATTCTCACCTTCCCACCTATCACTCAAACTACCTTAACACTTCCACCTTATAATTAAATTACTTTGTAATCACCATTTAATCCCATTTTTCATCTCCTAGAAACGAATTTCACCAGCCCGAGGCTTTCTTTCAAGAAATATTCTTCGAATGAATTCCGCTTTCATTCAAGCTATCCACTAGACGGCTACAATTTTGTGCGACTTCCTCAAAACTATAGTTTCTCCTGTCATCTTTAAACTCTACCGAGGAAATTATTAGCTAATGCACAGCAGATCCCCACGATTCACTCACTCCTATTTCTCCAGTACCGCTCCTCATCGCTAACAGCCTTAAGCTCCATGATTCAGCAGATAGCTCCAAGTCCTTTATAGCGGCGTAGTCCTCACAAAAGCAATTTATTATAATCATCGTATTTTTTTCATTCATTCACCCATTTCATACATAATAATGTGTTCGGCCCATCAGGTGGCTTACGAGATACTCGTATGTCTTAGAGGCTCTTAACTGCAACTTTGAAATTATCAATCATTAATTACATGAAGATAAATGATTCATATTCCTGCCCTACACCCTTTTGACCCCCTCCTTGGTTCCGTTCCTAGTTTTAGCTCTCTTCTTACTTTCCTCATACACGATCCTTCAAGTCTCCTCCAACCGCTTCAGTCCATAGCAGGTCAACAAGGAATAGATCACCATTCTTCCATCGTCCAATCATCACATTTTTATAAACTTCCCAGCAGCTCATCATTCCGAAATTAGATACTTGACATAGCCTTTAACAAGTTTCCAAACTCCCATCTGTCACTAATTGTAATGTTCTTGTTATAAAAGCCTACCTGCTGTGTCCTTATTTCAAAATTTCACATATCCCACCTTTGACCCTTAAAACGTTGATGCAGTTTCTTTTAGAATACCTTTCCAACTCTTACCGCTCCTGCTCTCTCCAACACCAAATCCATATCAAGTGCATCCTGTATTCTTAATCCTGATCCAAGCTTAATCACAGCTCTTCTCCTGATCCAAGCCCAATATTCGCTTACTCTGTAAATACACAGGGAAGTATTAACGAACCTGGATGCAATCAGTGAGAAATCGCGCTTAGTTTAAACTCCAAAAAACGTGTCTTCCATCCGCACTCGCATGAGAAATGTGTGATAGAATTCATGAAATGAGCCCACAATCATCACGAAATGCTCCAAGAAATAATATTTTGCATCTCACCCGTCAACTCCCCGCCTATTTCTCGAACCCTCCCTACACTTCCCATCCACACACCACCACCCCAAACCCATCATAATTTCTCATTCCATTCTCTTACTCCCATTCTTCCTCCAGTCACCGGCAAAGGTACAATCCATGTTAATCGTGCCAGACTCTTCAATAATTTAACCACGCAACATCATAGCTTTCAAGTAGGAGTTGACTGGACCTGTCTCTCTGGAGCCTTGGCAGGGTGCATGGACAGAGAATTTAATAGGGCGCTTCATGTATCCAGCTTTGAACTGGATCATAATACCTCTCCTTCTTCCAAATCTTAAATTAACCTTCACCACGCTCGCACCCATAGATTTCCTCCAGCTGTCCTTTAATCATAATTAGCCGTATTGTGCCCAGCCTCGCCATTCTCTAACGTCTAATTACTCGTCCATTTTTTCATCTCTCGCTTGCAATCCAAACTTAGTATCTTTGTAGAATAACCTGGAGTGAATTTTCTTCAAACCTTTCCTTCATTACTATCAAACTTAACATATTTACATCCTTCCGTGATCAAGGTTTAGAGAATCCCTAAGGGGCTTATCAGCATCCCTTGACCCGTATTTACTTTAGACAAGTTACCAGTGCACCAAGTGAAGCTGTCGACGAGGCAAACTTGAATCCTTTACCCTGAACTTGTGCCTTAACTCCAAAGGAGTTTACTTACTTTGTAGAGACTATCTGAATATCAACTCGCCACATTCTAGCATGGATAGAAACAGAGCGAGTTGAAAAATAGATGAGAGGAAAATAAATTATAAATATTGGACAGGACTTGCCTTATTTCCTCTGTCACGCAAAGTGTGAGGCAGGGGTGTACTTGGGCAGGTACTGTAGGCGCCTTCATCTAACACATTCCTCTAAATCCATCCTTACAACAATTACATCTCTGTGTGAGAATGGCTCACGTCCTGTATATTATTACCAGAAAATTATCTCATTCTAGTTAACCTACTCATCCTCCTAAAACTAACTCGGATCATGCATCTTATCAGCATCTTCTTTTCCCTTGTACAATTCATCTCTTCTTAACAGCATTTCCTTTGCAAGCCTCGGGATACCTTTTCTAATCACCACGCAAACTAACCCATCAACCATCCCAATGAAAGATCACATTAATTCCTCCCAAACAATCCGCCAGTTATCCAGAGTAACTAAAAACACTGTTCCTTGGCTCCTCAATTTCTCATTCACTTATCCAGACTTTCCCAGCCTGTCCAGCCAGTCTCCAGCAGCTGTCAGCAGCACTATGCAATCATATTTGCACTCAGTTGGACGGAATCAAAATGGAATTATGCATATTTGTTTTAAATCAAGCTTAGTACCAACGCCGGCAGTCATATTTTTCTCTCTCACCTCTTCCAGTCGCTAGTCGGTGAGTTGGCTCTTACTTCTTGGCTCCTCTCTTCCTCCTTCAAATATCCAGCCAGCCCTGTCCAGGAGTGTCCAGCCAACACGCGCATTCATCCAGATCAGAATCAGATCCATCTATTGTATTCCGTCCATCTTGTTAATGATGAAAGCAGCCGATTAGGCGCCAGACCGGGCGGACGGCATAGATATTCTCCTTACTAATCTATCTATCTGTCCATGTCTTGTTATGATTTAACTCTCCAGACTCCGTTAGCACCAACAATAATCCAAACCGAGCCTGCCTCTCATTTCCTCAGCATGTAACAACACTGTGTCTCTCATTCTCTTGTATTCAACTCTGCCTCCTCATCTCTGCTTAGTTTTTTCCGGGATTGACAGGTCGGAATGTGGGTAGGGAAACGTTCTGGAAACACGCTTTACTTCTTCTCATAATTTCAAATTGCAGTAGTCTCTCCAGCACACACATTTCTCCAACAATTTCCACCAACTAAAGAGGGCCCAGAGCAACCCCTCCATCTATTCACTTCCTTTCAAACCTAACAGCTCTCAGCATGTGTATATTATTAATCCCCCCACCTTCCCACACCCTTCAAAATCTCCAGCCTAAATCATTCACTGCATCACTCTCCCTCTTGTCAAATCCCTCTTCATTTTATCCATCATATTTTTCAACAACCCTAATCCACAATTACTCATTACAAACCAGTGTGAAATCTTCTACATTCCCAACATCTTTCATTCAAATCCAATTCTCAACTCTGTCGTGAAGCACGTCAAGTTTACTTGTACGATTTTCATTGCAGATGTAGATGCAGTCCGATCAAAATTATAGTCTTGGACTTTCTGGAAATTTTTGATACCAAAGTCGCGAATCATGTGATATAGGGACAGGATCCAACTTTTTACCAATTATTATCATAACTTGAAAGAATTGTCGTGCATCAAACAATTCCACAGGGACAAACTACATAGTTGGAGCACAACTGACAACATCGGGTCATTGTGTGAACACAATGATTGGTTAGAATCTTCTAGGATCAGCTTGCTCATAACAGAAAAAACTATTAATTACATGATTATCCGATGCTAATTATCCGATACCCGGCATATTTCTCACAGAATTGCACGAAAATCAGTAAGACCATTCAAAAGTCGAGATTTTTGTAAAATTGTTTAAAGTCTCCTCTAATTTTTTTAAATCCAGCAAACTTTGGTATGTAGTATAGTGAAGATTGCAATAAATTTGCATTATAAGATTTGCGATTTTGCAATGCATTCAAGTTTGGCAAGAGAAACAATTTCCCAGATTCTCTCTTCTACATCATCTTGCACATGCTGAACTGAAGTTCGCAAGAACTTCTTTGCACGTCCATCCTCCTATAATACTAATTACATATTCTTAAAAACGAAGATGCAACCAAATTCCTCCTCAGTCTTATAGTTTCGGTGAACACCAAGTAAAATCCAGCCGCTATAATCTTGACGGAGTCATGCATTCCCTCTCATCATTGGCATCCTCCAAAGATCTTCTCGAGTCTTCAATGCTCAATGCTCAACTCAGAGTCAGACTCAGAATATGAATACTTATAACCAGAATCTTTGTACACTTGTTCAATCACCTTCTTTGCATCTTCTCTTAGCCTTAAGGACTAGATAAGAATCAGACAAAGAAAAGGCTGCTCTCTAGTGTATTATGTCCACCCCGCACACGCACCATCCATGGAACAAGCTTACACTTTTCTATTACCAGAACCCCACCAACCTTTCTTCAGAATGCCTGCGGTCTTGAGAATATTTTTTCACAACTCTACCAACTTCATCTTCACCAGAACAAGAGTCAGTCCAGTCCCAGTCCTTCACACTGCCCATATTATTCCCAACAACAAGCCCAACAAGCCTAAAGCAAGCTCATACTCCTCATCTTTGAATAGTCATACATAAAAATATGTGTGGTTCTATGCTAGCTCGAACTGCAGTCAAATCCCTACCAGCATAATCATCTCACAATGTGTCTTCTATAAGCTTCATCTATATACATTTTCTCTCACAAAACCTCCTTCCAGCCCATCATCCTTCCCAACAACAAAACCTTCTCATCGTCATCTTCTTCCCTACCCGTTTTCCATTATCCTCCTTCTCCCCATCCAGGAGATTCAAATCCTTCAAGAAACTCCTTCATGTACTTCTTCTGGTCCTTCCACTTTCATCTTTCCTCCACCACCGCCTCCCTTATGTATTCCTACTTTGGAAAGGCGGGCTAAGAGCAACATGTTTTTCCCATTCCCTCCATGTCAGTCTCATCCATGGTTCCAAGAGGAAAGCATCCTCTACAATCCCAGCCAAGTCATGGCTCCTCCATAACACATCACACATGAATTCCTTCTTGGACTTTTTTCAACAATAACAAAGCTTATACATTTACTTCAGACGCCACCTAAAACCGGGAAACTATCCTGAAAAGTGTATAAACTCGTCCCCGTCCCGTAGATTAGCTTCCGTGTAGTGATCCCGTCATTTAGCAAACTTTGATCCACATTCAAACCACTTGAGTAGTGTTCCAAGCTGTACACAGGGAATTCACGTGTAGAATTAATTGTGATTTCCTTTATAAATCCCATGTGCTTTAAATACAATTAATCGGGTTTCTAATTCCACATGAATCTGAGCACATCACACGGCATTGGTTTGTTGACAGATCTAAAGCTCACCAGATTGTGCAGTGTTAAATCCATCAAGTTTTATTAAGTTTCATTAATTGCATTTTGTTGACTGATCCAAAGCTCATAGAGCATGTGAAGTGTTGAAGCGATCTTTCATTTATTTTCGTGACTTGTGTTTTGAAAATCGAGTGATACACTGTGATTTTGATCAGGAATTAACGTATACTGTGCATATCATTACGACGATATCAAATTGGATACGAAAGGTACGCGATTAGCCTTTTAAATATTTAGTAAATTACAATTATAAGTTATTGACAATATTCATGTTTACAGTTGTGTTGTGTTGAATCAATTTGAAGGTAGGTACGGTATTAAGTGAAATAGGCTAAACGGCGTCGAAATACTGCATTTCGAAAATCCGTAAGCAGCACAGGTTTCCAGGAACTAGTCCATTTAGCAAGCAGTCTTAAGAGTACAATTGTGCATTCGCCTGTATTTTCACTAGTTAATTAACATTTAATTACCGTGTAAAAAGCTAATTCCTACATGTCTTAAAAACCTCGAAAACTGGAAATATTTCTTCCGTTCTTAATAATTCATCCATCCTAGCCATTCGGACCACCTAGAAGTTGCTTCATGCGTCTATAGAGCCCATTGCAAGCTCCTGATTATGCACGGAGATGAAACAGATTCCCTTGTATAGTTTGTCAACAAAGGGCGGATTTGAATTCCTCCCTGAAAGAAACTGATTAAATTTCAAAACGGCGCTCTGGCGTAGGCGTTTAATGTGAATAAAATGAGGATTAACTTGAATTTAAATGGAGGAGACACAAAGGGTGAGGAGCACACACAAGACGAAGGGCAGAAAAAATTTGATTCATGTCCATTTATTCATCTTTTGCACGTTGAGTACGAGATTTTATGGAGGTATGAGAGATGCGCGGAGGAATCTGTCTGATGGTGGTCCGAAGATGTGAGCTTCCTCATCTTCATCTCCATCCGTCTTCTTCCGAGTTCCTTCCTTCTTGCCGCTATTCTCAGTCCCTTGAATCCCTCCAATGGCTCTCTTCCCTACACGCATACATCCTTCTTTAAAAACCATACTTTCAAAGATTCCTGAATTCACATTTTTTATCCCGACTTCACGAGCCATTGAGTGAAGCAAAAAGTCTGGAGAAACATTAACAGCAACCATCCGAGAACCAGGGCAACACCAACAAATTCCCAGCAATCCTTCAGACCCTCTCCTCTTCTTCTGGAATTCTTGTTTTAACCAAGAAGTTACCAAGAGTTAACAGCACTTGTTAATACGTGGTGGTCCTCCACTTTTTCCCATCTTTAACGCATCCATGGTGTTACTTCCAACCAAGTTCCACAGAAATCCACCCATCCAGACCATAGTATATAGCTGTTAACAGCAACGCAGCATATTCTCTTGGGTGATCCAGCATCTTGTACCACATTTCCACCCTCCAAGTGTCCCTTCACATGATCTACATCTTCCCTAATAACCTCCCTCTCTTACCATTCCCTCTGCTTTTCTCTCAACCTCCTCCCTCTCCTCCTGGCCAACAAATGTTGGAAGAATTTATAAATTTTCAAAATCCTCTACGTCACAACATTGATTCTGGAATTACAAAACAAGGCCAGGTCACCCTATGCGCCGTCGATACATGTAATTCTAGCTCATCCCCCACTTGCTTTTTATCTAAAGCAAGCAACGCAAGCAACAAAAAATTTCGTAATCCTAGCAGAGATATTAATTTCCCCGAGTTATTTACTAGTCTTCTGTTTTTATAAACGAGTCTTACATCATCCTCTGACTCAAGGAAGGTCCAAGGGTCGGGCTTGTGGATCTGCGTGACACTTGGCCTCATTACATCAAGTAGATCACATTCAGTCATGAAATTCAATCTTAATTCGACGTGTCCAGCGCATATCACACAGTATTCACTGTATTCACTCCCCAAACAAGTCAGTAAAATGAGATAGAACAATGGAATTGATAACGTGTTCTACCCAGAAACCCAGATTGCTTCTTCGCTTCTAAAAGTTTCTGCTGTCGTGTCTCTGTTAACTCCGGGCCATGCTCCCAGTAAATATTCTCTCATCATCCCCAAGATTGCCATGAGAATCCCATCATATCATGACTTGGCAGGATATAATCAATATCAAATCTTATCAGCTTTTTTCTAAGCTATTGCAAGCAATTTTCGTAGGATCTTCTTCAGCTCATTTTCGTGCATTTTCGATACGCAAGCTAAAATATTGCATGCAGAGCAGATCCGTGTAGTTGTCAGCCCTGCAATCGAAAAGCTGGAGCAGTTCCGGTTTTAATTCATGTTTCCGTTCAAGTCAAGGTAATAATAGGTACGAAATCGGTTTTGGATTCATCAAGCATTTCGATCTGATTCAGTTTGACTTCCCCTACCAGTTTCACGTTTCACACTACCAGTTCAGTTGCTTTCATCATGATGTGAACTAATACATTAAGTAAAAATTAGCCAGGAAATCGTCCGTGTGTAGCACGCCTTAACGATGTCGTTTGAAGAATCTAAACTGAAATCCCAACTTCAATCTAACACCTTTCATGTTCCACATGGAACATTCCAGGCTAGTCGAAAACGGGTCGGTAATATTACCATGTTCGATGTTTTGCGGTACTGAACAAGTTTCACACCTTGATTTTGTCACGCAATCTGTCTCAACTTACTTGTTAGAGTAGTTTTTTTCATATATAACCTGCTATTTAATTCACTCCAGTACTACACTACTTTCTGCATACTCGAGGATTTCTAGCATCAGTTACTTAGTTCTCATTGCTTAACTGATTAACTGCAATTTTCCAGCGTTTTCATCTGTATTACATCTTTTATTTCAAAAATAGCAAAAACCCGCTTCCAATCCAGTATCCAGTTGCCATTTATTTTAAATTTAATAGTTCCAATTCCTCAGAACCTATTACACCCACCTCATGTTTGAATTCAATGAATATACTCCAAGGGAACATGCTGCAATCGAACTTGTATTCACATGTGTTCTCCCCGTATCATAAAAATCATCTTAAACCTGCCGTCTTGTTTCAAACCTCCGTATCCGCACAGCAGCAGCTCATCCGCATCCCCTCCAACATTAGAAGCATCTGTCGTTGGAATTGAAGATGGACATGATGATAAGAGCTGTAGGATTTTATATTGATTTTATAATGGATCAAGTCTGTTTTTGACGAGGCTTGACGTGTGCGCAGAACATGCTTAGCTTCTCAATTTGGCCAAGTAAAAGTTACATGCGCTCCGATTCCATCCACGCTTCTCACTTTCTGAATTTACAATCATTCTCCTCGCATAGCTCTTCTGCTTCCCTTATGCTCTTGGATTAACGCCAGAATTGACGCCATATCATCCCTTATTAAGCGTTAATTACCATCAAAAGTTACTTTCAATTCCCTGTGTCCGAGAGTCCACTTCCATCTCCATCTAATCTCAAACATTTCTAACATTGTCAATCCATTCCAGCCTGATAATCCAGTTCATTCCGCAAACAGCTTATACTCTCCTGCTTAGATTTCCAATTCCAGTCCCACTAGCTCCTAGCTTAAGGGCGGCGAATCGGATTTTCGCGTGAACAGCTACTGCTGGACAAACCATGGCCAACCAGGCCGAGAGGGGGTGTTCCATCCATCATGCCATCTACCAATCATCTACCTGTATTTTCCCCATGCGCAGTTTCCCCCCTCCATACAGTCCAGGACAATGCAGTAGGGGCGGTTCTAATACGGCAAAATCCAAATCCTTCTTACCTCCTCCGTGTAACGCATATTCTGAAACGGATGAATTGAAACACACAAAAAACCAAGGATTCGTTCCCTGTTTTTCTCTGCAATTCAAACGCGATGCATTTAATAGAATTGCGTGCAGAAAGCATTCAGTATTTAGGTGGTCCGATTCACCGCATAGATTGTATTCTACTAAACCTTGATGGATTTGTCACAGGGATGATGCCGTGCTTAACATGGAGGAAAGCTTCCTCGGTTTGCACTGCAAACTTTGCAGACGAGGCATAACACAGGTGGCCGGTTGAATTGCATTATTCTCCTCCTCCGGAGTTCTCTCCCGGTGAAGAATATACGATAGTATCGAGTTAATTTTCCTCACACACGAGCGATTATCTTGAGCTTACATAAAAGATAAGATCCTCAACTCCCAAAGCTTGACATCCTCCAACTGTCTCATTACAAGACTTATTCACTCTGCACAACAAAGCGGGTTACTTTTGTTTATTTTTTTACTCTCCATCTTGATTGAGTTGCTTCAGCCAGCCCATACTTTTTGCAATTTAAATCCGTATTCCAGAAGAGCTTGATGCAAATCATGGACAGATAGACATGTGTGAAGCGTGTGGAGGAGAATGAGGAATCGTGAAATAATTTGCTTCAAATTCCTCCCTCACCTTCCACATTCAACCTTCTTCTTGGATGAAAAGGCGTAGACATGTTAAAGCAATCGTGAGCTTCGTGTGGAAATTTCGTGCCGCTTTTCGTAAAAAGTCCACAACACATAATTCTCCCACCTCCAAAGCCATCATTATGTAAAACCAACCCAGAATTATATTCTCTCTTCCTTAAGTCCGTACACACTCAAAAACCCTCAATCCCACCTTCTTTTCTTAAACTTCCTCCGTCTTCTCCATCATCTTCTCTTTTCCATTGCAATTTTGTTTCTCAACTAAAAACTAAATCCATCCCGGATCCTATCCATTAGCACATGCAAATCTGCCCCCTCATCTTCACAAAGTTTAAAGTAAACACAAGCCGTATTATCCATTGTTACACGGGTTGTGCTATGGAAGCCAATCCTTAAATATGCGGGTAGTTTTAAGTAATTCTTTCTGCTTGCTCCTCTTCCTCCTCGCATCCATAACTCGTATCATCTCTGAATTCACGAGTTTACTGAAGCTTTACTTTACTTGCTTCAGCATCACACCCATTGATTTCAAAAGGGAACAATTTAGAGCAATCCCAAAATGGGCGTGGAATCATCCACTTTGATAATCACACAATTTAAAAAATAATCATTCACCACGCTCCTCTTCTCCTTCCTCCACCTTCCTTTCATTTCGGACCAGGTGAATTCCTGTATTCACTTCCATTATATACGATTCAACAAAGAACAATCCTGGTTTTACAATCCTCTCCTACCTTAAACAGCATACTCACATATTCCTCTCCAACATCATGTGCCACACGCTTCAATTACACCACTCCTCTTAAGAAACTTGATATCCTAGATCTTCCTTGGATTTAAGATAAACCCTTGTGTGCACAACAACCCCGGCCACAACCTAACGACTTGTCATGGAAAGCATGGCTAACTAAGGGTGAAATTGAGGATCGTATAAACCGCATCCCGGCTTCTGGTTTCTTCATATTTTTATTGTCCTCCCCAAAGAAACGCACAACAATACGCAGTTCCGAGAGCCCACGCAAATAAAATCCTTTCATCAAATACAGATCACGATCACACACCAGCACATTTAGGCAGAAGAAGAGGAGGCGGGTAAACGAGTGCGTCCGTTTAAGTAGCTCATTTTCATAAACCTTGAGCCGGAGCTTGCCTAGTACACCTGTTATCCTCTTCAAACTTGACTTTACAACCGACTTCCGTTTAATCATTCCTACTCTTATCATCGCTTACCGTCGATACAGCCTACACGAAGCATTCCTGGGAAAGCAAACACGAAATCCGGATTGCTCGATTCTGATCACAGTAGTTTCAATCATTCCAGTAAAATCAATATAAAACATTCAAACTTTTGTTCATGCTGATTATCTCTACGAGTTTCCGATTCTTTTCGAGCAGGGAAGTAACGAATTTCATTTTTTCCGTTCCGGTTTCCTCCGGATTTCCTTTCTTGTAGCATACACTTTAAACTAATCCACCACTTACGTTCCATCCCCTTTGCTCCATTCCCCTTACGACTTGTTGAATAACGTGCGTGAGTACGCACAGATAAAAAATTCAGATATACAATTTTAAATCCTTCCGGTTTTTACACCTCCTTGGTCACGCATTTGTAGATTTAGCCCGCCCGCACACAAATCCATTTTCACCTCCTCCGTCACAATCAATAGCCGCCACACACTCTACCTGCATGCAATAGGCTTCATTTACTTAACAAGCTTTCCTACTTCCTCACCGACAACCCTTTAAAAGCTTATTCCGAATATTCTTCCACAATCTTTCCTTCTTCCTCACCGAAAACTCTTCAAAAGCTTATTCCGAATATCCACGTGTCACAACCGCCCCCGTTTCCTCGTAGCGTTAATCTTCGCCGGTTTTTCCAAATCCTGTGTAGATATTTTAGAGTCCTGATTTAGTATTCTCCTCTTTTCGCATCCGAGTCGTTAAATTCCCCTCGTTACGTCCTCATTCCCCATCAGTTTATCTCTGTGAGTAAACAGAACGAGATCATCTTCCCCGCCTCTCCAATCCCCGTATGAATTACCACCTTTGCGAATCCATATAAGGCCTAGACAACGATATCCCAGACGAGATAAGTACCCAGCTATATTTTCAAAGTATCAATTTACTCCCTGCCTTCCATCTGCCTTCCATATCAGTTCAAACCCGAGGAAGAAGCCATTCAGGCGAGTATATGTATCATCTCCACCGTATCGGTTCCGTGTATCAAGTATATTGTGCATTCAAGCTTTGTAAATCCGTTCAATCCAATCCGAGAGATGCGTGTGTATGTCTGTAAAACAAGAACAGGATGCACTGTATTGAACCGTATTTCTTTCCCAGTTTCATCATCAGTTGCAACAGATTTTATAAACTCGCCCATATCTTCCTTGTATACTAAAAGCTAGAAGGGACAGACTTGATGAAATTTTAAAACAGACAGGTCCAAAGAATCAAAGTAGGTGTTCCTACACCTCGCACACGAAGCTCCCCCTTTGGTAACTCTACAAGCCTCCATCTTAAATGGTCATACGCTCCCCGAATCTCTCTCAGGGAGCACAAAACCAATTCCGCTTCACTAGCGCACCTCCAGGGATTTTTCCAAAAGATGCTCAAGAGAGCATAGGCCGATTTTATTCCACCTCTTTTGAGTATTCAGGCCACCCTCTTTGAATTTTGGGGGATACCTTGTAATCCACTTGTTTAATGGGGTGCTAACCCTATAATTAGCTAAAGATTGGGTAGCAGTCATACTAGGCGCTAGCCTTCTGGTGGTCCCGTCCTAATCCCAGTCAAACTCCTCCATGAATTAATAATCTCGCCACTCATCATCAGTTTACCTTCATAATCATGCATAAATAACCATCCCCCCAAACAGTCTCTGCACAGCCCATGTGCAGTGTAAGCCTTCCCTCACCAAATAGACCCGTTTAGCCATATGGTCTTCGGCACCCTCAAGCTAGTAGTGGGCCCACAACGCCAAAGATGCAATGTGGCCGTGCGTAACGTTGGAAAACTTTTATAGACGATGCTGCTAAACACTATATCAGGGATACACTAAACTAATGCTTCCAAGGGATCATGTTTCTCTGACGGAAATAATTATCATCATGAGTGGACCTCCACGATGATCCTCATCCTTTCAACCTAGTCCTGGTAATATTCCATAATTCATTCTCCGATTCCTCCTCCTCTGCTATCAACTTCCACTATGAATATTACCTCCAGGAATTTTAAATCAATGAACAGCGTATACATTACAATATCAGTCTATTCGCATCAGTTCAAAAGGCGTTCCTTGGTTTACTTGCCAAATATGGTCACCGTTTCCTTGCTTTGGCAACGACCTCTCATAGTACATTAGTTTTCTCAATTTCCAACGTTCCTCAACAAGGCAGCCACCAAACATTGCAAGTAATTGAGACGTTTCTTCTTCTACAGAAAACAATTTATACCGTGTGCCCCAGCAAGCCAAATCATTTTCAAAAAACAACTAGACACTCACAAATGTCAAGAGATGCATTGCACTGTCTGATGAAACAATGAAAAAACATGCTCGTTTTGGAGTGTAGTTTCCTAAATCCTTCTCGTATCCTGCAAAAGCTATAATATTCTCTTCCATAAGGAGATGGCACTTGTTCCCGAAAACACATAGTGAAAGCGCATTAATTCCATTAAGATTGCACATACATAAACTCCAACTCAAAGCTCTCAGACAGCAACAAATTATGTAATTGCACAATGTAATCCAATTTCGCCTTACTCGTCTGCTCTGCCTTGCGCCTGCCTACGATTTTTGGCAAAGTTCCGCTCGTTTCCCAATTACATACACGTGTCCCAGCATATGCGCTTTCCCTCTTCAAGTCAGTTCTGCAGCATTAACAAAACTCCTGACATTCACATTCAACTTTATGAGGCAAACCTTGAACAAAATGACTTTCCAGGAATCTCTCCTTGGATTATTAGTATTATTAAATGAGACAGGAGCCAATGCGTTTTAACGAATCCAGTTTCCCAAATTGTCTGCCTTGCTGCACTAAAAACATCCAAACTTTCCTTGTCTCATCAACTTTGAAGCTAAGTTATGGCTATTGTCACTAGTGAAATTTGTTCCTCCGAGAATAAATGCAAGTTAGTGTCTAGTAAATATTACAAGTGCGAAATGAACAAGGTTTTTCGGTTACAAAACTATTAATTTACTAGACTGAGTCAGCCTCTGCATTGGAATCTAGCCATTTTTGTTGGATTCAATTTCGATTTAACATAATCTTTAAATAGAATTCTTATTACGTCTTAGAATTTTCCCAAGAACCTGCAAAATAAATCTAAAAGCTTTCGTTATCACGTTTTTCTTAGTTGAGAAACATTGTCAAACTAAAGCGCCGTTTTATAAAATTACATGGTATTCCGTACTCCCGAGTAGGAGTTAAGATGAATCTCGGAGAAAGGATCTCACCAATTGTTATCCGGAGAAGCATTCACCAACTACTATGCTCAGTGTCATAGCTTCGCAATGACGACTATTCCCACAAATATCTTCGCGTAGAAATATGTTCGCCCACACAAGTTCGCGGGCGAATCTCCATGGAAACAGCTGCGATTCATTACAACAATGTTCGATATAGAAAACCGCAGGAAAAGTTTGAAGGAAATAATAATAGGAATGGGGATATCGACCATTTACGTATGTGTTTCATTTTGACGATCCATGCAAACAACTAGATTTCGTGGTTTCCATGGAGATTCACCTTCGAATTTAAGTGGGCGAACATGTTTCTACGCGAAGATATTTGTGGAAATTATCGTCATGGCGAAGCTTTAGCACTGAGCATAGTAGTGGGCGAATGCTTCTCCGGATACAATTGGTGCGAACCTATCTCCTAGATTCTTCGTTTCAATGATTTCTGAGGCAGATCAAATCCGAGTTTTCCTCATTAGCAACAGGTACAACAAAGTTTATCATAAAATATCTCCTACTTCAAAAATTGATTTAATAGTAGCGGATTGTCCTAAAGTATTTGTGTACACTCCTCATTCTTTGGATTGACGGTAATGAGACGGCATGCTTTTGATGCAGGTGATTAGGATTATTTCATTCCCACCACAAACAAACCTCTACAAGCCGCCGACACCGGCTACACTTATTCCGAAATCTTTTTAAACACCATGCCGCAGACACTCTGAACATATTTGGTATTCTTAAACACAATCCCCGCTGTAAATCCTTGGCCCTTGTTTCCTCCATCCTCGGCCCATTCCCTCCTCAAGTAGCTCTGATGAATTTTTAATGTTGTCCGTCTGTCAAGCATCAGCTTTCTTCTTCAATCAGTCAGCGTCTAAAAGGAAGCGGCAACCCCTTTGTACTTTTTTCTTCCCGGATTGATGGTGATCGATTTGTATTTGATTGGCCAATTCAATTTGATTGCGTCGCTCCCAATTTTTTCCCTTTTCGGCTTTCTTCTTTTCCTTAGTCTTAGATTTACATCAGTTCGCCAGAGACGACACCTTTAGCCATCTCCTTAATGTTTTTACCCATCCTCTTTTCACCCCTCTTTTTCCCTATCTTACTATGCGGTTCCTTATATTTTCGGCTAGATCAAATCCACCTAACTCGTCCCACCTGTATACGAGCCTCCCTCCCTTTCGTTGACAACCATAGTTTTTTTTTCACCTTCCCACAAGAGTTCATGTACATACGAAGTGGCAAACTCTGAGTGGAATCCAAGGTTCGACTCATATAAACATTGGACCCCCCTGAGCGGATTCCACCCTTTGCCATCAGTGGTTTCCGCCTAATTCCGCGTGAAACTTCCGTTAGATTCCACCCGGTAGATTCCCCGAAATACCCCTTGTTGTTGAACCATAGCTAGCTTTTAATTGCTCGGTAGAATTTAATTGTTTTCACAATTAAAGTTGCATTTCTACATTCAACTTGTATGTAGTTTCAGAAGTGTTTTAGCCACAGTCTCATCAGTTGAAGCATTCATCATTTTCATCGATCATGTAGATATTTCCCAAACTTGGTTTTCCTTTTCAGTACTCATCATAATTAATTAAATAATTACTAAACAGAATTATGAGGCTGCCCACACTTCTAAATACACACCCCAGCGAATTTGAGTAAACGAAGGGCGATTCGTGGCTAATGATATATATTTCAGTCAATTGCTCTCATACATGAATAAAAAATTTCACTCCGGGTCAAAATTACATGTAGAATCTAAATATCAAAAAATTAGTTTTCAAAAATATCAGAAAAAACGAAAAAAGTGGAGTGCGTCAAGAATGAGGGCACGATTAAGAAAAATGCTGTCATAGCAAACTAAATGTAATTTTAACAGCTCAATGATCCGTTGGGTAGCCCTAAGACTTAACGACTGCAGCTAAACGCCTTGGCATACTATGAACCAAAGTACGGGTGGTCTCTGAAGGAATCAAACTCCAAACTTCCATGATTCGAGCTTGCAGTTGTTTGATGCTTCCCAAATTGACCTTCCTGACCTCAGATCCAACTATTCCCCACAGATTCTGAATAGGGTATAAAACCGGCGACTGTGCTGGCCATTAGAGGACTTTGAACCTTGAATTCTTGAAATAAGCCATTGTAGATTTAGCGGTGTGAATCGGTGAGTTGTCTTGCTGAAATATAAAGGATCTCTGTAGTCGAAATTCCTTAGTTGTTGGTCAAACATTTCTTTTCAAAAAACCCCCTGGTACACGTCTGCTGTCATTTTCACGTCCACAAATTCCAAGTTTCCGGGACCTGCAGCGACGAAGCATCCCCAAGCCATAGTCACACCACCACCGAATTTTACCGTCCCTTTCATCATTTCCGGTTTTAAGGCTTCGCAATTTTTCCGGTAAACATGACTCCTCCCATCATTGCCCTTAATGGTAAAGTTACTCTCGTCAGAGAAAATCACATCCTCCCAGAACAAAATTGGCTAGTTTTGGTACTTTTTTGCGAACTCTAAACGCTTCCGTCGGTTGACTGCATTTATGTAAGGTTTCTTCCTTGGCCTTCTTCCGCGAATCCCTTCCCATTGCAGCTCTCTGTTAACAGTCCTTGGTGAAATAGACTTCCCAAACTGTCGCTCAATCTCTCCTATCACTACTCAGGACGATATAAATGGATCAGACCTCACGATTTTCACTAATGCCTGCACCTCCCGCCTAGACAACGTACGTTTCCGACCCCATCAATTTTTGTTTTTAAATGATTTTGTCTGTTTGAAGCGCTGCACAACCTTGTAGACAGTATTTTTAGGGTCTCTTAGTAGTTTAGAAACACATCGGTAAGATTTATGGGACTGGTCCTACACAAAGGTCAACTATACGTTCGCGTTCGAACAAATTCGATTCCCGCCTACGGTTGGGTTCTGTTTGTCGTTTTTTTCGGGATTACTAAAAATAATTCCAATTTTTATTCTCTTTTAAAATTAAGCTAAGAGAAACCCTCTTCGAGTTCAAAATATAATTTTAGTGATAATTAATTTAATTTACCTTCATTTTTAAGCCAGAACACAGAAACCGCACCCTTGTCCAACACTACATCACTAATATGCAGAAACTTATGGTTGATTAAGAAAAACATCATATTTCCGCTAATACTGAAGTAAGAACTTAGAATAAAGACTTGACAGAAGTGCCAATAGATTGGCTTCATTTTGGTGCCCAAACGACAGCTGTAGCTCATCCGAGTAAGAAGTTATGGCGGGAAATATAGTAAAAAATCCAGTTATAATCCAATTGTTTACTCAAATTCGCTGGGGTGTGTATTGCAACAATTTTGCGGGCATCAAGTTTCTCTACGCTTGTTGAGTTTTGCTAGCTGTGTTAAAACATAGGCAAAAAATCAAGGATGAAACAAGGATAAGTTTTCAGTTATCCTTGTTTCGCTAAAATTGCAACAAGGTAGGGTCAATCCGGGTGGCAACCACCGGAATCCAATGAGGAGAATCCGTTGCTCCCTCTCGGATGCCCGCAAATTGCACACTTTTGAGATAGCTACGCTTATACTCACACGGTTTCCATTGGGAAGATTCCATGCGAGTAGATGTCAGGGGATTGGTCTTACGTTTGTTAACTTGGAAACCTCTTAATGCCGCGACACTCTTGTGGGTTGTTTGCATTCCTGCCTGAGTGATAAGGAGTCGGCTGGATGGTGTTTGTTTTTCTAAATCATCTGTAGTGCTGCCCCAGGGTTCGTCACATACATGTCCTAGGTATCTTCAGGTAGAGCATTTGAACAACATGTTTCCCTCCAAGTGTATGACAACCACTTCTACCTCTCCTAGTCTCTGTGTCGGTCGGATTGATGGAATCAATTCAGCTCGTAATAATCCAGTCTCCATCCACGCTTCTGTCTTTCCCACATGCGTATTCTTATTGCCTGTGAAGTACAACAAGTACAGACTGTAATCTCACCCCTTTTCTAGCAGTATCAAGCAATCACCTTGATTTCATCTTCTTATGCCCACGATAATCTACTGACAAAAAACTGGCTCTCTTCCATTTATGATGCAGGTGCCGCCGATGCTATAGGCGGAGGAATCAAGAGAAATCATTTTCTCCTAAGCTTTATCCAGATTACTCTTTGGGCATCAGCAAAAATTCCTACTTAATCTCTCTCACTCTTTCCTCAACAGTTTTCTTCTTTGATTGTCTATCAGACAAGCAAAGCATGTTACCCGGGTATTACAACTCCATGCCGGGTATTTAGACCTCAAGCGAGCCAGAGACCATTATGTTTGAAATCTGCATATTCTTTTGCTCCTGTTGCAACTTTTTGTCAAATTCTGACTCCAATCTTAAGTAAGAGTTAATTAACCGAGACCTTCGTTTCTGAATATTAGATATCCGTATGAAAGTATAGGACTTCAAAGCGAAGGGCCGTGCACTTATTTCTCGCAAACCAAATTTATCGATATTGCATTTTTCTTAGTTACCATGCGCACTACTAGTGTGCAAAAGCTCAAATTTTTCCCAGACTTACAAATGGACTGCATGAGTCTTGTTGGTTATTTAAACATGAGCGTCAGCTTCAGAGTATGCGTGAGAAAGCAATGCTTCAGGTGTGGCAACAAGGAATTTACGATGCAAAAAATATTTAACCATCCACTTGACAACACTTGAGTTGATACCGATTTCGGTACAAGAAGAACGACACATCTCACCCATCATTTTATCATCGTAAGTCAAGCATCCTTCAACCTAACATGTTATCAGAGGTTACATGGTGTAGCATCAAACCTTGTCCCTGTATACCATGCCTCGCCTGCCCACAGCAGACAGCACTCAGCCTCGGCTTAAGCACACAAGCCCCAAGAGTTTATCGCGGAGTGAGAATGGAATCCAACAAATGTAGAAGCACTTAAAGAATTCGTAATTAAGAGGACAGGGAGAATGGTTTAACACGTCATAGGAATGTACAGATTTTACACGGAACATAGACCTTTGCACAACTTCAAACAGGTAAAACATGGCCAACGTCTCTTGTCCGCCATACCGGCGGCCTACCCTCCATCTTCCGACCTTTTTGCAATCCTCCAAATCCTTCGTGTCAGAGCGAAAAAGGTTAGCGGAATTACTTGATCTCACTCACAACTAATGTAGAGAGGCAAATTTGCATTCATCACCGGCTCATGTCAGACTTGTACAGGGTGGAAGGACAAGGATTTATTGCCAAATTTCACAATCCCCCCGTCATGTCAATACAGACTGGAAGAAATTATATGAGGCAAAACATGGTCACATCAGAGCTCTTTCCCTTCCCTTCTTATTAGCCATGAGATCATATTTAAAAATATTTCTTCACGTCCATCCCCATTAGTTTTCCCGAGTTCACCCCTTTTTGTTTTCTACTTCTCCTCCATAGAAATTAATTAAATTACCAACATGCTCCGATCTCTACACCAAAAGTAGTAGCTCCTAGCTTGCTCCACCTCTTATGCTATGCTGGATTTTCTTGCATGTTCCTTGTTCCTTCTTTCAGTCAGTTTTAGCTCGTAGATCCTGTCCAGAGCTGAGCCGTGCATGTGTTTTCAAATCACAATATCTGCCAAAGCGCAGCAGCCAAGCCTTTTGAGAGCATCAAAAGTTAAGGAAAGAAAGAGTGGTTTCGCCCATTAAAATGCAAATCTTAATTATAATTGCTTCAGACTCTGCTCATCTTGCACGCAAATCCTCCAACTCCATTCATCCCTAAACTTGATTATGCCATTTCGAGTTACACTAGACGAGCTGACGACAGAGGTAAAACTTGGCTCTGAGGCTAAAAAAACTAACTTTCATTCATAGCAAGGTTAAATGTTATGCTGGATTTTGTATTTTTAAATTATAATTACCCTCCTCTAGCCTTTTAATTTCCAAGAATGGGTGCAGCACCAACAATTCGCCTGCATTTTTTCAGTTAACTTGCCATAGTAATACCTTATCTCTATTACACCTTCAGTCCTGGACACTGTTTCTCTGAAATGGTATCCGTATATCTCCTCGACGAGATTCAGTCTGTTCTTGTACTTCTAACTGGCCGATAGTTAGTTTCGTAAAATGTAGCGTATTCCGTAGCTTAATTTGATTGCATCACCATTTACAACCGTAAGTGAAATAATTGAAGCATTAAATTATTTCTCATCTCAACGGTTCTGTATTGATTATGTGTGAAACACAGAAGAAGGATTCGCAACATTTCGTTCAATTCCCTGGCAAGATACAATTATAAACAACTGGGGGGCCTCGTAACGAAAACTAGCAGTAATAATACTAAAATGCTAACCTATTCCCAGTTGCCAGCCTTTTGAAATTTCATTTTCAACTTTTCTACAACATTCGAATTTTGAATTTCCCACAAAACATGGATTGGAATTTTTCATTTTTGAATTTTAAATTTCCCGCTAAAATTGAAATATTTAAATTTTAAATTTCCCGTTAAATTTAAATATTTGAATTTGTCATTTTTGAATTTTAAATTTCCCACTAAAATTTAAATATTTGAATTTTTCATTTTTGAATTTTAAATTTCCCGCTAAAATTGAAATATTTGAATTGAAATTTTTAAATTTTCACATTTGAATTCAAATTTTTAAATTTTCACATTTGAATTCAAATTTTTAAATTTTCACATTTGAATTTAAATTTTCTACATTTGAATTTTTCACATTTGATTTTGAATTCAAATGTTTAAATTTAAAACTGGAATCGCCATTAGTTTAAAAATAAAGCCGGGAACCTTGATATCCAGTCTTTTGGACGTTCTAGAATAGTAGAATAACCGACAATTCCTAACATTTCCCAGTACACAGTAACGTACTGCTGCTTTCAGTGTGTATGCTTCATGGTTGAAGAACTCGTAAGCGTCTTATCCAATTCCAGCATTTATATGCCCACATCAAGTCAACTTTGAGTTCGCGCCTTAATTCGATCTGTATTGAATTGATAAAAATCTTGTAATTTAATTCATTAAGCCAAGCCTTTATCTTCTTTTAGCATTACTTAAAAGATCATATTATCGTCTTTTAATTACATCCTCTCCTTGATTTCTCTATTTTAGATTGACTTGGTTTCCTGGGGGTGGCTGCCGAAGGGAATTTCACAAACTTTGATGGAATCCAAACCAAAATCCCATACATTCACAGCATAACAAGTCATCATCAAAGGCATCACATCATCAGCATCACCTCCTCTCAAGGAAGAAGGAGCACCAGCCATTCATTCACCCATCATCAACCCTGTCGTTTCACGAGAAGAGACGTGCCCATATTCGCAAAATTTTAAATTCTGGCATGATTGAACAGCAACATATTTTTATGGTAAGTCCACATTTAGTTTTCCTATTTACGGAGTAACATCGTGTACAGCATCGATCCCTTCTTCCTACAAACCCCAAGCATATCCTCCATAATCCGAAATTACCATCACTATTCGCAACTAACCAAAATCCTCCAGGTATCCACAACGGATTGCCAATAATCTCAGCCAAGTTTGGACTTTTTCAATGATTTCTCCGTACTCCTCTTAACTCAGCATATTCGTTGCTAAAATATTTCAAAATTAGAGAAAACCGCAGATTTTAACAAAACCAAGACACTTCGTAGGCGGTGTATTTGAATCCATTCTTTCCAAAATCCGTAAAGCTTACATCATGGTCAGTATTAACCTTTAGTAGTTGCCCTTTTCATATTTAATCATTTTCGGGTTGGGCGAATTATAATTTACATTTTTCTCCACGCTAATATTCTTGATTTATTCAAAAGAGTCCTTGCTATAAAGGCAGAGTAAAATAGCCGTCTTTCCCATCACCCATTCATCCTTCCTCTGCTTTTAGAGAGAATCCTGTTCCACCTAAACCAACCCAACTCATCCACGTCCAACCTCCTCATCTCCAGTTGTCCACCTTCCTCTGAGAAAATTTTGAATTATTTACACGCAGAAAGGTGTAGGGATGGGCATTTTTATTAAACTCTCCATCTCTTCCTACAACAACCACCAACTAGCCTCCCCCTTCAAGAGAAACATTGACAAATTACCGCTTTTCCGAGGGCCGTAACGTAAATTTCTTCTGTCATTTACCAATTTCATGAATTTACTCCAAGCCCGTTTCCTCTTTTCCTCCAACAAGCTTTCAACTTCAGCCTAATGAACGGTTCAACCTAGGGCCAGAGAGTACCTTTCAGTCATAGAGGGAGAAACTGTCTGAAGAGCGTTGCAAATTGCTCAAATTCTCAGCAGAAAATTCAAACTTTGAATTCTTTGAAGCTGTTCAAAATCTCTTATTTTTTGTCAGCAATTTTATTTTTAAACAGGCGATTGAAGCAAAAGTAAATAATGCTTCAATTTATCTGCTACTGAGCAATCCTTAAAGTCCCGCTCCGCATTCAAACTTACACACCTGCCCTCGCCGTCCTCCAAGTCAAAACCGACAGTTAAAGTTCAGGGCGGAATCCATGTTCTATTTTTTATACTCTTGCGTGTATAGCGGCTCTTTAGCATAAACTATAACCTCGATCTTGATGCACCCCTGCACTGCACGCATGGGCTCTTGAATATTTTCATTGGAAGCTTTGAAATACTTAAAAAGGTGATAGGTGAAATCAAGTATCTCACGGTGATTTACTCCTGGCTCTCCAGCCCGAGACACTCCCCGTTGTCCCACATCATGAATTATTTACAGACTAATGAATCCTCACTATCCGTTTTCAAACACCGTGGATTCCAGAAAGTCCTATCGCCATGCTCTCTCTTCGCTGCCATACCCATCTATTGATTAAAGCGTTCCGATTACAATTGATTGACAAATTCTCCCCCTCTTATCCATGGTATCCCTGTCGAGGTGTTTCTTATAAGCTGGTACTCGCTTCGTCGCAGCTGTGTAGCGTTTATCCATCCAACCTTCTCCTCGTGTCCATTGTCTGATAACAGGGCGGGTAGAGTGAACAAATACAGCGAGAAGGAATTCCTTCATCGAAAGATACGTCCGAGTTTTAGTTAACAATCATCCTATTCATTACAAATTTTCCATTTTCCTAAGATCATGTTTGTAGAGAGAGGTGGAATGAATGAAATCAAGCACAAGCTACGACTCTTGTAAAATCTTTTATCTCATCCTCCCCGCTCTTTAGAAATTGTCTTTTTAGAATCATATTCCTCTCCTTGTTAGCCAACTCATGTGGAGCATCTCGAATGGATTTTCATTGTATCCGCCCTTGGTGTTTGCACTCCATCCAAGGGATTCTCATATTTTTACTGCAAGGACACGAGAATTCCTTCATCGATTATTATACTAGGTCTCGAGCCACATCTTTTCACAATTTCCTGTAAACATGTGGAAACCCCTGTCTTCTTCCCTCTTAGCTAACCGGATTTTCACCTGGTCTTCTTCCCTTATTCTCCTGTGTTTACCTTCCCCGAAACCCCCAAATAGGAATCCTGGCTCCGCGCCTTCCGCGCTACTGTTTAAATTTTCCAACATTTTCTTGCTTTCGGTGGTGCCATCATGTTTCTTAAACGAAACGTTTTAAATTCTTCCACCTTTTGTCGTAACAATCTTTTCACTCTCCTCTCCTGCTGTGTCTCATCCTCTTACGGTTTGCCCTCAAGAGCCTTTGCCCCATTTATGAATACAATAAAATTCTAACCGCGGTTCCATCCACCCATGAATATATTTTCTACAGCTCCAGACCATAATACATTATTGGTTTTACTCGCTGTTAGTCATCCACAAACAATTTCAGCACTTCCAGACCGCCTCAGGCCCTTCGCCTTCCTGGATAACCAAAGTTATAAACGATTACGAGTTTAAATCAAATGCGGCAATTTTCAAACTCTCCACATTCCACCACTTTTCAAACAATAGTCTCAGACTTAGCCGACCGGATTTAAATCCTCTTGTTCCTCTCCTTCTGCAACTTTAAAAGCACCCACAATTTCCTCTCACACCTTACATTTCCACACCTCATTCCCTACGTATTCTTCCCTTCTTCTCAGACTTCAAAACAGACGCCGTTTCTAAACATATTACGAAATATTCCATTTACTCTCTTTGAATCCATCCTTGACACCTCTTCCGCTTCTTCTTTCGTTGCTGTACTTCTTCTCCTCGCCATCGGCCAGGATTAACACTTTCCAACTAATAGGATATTGCATGGAGGAAACTCAAAGAAGAGTCGTATTCAAGTAATTCTCTCAATTCTTCCTTCACTCCATATTTAAATTCCAGTAGCTCTTGCTTGTTATTCTTGATGGAAATTGATCTTGGATCCGATAAGGATAAGCCTTATTCGAGGACGTTTTCTATATTCCAGCATTTCAAACTCAGTTTTGTATTTACTCGTATGTTCACCGTCTACACGCAGTTCAACTTCTTGTCTCTTCTAAATACTGCTTTCGTCTCCAAGACATCTCTTGATTTAATTGAAACCGTCCGTCACCGACCAAAAAGTAGAGAAAGCTATTATTTTTCGATTCCTTTCATCAAACTGAAATCCAGAGTGTATCGCAGTATGCACGACGATCGGGACTTTTTGTAGCATCTTACAACAGTTAGTTATCGAGAAGGCAATCAAAATCAAATATGGCGCTTTAAATTAAATATGTTATGCCATAAATCTAGGGCTGTAAAAAAGGGGATTCTTTAAATCAGTGTAATCATTGTCAATTCCCTCCGATTTCACTTCAGTATTTTCAATCTTCCCTACTGTGTGCATCACCTCGATCTGGGTTTCTGATACTACTCAGGTGCCACTCAGGTCACTCATCTGAGTGGATCATGTTCCAAGAAGGTCACTTAGATGGCTTCAATTAGATTCCACCGGAATTTATAGCTCTCTCCCTACATTTTATTACATGTCTCCTGGAATTGCTTCTTCCATACCCGTAGCTTGTTATTCCTTTCTTAGATTTATGGATGAAACCGTTACAGCTTTGTATTTTTTATTAAGAATCCTTGATCTCTGATTCTAACCTACCTGCCTTCACCTCCACGCCATCTAACTCAGTAACCGACTTTATAATCAATCCTTTAATTGCAATTCATTGATTTCCCACTCCTTATTTCTCATCCCTCGATAAACACTGACGCAATTACAGGTGTGTGCTCCTCATTTCGGTACTTTATTACCGGAAGCTTCAATTTCGTTATCTCTTTATGGCAATTTACTTAATTGACTTTTGTCTTTTGCAATTATATTGAATAATTTACGAACGTGTACATTGCATGTTCTCGGCTTAGTATTCTCCTCTCGTTCCCTAGCATCAACTCCCTTGTGTGGTCTATTCCCTAATCTAGTTTAGGTGTTCTCTCAACATACTTATTCGGTTACTTGGTTTCGTTATTAACCCAGTTGGTAGCAGTATAGTAACCATAAGATCTCCCGTATAAACTGCCCTTGTGTGGCCACCCGTTTCTGCCTTCTGTAACAGTGGTTACTCATCAGAAACACAAGTCAAACCCTGAAGCCTGGCCGACCAGACTAGCTGAAGACAGAAACATGGGCTTTTTCTGTTTATTTAGCGTACGGGTTTTTAACTTTTCGGGATGAAATATAGGTTTCAAGTCCAGCAGATGCTCGGTCCTTATGCCGTAGTAGCAAAGCTAAACTTGAGCAATGCTCAGCTTTTGGCATTATCAACCAGAACACCCTAGAAACAGCAGCCCTTGTTGGACACTGTAACAAAATCCTCGGGTTATTGGTCTCCCCTTTGTACATTTTTCCAAGGGTTGTACAAACAATTTTTTAAGCGTTTTCCAAACCCCAGAGGCAGACGTTTCAGATTGTGGTTAGTGTATATAGTATTACAAAAATTACTGTATATTTAGCTTAACGGGATGAAACAACACTTGACAAAACCATAACTTGAGAAGATTTACACGTTTTTTACCCAACTTTTTCACATTTTCTCCCTCAAGGAACCGCATAATGTATAACCTAGGTAGCATTCTCTGCCTCAGCTCCTCAGCTCATGACATGCCCTATAAGCTTCTATCCCCTTGTATCTTCACATCTCCAACTTTGGTAACTTATTTCACTTCTTGTCACTCTTCTCCTCATCACTGCC
This sequence comes from Sminthurides aquaticus, assembly GCA_906901655.1. Taxonomy (NCBI): domain Eukaryota; kingdom Metazoa; phylum Arthropoda; class Collembola; order Symphypleona; family Sminthurididae; genus Sminthurides; species Sminthurides aquaticus. Next base: position 376,827 of record CAJQTT010000030.1, on the reverse strand, counting down.
AAATGATGCAGGCTCCACAGGTTGATTTCTCTTCTTAACAATAAACACCAAAGCTTTGGAGAAACTAAAACAGAAACTCCCTATAGTTTTCTATTCCTGCAAACTTGCTACATTTAAGCTAAATTATTACCTGCATTCCAAGTCCTATTTGCAAAGCTAAAAGTAAAAGCTCGAAGTGATTTCGACAGCACATAGCAAATCACTTCCAGCACCCTCCAAAGGCAGTTTCTTAAACTGAAGGTCTATTATCGAACCCCTTGGGACTAATTTCTAGGATACTTTTCCGAGATTTGTGAAGCAAGTAAATTAGTTCCGACACCGAGTGTAAAACCCATGAACGTTTTTTCCTTCTTCTTTCTTCTTTTCAACTTCAAACAACATCCAGTAACCCTATCTTCTGAAGCAACCTCATTTAGAATTAAGTACCTTAAGATAACCTCTGTGAGCATCTCGAAACCTTTCTTCTCTGTATTTTAGCTCCTTAGATTCTCTATCTTCAGAACAAGTATTTTGTTTTTAGTACTACCTCAGTCAGTTTTTCTAGTTTTTAGTCCCCTAATTTCCAAATCCGGAACGTGCGGGAGTGCTACCGGTAACACTTGGCTGGATTTTAGAACGCAGCATCTGCTTTTACCCCGAAAAGATGAGCAGTGGATTGCCTTTTATCACGTTCAGGAATCAGTGAAGACTTTTATAATACGTGATAATTTCAGTTATTAACAGCATCCAGTTTTCAATTGACCAGCAACATGATTGATGTAGGCAGGGAATCTGTTGGAGGTTGTTTGGTTAGCACATGTTGTGTATAGGATCTCCAATGGATTTTCTCTGGTTTTAACTTCAAAAATAATTGCGCCACCATCCCAGCATCATCTCCGGTGGCTACTGCCCTCCCGTATATAATACATGGGCTCAATAGGTAGTTTTGTATTATTACTTTGCGTGGGTTCGCCTCCCTCCTCACCTTTCTTCTTCTTTTCCTTAATCTATTTCCTGGACTCTTTAAAAAGAGAAGCATCTGGCCGACGAGCTCCTGTTTTCAATCTTCGTATCACCTCAACGCTAAGATTTTGGAAGTTTTTAATATTTCATTATAAAATTTCCAAGATCCTTTCCCAAGATTACATCTTTCTTTTCCGGCTCTTTTATCCTTCATGATTCCAGAAATTCGTTTTACAAAATCTTTTAGAAAATCAGCTAAAGACTCCTGAATCAGGCTACAAATTTTAGATCTTAATCTTCCAGTATTTCATTTCGAGTTAATGTAGTGAAACGTTTTGATGAGCCTTTAACTACCTTCCTGTTTGATCTTACCTTGCATAAACAAAGAGTGGGTGGTTGAAAGATTATAATGTTTTAGTGATTCGAAGTTTTTTTCTACACTTTTTCACGTGCCTTCAGCAAGTGCTTGACAAGAGTGTGGATTTATTTTCACTAAATCTCGAGCCTGTCCATCGTCATGAGAAGTCCCGTTCTTTTCCGATTTAGTGATGAATGGTTCGCTTCGCATGCTTCTCGGCTGTATAAAACAAGTTAAAAAGTACCAAGTTTCTCTCGACAAAATTAAGAATAGGAGCCAAAGAAGCTTCGGTACAAAGATTCGAAGATTTGAGAAAACATGAGCGAGGAAATGTGTATAGGAAAATACAGTCGACGCAGCTTCGGATGACAAGATGATAAATGATTGGAGGAAGTAGATTTTTGTTATAAGAAAACCTTCTTCGCATCCTTCAAGCCCATGAATTATTGTAGTTTTAGATTCCTTTCTACCGGGGATTGTTAACTCGGAATCCCAGGAGCTTTGGCAAAGTATTTACCTAGGAAAGTAATGGTATCCACTGGGGACACGAAGGTATTTTAGTTCCAAGTCCCCTGACAAATCCAGCAGCAGCTATTCCTCGGTCACCCAATTAGGCTTCCATTGTTAGTTTAATTGTAGCCTGTAGAATTTTTGTCGCTAACATACGTTAGTGATTCCTAAAATTTTAAATCGTTTGGATTTCTGAGAAATACTTTTTAAAACTGCATCATCATTCAAGCTGGTCGCAGTCAATAGTCGGTGACTTTAAAGACTAGTCCCCATCTTGTGACAAAATGTTTCATTCGACTCTTAACACCATTTTAAGGTAATCTGAGCCTCAAGGCTTGGAATCATCATAAACTTGTTGCAGATTATTTGTCGCTGTCAGATGATTTCTTGACCCTTGGTCTATACAAATCTCCTTGCACATCTTAAGCTTCTATATTTTTACCATTTATGGCCATCTCGGCTTGGAATCTTGTTTTAACTTCAGAACTAGATGTCAAACGGCTGTTTGACTCTTATTATATGCACTCTTGCCGATTACACCATCCGTTTAGCACAAATCTTGATCATTGCACAAATCAAAGTCCTATCCTTCACTGTGTTCCAGTCAGATTATGAACCATTCGTATAAATTATTCCTGGCATTTATAATTCTCTTAGGATTAGCAGAAACGTCGCCATAATTACTTTATTACTCGCCACACAATTATCAGTTTTTTCTCCTTATCGAATCAACTCTTAAATATTCTCACCACGTATAATAATAATATCCGGATTTTTTGCGTCCCTGTCTCCCATTAACGATACCATCTAGTTTATTTAATCTGTTTCTAATTACTCAGAGTGAGAATGAGATTGGACTCCGCCCTTTCCCGGTTTCTGAGCTTGTTCTGTCAGCACTCTTGTTCTCGTCTTTGCATTATGTAATAGCCTTTTTCAGCCGCTCTTTCCTTTCACTACAGGTCGCATCTCCCAGATTCTCAGTATATTTTAGCGTATACACCTTAAGAGCATCCACAGTTTCCCATCTTGTTTCATCAATTTAATTTCCTTCAATCTTTTTTATTTCATCAACGTTGCCAACCCGTTTGACAGGGATAAGTTGAGTGGTTCCCAGGTGACAGTCGGTTTCTTATCTCCACATATTTTTAGTACTTTCGATAACATTCTTTTATTCCTTTCTTCAATTGCCGCCACCTTGGATTCCCTCTCATCCTCCATGTAAGCTTCACAAGCCGATAATTAGTATTTCTTCCTCTGACGGATTTCAATTTCCACATCTCCGCTCCTGTTTCTTGTTTTCTCTTTTAGTTTCAGTTCAATTCCACTTTGATCTTGAACCTCGACGCTGCCACGACGCACACAAAAGTTCATGGCCATGCTCAGAGTTTCTTGCTAATTGAAATATTTTCGCTAATGTATATTGTCTCGTTGTCGGTTACAAGTAGGCTGCTAGCTGATTGATCTTTGATTAATCCATACCTGTAGTTCCCACGGTCGGTGGTGTTTGATGTCACTCCCAAAAAGACATCAAGTCAATCGTGATGGCAGTCAGGTAAAAATTATTTGCACCAAAGCACACCTGCGAAAATAACCAATAAGGCTCTTTTTCCTTTCGTTTGAATATGTTATTAGATTCTGCAATTACTTTCCTCGCCCCATCTTGTGAATCTCATCCCGGCTTTGAATTATCATATTCCTCAATGTGTAATTTTTCACTTGTGAATCCAACATTTGTGTACAGGTGTAAATGAGAGGTGAAAATTGGAAACCCGTGAGCCAATCCAACTTCCAGCTTCACCGGCCTCTGCCCTTTGTCCTCTTTAGGAGATCATATCCCATCTTTCCAGACTCTAATCTAGCACTCAGGTGTAAGCTATGAATCAAAAGGCCAAAGGCCGGAACTCTGAGAGGGTCAGTAGACTTGCTCTTCGAGTATATTTTTGGCTGTATCTGCAAAGCGCGCATCTTTTCAAAATACATCCATCTTTATTGTCTATCTCTGCTCATGCTCATTCCAACTCCAAGTCCCTCATTTCAATGAGTTAGCGGTTCTTGTTAACTCGTCCCGAGGAAACGATTACCTTGGACTTGAAACAGAGGATAATTACAGGGGTGTTTACTTTTGAGAAATCATTTCGGTTATTCCATTGTTTACAGCCAACAATTTCCTCAAACTAGCCGCACCGCTCTCTCTCTCTCTCTCTATTGCTCCGTTCTCAACTTTTCCATTTTTCATCCACTTCTTCCCTTCCAAGTAATAAGTTCAAGAATAACGTAGAATAGAGACGGTTCTTTATGGATCTCAAAGGGAAATAAATTGAGGGACACATTTTCGTCATTTGTAAGTGTTCAAAATAAAAGGCACGGGTTCCTCCGTGTCTTCATCTCTGCTTCTTTTCTTCTGGGACACAAAAAACGTTCAAGTAGCAGCCTTCTTCCCGCTTCGTAGTAATAAGGGCTCCCTTTTCCACCAACAACTCCTCATTCTGTAGCAGATAAGAGGAGATGATGCATTCAACAAGAATCATCTCGATTATTTTAAGATCCTACTCATAATTCATCCCCTTTCAAAAAACTTATTCATCACTCTGCAGCATCTGTACTTTATGAATAGGCTGGGTCATCCCATAGTTCTTCACGTAGTCATGGTTACCAGAAGCCTCGCTTCAGTAGCTTTCTTCATCCCTCATCTTCAAGTTGCATCCCTTAAGGATCCATAGTAGCCATAGAATCTTCCCGCTTCAATTCCATCCAGTTCCAGCAACCTTTTCTTCCAGCCGATCACGTCTTCAAGAAGATCCCTTCAAAGTCTTATGAAAAGAGACCATACCGCAGACAAACCCTGGAGTCATGTAAAGGTGTCTTATTCTGCCTCATCATTCCATTATTATTACGGGCAATCTCAAGGCAATAATATCAGAGTATGCACCTATCCTAAATCCTAGTGTGAACAACAGCCCCTGCTACCTGTGACTGATGAGGTGGGAAGGCCTTCGGCCCTTGTTGTGGCACTCGCAAGTAGTCCCCAAAACAGAATAGGCACACAACCCACACAATAGTATGTACATTCACGTACTTAAATCCCTCAGGCTTCATTCCTCCTTAATTTCTTCTCTAAGGCACTCAAATCATTCTCCATTCCACACGCACAAACACATCAACCGACCTGGGTCAACAGTCCGTCTGCGATTTCTATAACGTTTGAGCGTAATACATCTGCAGAAGGATGTTGTTGAAAGGGAAGAACAAAGCCCGTCCCTATTGCTATCGGGCAAGCAAACCAACATTACCTTCTTTCCTCTGGCTCCTAGTCCTAGTCCTCAGACTGTACCGTTTATGTTGCTCGATTTCAAACATGTATTACCTTATGCTCCGTATTTCAAAGTTACTGCTCCCGCTCTTTTGCCCCGATTTTTTCCCCTTAAGATATTCTCCCAACATCTTTAAGTGTGCCGTCCTACACGCAAACCTCTCGTCTCCAGGAAACCTTGAGAGTAATAACAAACCTATCATGCCATAAAATTCTAGACGATTTCCGAGGGGTTCGACAATCAACCCCATAGTTCCAAGTTCCAAACTTCCCAGTATTCGTTTACTTTCTATCTGGAAAACCTTTTAAGCTTATTAAAATTTAAAACTATGTACGCGAAATCCACTATCCTTTCGATTAACGACCGATGAATTTTATCCGCACTAATCCTTAGAAGTTCTCGTAACTCCCGATTCAAACTCTTCGGTCATGAAGTCTTAACCGCGTTTTTTGAAGTAACCTTAGAAGCTACTTTATAGTTCACAGTTATATCATTTCGAAAGTGCCTTAAACCCAAAATCGTTCGTGAATATTTTCATCATTGAACACTTATCTTCAACTTAGTTCAAACAAACCGATGTCTTCGAATACATTCTACATTCGTTGCATCCTTCAGGTCATACTAACTCTCCAGTAGTATCAAACTCCCTGGACAAACTCCATGTTCAAATCCTGTACATATACACCGGTCTTGAGCCCATCTTGTTAGTTTCTCTCTCAGCTCTGATAACAGGGATATCTTTGTGTGTGTACACATTTCAAATTTTATTTTCCCTTGTCTGGAAGAAGAGAATGAAACGGATGGGGATAAGAGAGCACGTAGGAGCAATAAAGTCTCTGTGTTTGGAAGAGAGGCAAGTCAGGGCAAAAGAGGGATGCGGACAAGAGGTGTTCATTTCCTCGTGGAAGAACCCAAGAGTCTTAGATTCAAATCCTCCTGCTCTTCATCTCATCCATTTAGTTGTGTTGTGGGTACAGAGTTTGTTGGACGGACACTTGTTCTCCTCCAAGGTCGTGCAGTCCAGCTTCTTTTCTTAAACAACCATCATTTTAAGCTCCAAAGCTTTTCCCTTCTTCAGCTGCCCATAATTTCAAGAATATTTCAACCGGACAAAAGTGATTGTGACGAGCAAGGAAAAGTGCTCCACTTATTCCCAGAGAACTCCAGAAGCTCAAGCTTTACGAGTGGCAGTGGCTGTGTTCAGAGATATCCTACAAAGAAATCCGGACAGGATGTGTGTCATTAACTTGTTTCTTTTATAAGTTTCCTCCGATGTGATCTCGGATTCTGAGTCCATCCAAAAGTGTTCCTTATTTATGGAGCTCAATCTCAAGTTTTCCACCTCCTCTGGATAATCATTTCTCTTGTCTACTCTCTCCGCTCTATTATTTTTTTCAATTCTTTTCACGTAATTGTGTCAAGATTGCTCCCTATAAAGTTTCTTCAAAAATACCCTGTGTCTTACCGAAACTAGTGTAATCACTCATTCAGTTTGTGGTCTATTTTCTTTTTATTTTCAAAGGCTACTCAAGTGTTATCCCTGGACAATTCAAAGGTACGAGTATTTTCGAAGCTATCACTGAACAAGTCTTATCATAACAATTTTTCCTCCTACTTTTTCTTATATCAGCTGCATCTTAGCTCATCTTAAAAGCTTGTATTGTTTAAATTTCATCCTCATGTGTAGTTACTCCTGTAGTAATTAATTTTCATATCAGCTAAACCACGACATGCGATTTTTAAAAAAAATGTATCAGAATTTTGCATGCAATGCAAAAACCAACCAATTCATACATTCACGCACCGCCGTTTCCCGAAATACCTGCGGGATTTAGTTCCTCGTGGTCAAGGACTGTGCGTAGCAGAGGACAGTCCACAATTAGTCTCACGGCTACATTAACCCCCTCCCCCCCGTCTTAAAGGTTTTCTTTGATGCATTTCAATTCTTCGCATATACTCAAGCATAATTTTGAGAATCATCTTAACTTACATTCAAAACCACTCAGTAGACGTAAACGAAATTTTAAATTTTGCACACAGTGAGCTAAATAACATTTAATTAGATTTACGTCGTAGTAACTTCAAACTTCGCCCGTCACAACTGTAAACCAGAAGCCGCTCCCGTAAAACCCGATGCATCAATTCCGGCCACCCATATTTTAAGTTTGACATTTAAATTAAGATCCAATTGTTATTGTCGGCTTGCAGATTCCTCTATATTCTTCAATTTTCCCCTCCAATAGATTTACAGTTAGGGTGGACAGATTATATTTACTAGGAAAACATTATCGAGTTCAGGACAAACGAGGAGAGTCATTTACGGTAAATATGATTGTACCGGAGATGAGTAAATGAATTGATGGGTAGTCATGTCACTGAAGCAAAGAGTTTCGAGAAGCTCTTCGAGTACACTTGTGTACCTTACAAACTCTCAAGCCTCGAGCGATACACAACACATTTGTCGGTATTCACAGACAAGTATTTTCCAAGGAATTTGCTCTAGAATCCTCTGACATGCCGCTCCTGCGGAGCTTCAGTAAATGTTTTGTCTGATTTTAGAATAAGAAAAAAGTGTCATTAGCATCAGAACTCTCTACAGTGTCACAGGCACATAGCAAGTCACACATTTAGACAGACAAACAACCGGGGTATCTGGAATAAATGAATTCATCAAGGGTAAAATGTTATTGTCATTTTTTTGGCCCGAGTCGTGCCTGAGTGCTCATATCAAGTCCTCCTCACATTCTTCTCCCTACCTCCTATTTGTCACATTTCCATCCAGCCAAGTCTTTATCTACTCATCATAATAGCAATCCAAAGCCATGCTCCAGATTGTGTCAGCCCTGAGCCCTTGAGGCAAGGATCTAATAAAAGCTTATAGGATGTCCGAACAGAAGGGAAGCCTCCTGGAGGAATCAAAAAGAGTTCCAGTCTTTTGCATTATTTATCTTTACTCCTCTTTCTTAAACTTGTCGATTATCTTATGCCCAGCTCTTGATTCTTTCAAAAGCACATTTCCTAGTCAAACTTGGAATCAGAGACACGCATGAGCCTAAACGTTCAAAGATTCAAAAAAATTATACCAAATAAAAGCAGGCTGGTTCCAGCTGTAGGGTTCTCCTTCCCCCCTTGTCCAACCATTCCCTTATATGCCACACGAGTGTGAAAAAGTTTCAAGGGCCCTAGAACTTCGTAGCAGCCCCCGTTTTCTATTCGACTTCCATTAGAACAATTAAAATCTACTTGAAATAGGAGGCGTTCCGACAGATTTACGGATAAATAGTCTCGCAATGACTTTCACACATCAACTGTCTGTAGTTTCCCTGCCTGTTCTGCAGTCTCACGGGTCTCCCTTCAGTCTTTTCGTCTTCTAAACTAGCTAACCTGTCGGCAATCCTCTCAAGCATCTCTTCAAGGAGCCCTTCAAGGACTCTTACAAAGCTCAGAATTCAGAGCATCCATCTTGTGTTCCTAAACCTTGCTCACTTACATGACTTGAAGCTAAAACCAGGGTTACAACAGAAACCCAAGGAGGAAATCCGATTCAAAATTCTAATTTTTCCAAACTCATTTTTCGAATCTTCCCTCTTCTCCTCCGAATTCTCCGTGCCTTGCTCCGCAATGTATTTCACCCAAGATTCTAAAAAGTATTCTTTCTTTGAATGGAAACCTTCTCTCCATCCACTTCACCATCGGCATCTTTAAAGGCTTTTAAAAGTTGTGAAGTTTTTTTTGAAATATAGCTCACGCCGTAGCAAAACTTCTTAGGGCGATCCCTGATCCGAATTAATGATTAAGTGTAAATGTGCTGTGATGATTAAGGAATTTCTCCTTTTATCACGATAATGAATGAATTATATATCTTTTTATCAACCTCTTCTTACATCTTACATTACTCGAAGACTCTTGATTTTTTTCTCCCCCTTTTTCATGTAACAAATGTGTAAAAGTATTTAAAACCTACTCAAAATATGAATCTTTCCAGAGTGTGAAATGACTAAACACTTTTACTCCCTTCCTTTCTCCCATTTCTTCCTCTACTTTCAATCCTTTTTCACCCTGTATTTTCTTTTATTTCCACAAAAAGAATCACTTTGATTCCTTCTTTTATTCTTCTGTCGATTTATATCCTTCCGAATCTCTTCTCCTCCTCTCTATTCTTCAAAAACTACAGCGTTTCTCTACCTCTTTTCCAAATGCAACGCTTCTTCTGCATCTCCAAAGTCCTCATGATAGCAGCTCAAATGGCTATCACCGCCGTAGAAGCCGCTTCAAGATGAGATGACATTCCTGGATTTTTTCTCCTCTTTTTTTACCTCTCTTCTTCGCACCAAGCTCATCCCCTTGGCGCTTCTCCTCATGTCTTGGCTTGGCTGTTAAGGTGTAAGATTCCGTCATTTCTCTAGTTAATCCTTGTTTGTTGATAATCATGGATTATAAATGCATTCAGTTATTAGGTACACGGACGTGCAGTAGCTAATTTGCTCTTTCAGTAGACAACTTTTACTTGAGATTAGCTCACGCTCGACATGGCTGAGAAACAGTAGCTACAGGTGGAAATCAGAGACGCTGCTGCAACTGCATCCTGACCAGCGTCTCATGCGTCTCCCTCTTGTAATTTACCACTCTCCCCTCCCTCGTACATCATTCACAAATGCCTTGTAAAGTAATTTTCTTTTTCAAATGCACCAATCCTCCAACTGTCTCAACTTTGCATACGTTATCCTTAATGACGCTTTAAAAACTCCGCTTTTTAGGTGTTTCTTTCTCCTTCCATTCTTCCTCACCTCCATTCAAGTTCCTATAGGTAGTCGTCATCGCTGCATTATTCCACTCAAATACCGGCTCTCACTCTGAGCACCATTGCTCACACATTCTTGGGAAGACGCTGCAGTGCGCTGCAAAGCGTTTCCGTTTCAGGATCCTCCTCTCTCATTATCTACCTCAGTCCTCCTCCCATTTACATGAGTAATCTGTCTGGAATGCAGCAAATTTAAAATAGGACGTCCTGTCTCAGAGCTTATGATTATTAGCGTTGAATTTCAATGAAAACAATAATCGTGTTTTCAAATTAGAAATGTGTTAAACCCTCTTTCAAAATCTTCTTCTAGAGTCCCATTCTAAAACCAAGCAAGAATAATGCAACAATAGAATTCCTCCGCATTTCCTAATCGCCACTAAAGTAAATGTTGTTTTCTTTTCAAGGCTTAGCCTTTTGAAAAAAACTAAAGCATTCCATAATTTTACATTTAAATACATCCAATTCACCTCCTCCCTGTTCACATTCACAGTGAAAACGGAGGACAAGACAGGCCGGACTGATGACGAGCCACAAAGTTCCATTATCTTTATCATCTCCCTTCAAATCTCTTCGGATGAATGACAAAGGCCTAATAATCTCACACAAGCATTAATTCAGTTGGGTCAAATTTATCTTATCGATTCTTCACGTCTCCAAAGCATCTCTGCCAGACTCTAGCTGTCCCAGTCCTGTCTTGTGTCGTCTTTTATATTTTTATAACCTTCCCTTCTTCCATCTCATCTTCGTCTTGACATTTTGAATCTCCTTTCTCTTCCACCAGAAGCATCAATTATCCCTCCTTCTATCCTCTCATATTTCTGTAGATGTTTATCAGAGAAAACAAGATGATCCCGCTACCATCATAACTAGCGACAAACCACTTACTATTCCTGTCGAATCATGACAAATAGAATATAACCCTCTGGTTATTCCCAAATACAGCAAGTGTATCCACTTAAAAACTTTCCTCAGCAACAATGGGAAACACGAATCTGGATTAAATCCTCCTCCTCTAGCTAACCTTTCTCCATCTTTCCCTTCCTCACATAAGTTCTGAAGAATTCCTCCCAGAACGCTAAATTACATCCAACCGAGAATAATTTACTTCTGCGGAATTTAAATCCATCCATAAACCCTAGACAATTCATCTTTCATCCTGGCTTGTTAGTGTGAAGGAGACGTGTTAAGGAGCTGTGGGTTATGGGGAAAACTACACCTTTCTTTGAGCCATTGTAAATAATGCTATTGGTGGTGCTAGTATTTAATGTGGTTACTACATTACTACAAAATACCAAAATGAGTGGTGTAAATACTACATACCAAAATACGTATATCCCTTAAAACTCTCTTACCTGAGCACTTATAGCTTTCCTTCGACCGGCATCTAATTTTGTAGAGGTTTTCCTTCAAATAGCACCCTCTACCTTTCCCGTCTTCCATCCTCCTCGTTAAGTCCGTCCATCCCGAGTCTAATTACAAGAGTCTCGTTTGTTTGAATTTCAATACTAGATGCTGTGAAAAATTACCTGGAGAATCCTCCCTCTCTCCTTGTTTTCCACCTCCCTCCAATCCCAACGCATCTTAAACTTATTTCGGACTAGATTTCCATTTACAGACAGAGCCATACTCAGTCCTCTCAAACCCCATGCATTTCAAGTAGCAACACCAAGTAGATTCACGAGCCCGTTCAGTGAGGTACAAGGTATTTCCAAGATATGGAAACCGTCTTTCCTGGTATATCCCCCGAGGGCTCCCTTAGTTAGCTAGCTGTCTCCCAGCTATTTCAAAAACTCTGCTCCTTGTTGTGCATATCATCAGAGAATCACCTGTGAACTCCGATGGAGCCAGCAAGGAAGCAAGCAGTTTCAACAACTATTTCTCTCATCTCCAAAAGTATTTTGTCATGTAAGCACCTTTGATTTTAGATTCTTCCGCCGCTCAAGTTTTTCTTCCTTCCTCATAGAACCACGTAAATCTTGGAGAGACCAGGGAAAAAATACATGCAAGGGATTCCAAACCCGGCGGGGAAGATCGGATCCCTAAATTTTAACAAGGGGCCTTCAATCCTCGAATCCTTGTCACGAGAGGTGTGTGGAGGAGAGGAGCGTTCATTTGTCTAGTCTTATCATCCCGTGGCGTATCATAAAGAGTATATAGTGTTGGATTTGGTGCCTGAGGTTAATCAGCCGGGTAGAGAGAGAGGAATCTCAGAAACCATAGGGGGAGGAGGAGAAAACGCAACATTTCCCTTCAAAATGGTAATTAGTATTTATCCGTCCCACATATTCCCTCAAATCAGGGTCATTTCTTTTTCATTCCATTCAATGATATAACGGTATTAAACGTTTACTCAGTCATCCTTTTGCAGGCACACGAGATTCCCTTGCATAGCATGTTCTCTACGTGTGTGGGTGATTAAAGAAATTAGCATAACTTTTCTCACATTCCCGCTAATCTTTTACCTTATTCCTCCCATTCTTCTCTGCAAATCGTAAAACTTGGTACACGGGCTATGGGTGCGGGCCTTTAATAAATGTAAATATTGACAGGATTCAAAAGATTTTTCTAATGATAATCAGATCATCATCATCCCCTCCCTCAATCCCGTATCCATTCCAGATAACAATATGAAAAACATATGAGAGCTTTGCCCGCCCCCTCCGTAATCCTGTATCTTTTCGCGAATCCCAACCATGTATTGCAGAGGGCCTGCAACAAACCTTTCATTCCCTTCATCTGCGCCTTAGCCTCGTCTACCTGAAATCTGCAAAAAAATCTTAAAACCTCTTCCCTCCTCCTTCCATTAACCATTAGTAATGATAATGAGAGGAATCATTTAATGTTCCTGTAGCAGAGCCTATACGTTTCTCCTCCCGCACTCCTTCCCAGACTGACTGCTTGGTGGGCGATGTTTAGCTCGAATCTTTTCTTTCCTGTATGCATTAATTACCTTGATTTTTTTTTCGCCAATTCATTCCCGCATTATTGTCTGCCCCATTCTATGATTTTTACGGAACGTGTTCTCGCCTATTCTTCTACCTGCGTTCATACCCACTCTTTCTCCCTCCTCCTTCTGTCACAAATAGCCCGAGGATATCCTGGCTTACGTTACGACGCTCCGGAAAACAGAGAATCATCATTTGCATGTGTGGAAATCATTGAAAAACGTTTAATGTTCTTAATGGGTTTTATATGGAAATTAGAAGAATCCCTCGTATTTTTTTCCATTGAACTCCCAAGAAGATTTTTCCCACATCATCTCCACCACATTCAAATCCAAAATCTTTATCTGCTTATGCTAAATTTTGTAACCATTCCTCTTCAACATTTCCCCTCCCACCACCCATCACATCATCATAAGGCAGCCCGTGGTCATTTCATTCCGCTGAATTTTAAATCAGCCAACAAAGAGCATTTTCACAAACGGTTCCCTTTAAAAAAAACCATGCAATCTGCAATCACATTAAAGCGCAAAATCCTTCTCTCTTAAGAGAGTCAAGCTCCCTAACTTTTTCACGTATGGAACCTGTATGCTAATCACCATTTAATGGTGAGAATTCAACCTGTGCATTCCCACTCCTACACGTTTCTTCTTGTCATCTCCGCATCCTCTTCGGAGTTCCGTCTCAGAGCTATCAGATGAGCCAGCAAGAGCCTCAACGTTCAATGCAATTCCCGATTTTAAATGCGTTACATGCAAGTCCCATAACTTATTCCCATTTCTGCAACAATGCCTCCTGTTAATCTCCGTCATTTCTACGATGACCCGAGAGTAACTAAAACTAAAAAAGCGTGCACTCCCAAACCAGAAAGGTTTTTTGCACTTTGTAAAATTTTGAAAGTTTTTTCCATCTCCAACTTGCTTACCAGCAGATTCCTTGCATTTCCAAGTGCGTGTGGGAAGCTACAACGCTGGTTAATAATCATATGAAGATGCATAAGCGAAACTAGTGTCTGGGGAGTGAGCAGGCTGGGAAATGCATGTCTCTCCGAGTCCAGTCAACTCGTCAAATTAACATGTCTCAGAGTCGCATAAACTTGATACTAGATTGTAAGATAATGTGCCATTTTCCGCCAGGACATGCATCTTCCTTCCAAGCGCTCCTTCTTGAAGTGGACAGGTGCAATTACCTAAATTTTTTGCTAAAGCGCGCTGAGAATTTCTTTAAATTTTCTTGCCACTCCACCTGCTTTTAGCTAAAGCTGATCTCAAATGTACTGCATCCATTTTTAATTATACATTTTCCCATTCTTAAGTTAACTCATGGAACCGACTGCCCCTCCACCTGGTGTGCATTACCAGATCAAACTGCATCTGCGTATTACAGTCCATTGTAGCTAAGAAGAATTTGTCATGTACACTTATTGTATTCTTAAACACAATGCACCGACTCCACTTTAAACAATAACTTGTATCTTTGAATAGCTGCAAATCACGTTGGAATGTTCCGCGTCGCGGCGGAATCCAGCGGCTTTTTTAAATTCTTGGCTGTCAAAGCGTCACATTTGTCGGCACGGCAGAGACAATAGTACACATCTTAAATATCAGCTTAATGATGAATGAATTTGTTTGTTTTAGGAAGCGTGCGCTATTAAAGAAGACGCGTTCAAAAACATGACCGTCTTCCACATCCTCTCGTCATCCTCCCTTTGAACCGTCATCCTCCTACATTATGATCGATAAGTTCCCAAGATCCGCGTCCTTGATTGACGCAACCCGCATCAAGGAGGATCAACAAGGAAGCCCCGGAGACGCCGTCCAGGATTGCACACGCTGTGAATATTTTAAATCATCCCCCCGCCCTTCCGCCATGAATTTCTCCAGCCTTCTCCTCGCGACCCTTGTCCTGATCTCATCATGCTCTGCGGGTAAGAAAAATTTCTCTTTCTTCATTTACTTCGTCAAAATACATTCCGTGAGAATATCCCACAATCCCAGTTTCCCATCCCACGAACGTCACAACATCCGCGAAACATAGATCAACAGAGATCAATAAATCCGGCCGGACACTTCTTCCTTACGAATCATTATTATCCCATCATAGCTCTATTATTGACCCTAGTGTCAGAGTAAGTATTGTAAATCCTGAAAGCTTTGCTTCTCAGAACAAGAGAAGCGGCTCTTAAATCTTAATTTCCCAGCTTCTTCAACTTGTCCTATGTATTCCACCACCTTCGACCGGTTCGGTTCCCAGGCTGTCACAATATTAAGACGTTTTAAGTAATACTATTCCATGAATTGATTTACTGTATTTATTGGCGCAATCTCGTCGTAAACTCAGGCAATATGCAATTCATAAACGCTAGTAAACCTGTCACGTGTCTCTCCGAAATTCTAAACAATTCCCTTGAGTTAACTCAATAGAGGATTACAGCGAGTAATTTGTATGCTTACTCCCAGTATTTAGTTGTCCAAGGAGGAGAGATTTTACATTTCCAAACAATGCACGCTCTTTTCTAACCTAGCTCTTTCTCGTCGTGTGTCATAATGAAAATTTAATGCTTTCAACATTAAACCCCTCATCATCCCAAGCTAGCATATTTCAAACTCTCGTCTTGTAATTGTCAGACTGGCGTTGACAACTATAGGGACGTTAAGAAGGACCAGGGACCTGTCTCTGACTGGCAGTTAACACAATTTAACACAAAAACCACCTGTTGTAACCAAGGGATGGGTTAGTGTCCCCCCCTCTACAAATGAGAAACTATTTATGTCCCTTCATTGTCCCTTATAGTTTCTGGAAGGGCGCAACCCAGAGTTTAGTAGTCACCACAGGTCAGCCAAGGGAGAAAATCCCTTGCTGGAAAAAATTAACGCTCGTAAAGGATTCTTTATGTATTCTCCTTGATATTTCCTCCTGGAGTTGAGAGGATGGTGTATGCTCGGAGAAGAATATAAATTACATGTCTTTATGAGGGTTATTCTAAGCTTATTTGAATCATGTGTAGGTCAAACTCCTACAAACTTTACCCTTTTTAACTTCATGTCATTTTATGATTAGCTTGTAATCCTATATTCCTTCTCTCCTCTCAGCTCTCTTGTAGCTTCTCTCTTTGTCCTGTATTTTACTATGTCATTTCCATTCTTTCACTCCCAGCTTTCCAGCGCACAAGCCTTCAGTTGGAAGAACAGCAGCTATTATTCTTTTTTGTCCGGTAGACAATTTTTAAAATCTGTCTTCACCTTTACAACTGTTTCGATGGACGGACAACTCCGCTCAAATTTTATATTTTTCGAGGGTTATTTACTTTTTTTCAGACCATTGTTTCCCGAATTGTGGCCCTTGTAAATTCTTTTACAGCACCTATTATTTCTTGGCTTTAGCTTTTGGAATTGTATCCAAAGGTTTTTGCTTTTCAAACATTCAGTATTCTGTTGGACTGTTCAGTTTCCTATTTTAAATGGTTTCATGCGTTTGTACTATTCTGATACATTTGAGCTTCGAATGTTTCATGAACCTTGCAAACTTGAACATTTTAGAAATACGAATCTGTTTATAACCGCTAATTTCAAACAAAGTCTTGCTTACATTTCCTTAAAATCCACAAACAAACTAAGTAGTTTACTCCTGGACACTGTTTTTTTTCCAAACCCCTACAGTATTCATTTACAATCAGTGAGTGCATGCTTCTAGAACCAGGTTTCATGTCATCAGGTGAGAGCATTTTAAAAATAAGCACTCTTCCAGGCGTTAATAATTGGGCAGCCTCATTTGTGGACGCGGGGTCAGATGTGTCTGCTGTTTATGGTTGAGGGATTTATAAATATTCATCGGTCCTTGAAGCTTTCTTTCATAGGATGCACTGGCTCCTCAATTTTCATCCTCAATCCTTTCTCCAGTATTCAAAAGCCAAGTACAAATCAACTATTCGGAAGGCAAGTGACCGACAGAGAGTGCATTAGAATTCCAGTGGCTCCTGTCCTCTCTGACTCTAGTTTTTTATCCATTTTTTACAAGATCCCTTTTATGGATATCCTATGTCACAGAGACAAATCTTAAAAGATCTCGCTATCAGCTTCAGCCGATGAGGCAAGCAAGAGCCGTCGCATTTTTTATCCCTCTTTAGTTTCTTGTCTTACCTTTTTCATTTTAACAGATCTCTTATCGCCCAAATTCAAAAGATTCTACCTTTCATAATACCCGTCCCTGTCATGTTCTTTCAAGATCCTTAAGCTTCCATCTCCGTCAGTCCATTGTAGGTAGTCGAGTCTTGTTCCTAGTTTCCAACAACTCTCGCTTCATTTTCGGGTGCTGGCTCATAATTACCGGATGGTTTCCATGGTAGCCATGAATTGACACCGGCGTCGACTGGTTAATACACCGTGTAAGGTATTATTAGAACTCCCCATGTCATTTTCACGTGCTTCGTATACCTTTTAGGGTTTTTTCCTCCCCCAGAGGACAAGCCTTTAGACTTGGTCTAAAATTTCATGGAGTCAATCAATTGGAAATGCATTCAGCCTGCCTGGCAGAAGGATCCTCGAAGAGCGCGGGTGGTTAAATGGTGTCGCGTCGCATTAACTTTTTAGGTGGTAGGTGACATGGTGCTAGCATGAGACTCAATCCAGTGATGCAACTTTAATGTAACTTGTCTCCCCGCCACTTGTTTCTCCTGTCTGCCTTTTAAGAGGATTGCTCAGGAGG
Organism: Sminthurides aquaticus; assembly: GCA_906901655.1. Taxonomy (NCBI): domain Eukaryota; kingdom Metazoa; phylum Arthropoda; class Collembola; order Symphypleona; family Sminthurididae; genus Sminthurides; species Sminthurides aquaticus. The sequence goes on along the minus strand of CAJQTT010000030.1, from coordinate 359,259 downwards.
TCATTACGGATTTTAGAGGTATTAAATGATATTTTACCCGCGCTTCCAACCGTTAGCTACGTACATGTATCGCGTGACTTCCGTGCCATAATAATCGTTTTGTCTAAAACTTCTCACTCCGATGCAAGCAGACAGTCCTCTATGGTCTCGTCTGGTGTGGGTCTGTAATCGTAATCAATCGTAGCAGCCGTTGCCGTTGCAGCGTTGCAGGAACAAAGTCATCAATGGATTTTTACGGCAATTTTGTTTTGTCTACATTAATTTTTGCTGACGGAAGGCCATTGAAAAAATTGCAAGGGAGGATGTACCAGAAGCCGCGGTGTAGACAAGCTATAGACTTGTGTTATTAGTCTTGACTTTGTGCTGATAGAGTCTGATTAAATCTTGAATCAATGCTAATTCCAAAGGAGTCACCTCATTTCTGACAGCCTGTAATTAACTACAATTGATTTCATCCCTCTTCGCAATTATTCAAATCAAGCGTGGGAGCAGAGTAAAGCAGAATCAGCTTCGTATTATCAGCAATTCCCTCCACATTCTCGATCATCTGATAAAAAATCCCTTATTCTTTTTCACACTGAATAAATAATATTTAGTGTAGGTGGTACAACTGGGAGTTTCTTGCAGAAAGTGATTTAGCTGAGACAGCGTATGCGCTCCTCGCATCGTTGATGATTTTAAGGCAACGTAGTGGGAATCGTTGTGTATGCGCGGTTATGTTGGTTTTTAATGTGGATATAAAAATTATCTTTATACAAATCAGCATTTGTCGCTCCCACGGATTTTTGCCTATCAAGTACCCATGTATTGTCCGGGGTCATGTTTCCTCCTGTATTCATGGTTTCTTTACATTTTTCAGCCTCCTTGGTATAATTTCCGGTTTGATGGAGTAGGGGTCTCAACCCATCTTTCATCTCTCAATAAACTCAATAATAATTTTGATTTATTGCAATTGCTATTTAGCGTGCACATCTTGAGTTGCCAAAAGTCTGCCGTCTTTGACAACAATGTATGTGCTATGTGCAAATCGTCGAACTTGTTTGATAATTCATGTATTTTTATTTCCAAAAATTTATTAGCACAGAATACAACGGGCTTGGCTGGCTGTGCCTTGCCTCCCGGATTCGTTATATTCCTAACCTTGTTTCTTGTATATCTGCTTGCAAATCAGCAGCATGAGCTAATTCAGTCCGCACCCGTTGAGGTCAGGTCAGATAGTCGGTGTAGACTGTCCACCAGGGGGAGTTTATTATTTAAAGATCAATTCAATATTCTTGAATATTTAGCATGGGGTGAAATTTTTGAGTTCCGTAAGGATGAATCATAGAATGTTAAGGTTGATTTGATAAAAAGCTATTAGATGCTATAAATCAGTCCACATTGAGTAAAAACAAAGGGTCAGCACAACCTGGTGCCTACTACGACTCCCAGAGGCGCCACCACAGCGGTGCGACAAGGTTCAAAGTTACACACAATGCGAAAACCAGCTTTAGCTAACATGTAATCCAGTTTTTCTACAATATTTTTAGTTGTTTTACTTCTTCTTTGGCCCTGTATCCATGTCTGTCCATGTCTGTTTGATGAGGAGTTTATGGTTCTATTTCATCTCTTGATTGATTAATGATCACCATCTTTATTGAGAACTGCCGAATTGAATAACAATTCAAATTAGGCTGAAACATTTAAACCCAGCCGCGGACCCAAGCATCTCTGCCTCAATGTCTTCTTCAACAACTATAATAACTTTCTCCTGCCATCACTGTTACATTTTGTGACAACCCTTGTCACTTTTAAAATTTCATTCAATCCTGTATCTCAATCAAGTTAACTGGTAGCCATTTCCCTTGCAATCCCAAACCCCCTGCCAAACTGAATTAATCGACAAGTTTTGCCAATAATTGTCCAAGCTCCCAGAAACATGTCGAGATATTTATCACAACATTGGCTTGTTTAACCTGAAAGCATTTAAATTCCCTACACTTAAAGCCTCTCTCTTCCCGCAGCTCTTTTTTGCCGAAGATTGTACAATCAATGTATCTTCTTCCAAGACAAGACAAGCCCAACTGCTTCTCTGTAAAACGTCTTTCTCCTCAGCTTATAAACTGTCTTTTGTCTTTGATTTCTGATTCTCGACTCACACGGAGACATGCTACAAGATTACACAGGTTTTTTGAGTATGCCATTAACTATATTAATTTGTATGATGGGTGATATGACGGATGTAGGCCGTTGTTTTCCTATTCTTTTAATCGATTATTGTAATTCGATTCCCCAGATGGGTTAGCTCTTTTAAAGTCAGTATGAGCTCCCTGTTGTAGAGACAAGCTAAAACCAACTCTTTTTATTTTATGGGACACCCGATGATTTAGCGGGTTGATGTGCCATAAAAATTTGCAAAATCTGTCTGTATTAGCCCGATTTTATTACTCTTTAGGATGAACAAGGAGCTGTGGGAACCCTTTGGCTCCCTTCATACCGGATCATGTTTTATCGAGTAGATTTCCACAACTCTCTTGAAAAATAATCAACTAGTGTGGGAATCTGGTAGCAGCTCGCTCTGTGCACACAGTAGGATTTTTATGACGGATCACATTACTTGTCCATCAGGACACAACTGGGCGTAGACATTGCTATAAGCTTGCTCCGTGAGCAAAACCTGGGAAAATCATGCTCCTTCCTCAGCCTCCATCCACTTAATGTAATTTGATCCGTGAGAAATTGAGACGAGGGGTTTAGTTGCCAAAGTTTAGTTTGCTTAGATCGGAATTCGGATAAGCCTTCTGGCGGATAAGCTGAGCAAGTTTTAGTAAGGCAAGCCAGCAGTAGCTTTTGCTAGCAGTAGCTTCTCATTCTTGCAGTTGGCTTGCAAAATGCTAAATAACTAAAAGCCAAAAGCTGCGGGAGAATCCAGAGTCTTCGCTCATCACCATAGCTATTATCCCTCCTCATTATCATTATCAAGCTCTTCATGGTAATTAGACCAAAGTTATGCGCCACAACAACCGAACGAAAATTATAGCTAGCCTCTCTCTGGAATCCACTCCTCCCACCCCAAAGCACCACCGCTCCTTGACTCCTCCCCCCCCCCCCCCCGGATTCCTTGCGAAATCTCCCCTAATAAGCCATCCCTGACCCGGGAATAATTCCATTAAACCTCACTAATGAATATGTTTTTTTTATATTTTTCAGCGGATATCGGCAAATATTTCACACGCAGCCCCCAAAGTATAGTTGCACCGCCGGGAGATCGTGTTAATTTCCAGTGTGAAACAAACATTCCCGCCGAACAGGTTAGTTAACCAAGTGGAATGTGCAAAAATTTTGCAAAACTCCCCCGCCTCTCTCTCTCAACTATCCTCAAAATCCCTTGAACCGGTTTCTTATTTAAACCTCTCCAGGATAAAATAATAAGCATGTTATTCTTCTATCTTTACCTTCCGCTGCCCTTATTGACCCCCTGTTTCCGGACTATATCAGCGAATTTTCAGATTCGCATTTATGCAAACACTTATTTTCCATCTTCCTTTATATCTTTTACTCACGAAACCTCTTTCTAGGACCTAAACCCCTTCCCTACTTGATTTTTATTTTCTTCCCTCTCTCCGCAAGCTCGTATGATTTTTCCCAATTCTTTTCCTCTCGTGTGTTTCTTTTTAAAAAATCCCCCTTGTAATCAACCACATCCAACCTCCCCTTTTAACAACCCGTTTCCTTTTCATCCCTAGTCCGAGTTAGTATTCCTTGCGTTTCTGCTCTCTAAACCGCATTGTATGTTTTCTCTCCAATTCCTAATTATAATGAAAGTAGGGAACATATAATTGCGAAAATTATAGTTTTCCAATCCAGCATCCTCACTCCTCAACCTTAACCTCACTGAGTAACGTATTACATTTTACCCACAACCAACCAGCCAGTCTCCCCACTCTCAGCCTCCGCAGAATACCAAGCACAAAATCGCGAAAATATTCTACCATTCCCAACCTTTGTGCAAAAAATCCTCTCAATTCTTCATTCTCTTTTAGCAAATACGTATTGGAAAATCATTTTCCCAACCTCCAGGGCTTTATCTTCCGTCCATATATTTTCCTGACAAAATCCCTATTCTTAAACCCATCCCCTTCCCCATTAATCCTGACTAACTAAATCATTATCCTAGTATTTTTCCCATCATCCATCCTCAGAACATCAACTCTTCCTCCTTGACCACCCTCTCGTTTCTGCAGGCAGATGTTCAAGTAGGAGTTGAAATAATAATTTGCCAAAAATTTCGCACACGCACCCCAACGGCCCATATTCGTCATATCCAATATCTTTCACATTATCCCTCGCATGTATCTTCCCTCTATCCCTCTGGTAGTATTTAATCTCATCCTCTCATTAACTATTCTAATCATGCATTCCTTCCCACAGGTGAAATGGAAAATGAACGAAAAGTTCCTTCACCCTGGAAACGACTCAGACATTCGCATTACCGGAAACTTCCTCAGTGTCAAATTAAGCAAGAATCGGGAACGATATATGCAACAAGTTGGAGATTACCAGGTAAAACATTACAATTCATACCTACGAAATGGCAAATTTTCCCTTGGGGGCATCCTACATTTCCACGTAATTTATATCATTCTTTGTCTAAATCAAGTCAAACATTCCCCGAGCAATCTCTCTCAAAGCAATGGCAAATTACAAGCTTTCTTGTACACTAAAAGCAGGGAATTCGCGCAAGCAGGTCAGCATCATCATGAAAACATACTAACAAGTTCCAGAGATACCTCTTCTTCCTCGTCTTCTCTTCTTCCATGAGCTCGTCATAAGAATTTTCAGCATGATTAGTGTATCTTGCTTTTAGAGATTGTCGTATACAAATACGTTCCACTGAATTATGACCCTTTTCCTACCATATAAGAAGTATCAAAACTGCTCCTCACAATCAGATTCTCTCATTGCATTGCTTGTAAAATCTATTAGCTCTTATCCCTAAAGATCCCACCATCTCAGTTCAAGGCTTCTCTCCCCCTTGAACTCGTCGTAACTTGCAAGCACTTGGAAAAGTTATTCTTCTTCGGTGGGTTCGCGGATATCATCATCCTCTCACCTGTGCTCTTCCTCCATCTGCGCCTGACTACACGTTCTGTGCAACACAGAGGTGGGGATTCTTGTGTGGTTCAGCGGATTTCTTCATGTGGGGATGTTTCTTGATTGGGAATTCTTGTAAAACATGTTGTTTATTAGTCTAATTGCTAGTGCAGATTTGAAGCCCGAGGATTTATTGCCCCGGCATGATTCATGGCCATGGAATATAGCAGAAGGATGGGCTCTATTTTATCACTTTTTCCTTAAAGATCATCCCTCAAACCAAGCCTTAGCTTCTAACTTGGATTCTCCATGTACATATTTCTAGCAAATTATCCTCAGTTTACCTCTACTCTCAGGCTGGTGGCCAAGCAGCCATGGGTGAATGACGGAATTATGGATAAAACTCCTTGAACACCCTTTGAATGTGTAGTTTTTCACAGTGTATTATTATTCCCATTATCCTCCAACCCTTTATGTTGGTTTCCTTTATTAGGGATTTCATCATTTCATTCATATTTTCCTTTAATTTCAATTTAATTGAAAATTTATAGCCAATTCGTATTCTGGAGAGAGAATGGAGGCAGGTAGGCAGACAGCAGACAAACTAGTTTCCCCGAAACTTGCCAATCTCTTTCATGAATTGTGCCATTTTGTCGTAGTTTTTGCCAAGTTTTTTAGCATTAAATTTGATTTATTTTACATTCATCTTTCTTTTTTATCCTACAGTGTGTTGTTGAATGGGGAGCCGAAGCACTCACGTCTGTCCCGGCTCAGCTGAGCATAGCAAAACTGGATGGATTCAAAGCACAGGGTAATCGCACTTTAACAATGGTCGAAGGCAATTCCGCAGTCATATTCTGTGACCCTCCCTACAGCAACCCGCCGCCCATCATTCAGTTTTACAAGGATAACGTCCCTCTTGAGACAGAGACAGGTAATTTGGATCTTCTGTGGAGTTTCTTTGAATTATAAATATTAGTCTACCCATTTTCTGTTTATTAACCGCCCTTTTTCTTTCCCCTTCCAGGAAATCCAACATTAACGGACTCTGGCGTCTTGTACATCGAGAACGTGACGATAGCTTCTAGCGGCAACTACTGGTGCTCTGTAACGAATCACATAACGTCTGATACAGTTCCTTCCACATCGTCAACGCGTCTCATTGTCCAGCGCCAGAATTCTGCCAGCCGTAAAGCTCCAGAGTTTCTGCTCAAGCCAAAATCCTACGAGATAGTGCCTAAAGGTTGGTTAAACCAGGTTCTTTGTGATTATTCACACAATTGCTACAAGCAGACGGAAGACAAGAGAAAATTTAACAATTCGTTGGATTTTGTAAATCGCAGTAATCGGCTTTTTTAGTGCAATTGAAACATCTAACCTATACACGTAGCCAGCTTCAGTAGTGTTAAAATCCTTGAGAACACTAATGAGTATGTTCTCCAGGATCATTAGAGTGAGCTCTGTAAGACGATGTAAGATAGAGTTGCATGGGAACCGGCAGCGAGGAGAATTAGACAAAGGGCATGTAAATAATTTTACGAGGCTGTCGTTGACCAGTGCGCGTAATTATTCTCTTGTAGTATGAGCAACGAGTTCTCCATCTTCTCGTAAGCTACTCATGTTGATCATTCATGATTAGATCATAATACGGGTTCACGTAGTCTTCAACAAGCAAGGAAGAGGAGGATTTTAAGCTGTGTTGGATAAAAATTATGAGGAGGATTTTCGTAGGAGCGAGAAGTTGATTTTTCTTTTGTAAAAAACTGGACCTGTCTCTAGCGAGGCATCAACAAGGCATAACTCTAAACGTTATATTGCAGCCTAATTGAGTCTTCCCAAGTCAATTTATATATCCGCGCAAAAAATTCAAGAAACTGGACAGGAGAGAGTAGCGCTGTATTTACAATCATCAACGATCCTTATCTTCACATCCCGCATTTCTCTTATTGTATCCTCCTCAGCCAAGAGCCTGTATACATTGTCCGGGAGCAATTACCAAAGTCTCTCTACAGCTTTTCTCCTCGTATTTTATCCGCCGCTGCCTCATACAATATGAAACATCCGCTGCTAAATATTTTGTATCTTGTCCAACTTGTTCTTCTGTCTTGTTCAAGTGGCTGCGATTGAAATCGTAATAATCATGTTCAAGTATATATGTTTCTAACTCGGTCTTTCTTTTTCCTTTAGATGGTAACATAACACTGGAATGCGTTGCTACCGGTAATCCGCCCCCGGTAACAAGTTTTAGGAAATTGCGGACATCCAGTCTTCCGAATTCAGTTCAATCTTCAAGAGGAAACCTCCATTTAATAAACGCAGGACCATCACAAGAGGGCGAGTATATTTGCGAAGCTCATAATGGAATCGGGGGCTCTGTTACTACTTTGACAGCAGTCGTTCTAAACAGTGAGTCCATCCTCTTTGTAATTAACATTTCCTGTCAAAATCTCAAAGGCTTTAAATCCCTCGTCACAACTAATTGAACGAGGTTTTTGAAGTTATGTTCTTTTGCTAACTTTACAGGCATGCCCGTTATCACCAAGGAACCAGAGAACCTAGTTGTGGAAGAGGGAGGAACTGCAATAATGCATTGTGCAACAGAGGGACTTCCCAAGCCACGTGTTTATTGGGTATTTAATGGACACAGTGTTAACGACGACGGAAACATTCAGTTAACAGGTACGAGCTCTGGTGCCTTTCAGTCTTTTCCTCATTTCCCAGACACGTTCTCCAAAGCTACGAATGTGAGACTCCTTCCACGGAGCAAATCCTCAATAGCAGCAGAAATATTAATTTAATTGCTCTCCCTTCCTGTGTATACCGAAAGAGGCTTGAAGCCAGGCGTCTACCGAATATTTCATTCACAAAACTTTAAATAATATGCAAATACTCTGCATTACCATACAACTTTGTACTTGGAGCAAAGAATTTTATATTTCATGAAATATGCATTAGGGGCGTAGTCCACATCTCCGTGAAATTTAGCTCCAGTCTCTGGGATTCATAGCCTTCTTCGCTTCTAGCTTGGGTTTAAGTCTGGGATATGTTAAGCAATAATCAGGAACTTTGTATTTCAGACACTGGCCTTAGAATCTCAACCGTCGAGAAGAAGCATGCAGGACTTTTCCAATGTTTTGCTACAAATCCCATGGGTACAGTCACAAGTCCTGCAGAGTTGAAAGTCTTGCCCAAAATGATCACCGCAATGGCCAGTGATAGCTCCGGTAAGTCATATTTTTCGCAGACTGATCCGGTGTATGCCCACTCTTACATGGAGCTGTGTGAATAATTTTGACTTTTTTAATTTTAGATGTGATGACCTCAGCTAGCCGACCTACTCCAGCACCAAGCAGACACCACCATGGAGAGAATCATCACCACAAGAAAAAGTACGGCAAAAACGGACGACACAACAAGAAGGGGAGGAAACACAAGGGACAAGGTATGCTTTTACCTATTGCTGATGATGGAAGATCATTGAGTGTTTGGCTTTAACAGTGGGCTTTAACCCTTAACTTGGTTATGTATTACGCTTTTGCAGACATGATTCCACCGTCGAAACCAAGTATGAACCGTGTTTCTGACGAGTCCGTCATGGTCAGATGGTCTGTGCCTGAAAACAGTGGCTATCCTATTCAGTTTTTCAAAGTTCAGTACAAGGAAGTTAGCAAAAAGTAAGAATTTTTAAATAACATGAGAACATGAGATACATGGTGCACATTACATGTGTTGAAGGTGGGGGTTTTCACGCTGTATGTTTTGCTTTTTCAGAAACTCTCGTTGGATGACTATTGATGACGACATACCACCGCACATTCATAGCTACGAGGTTCGAGATCTTAAAGTTGGACATGCATACAAGTGAGTTTGTAACATGGTTACTCCATTATATTGTCGCTCAGTTGATACACTTCACTAATAAATATATATTTCTCCACAGATTCCGTATCGCTGCCGTATACTCCAACAACGATAATAAAGTTGGCGCAAATTCAGAAAAATTTGTTCTCCAGAGAGAAAATACGATGCGAAGACCAGTATTTGTGCCTGTCGTTACCACAGCTGCTCCTCATAATTCTACTGCTATCAAACTCCAGTGGAAGGTAATTTCTTTCAGACTGACACCCCGTAATTACTCAGCGTATGCTAATTTCAAAATCAGTGCAATAATTGAATTTTCGTTCACTCATTTCAGTATATGCGAGGAGAAGGTGGTGGCGTGGATGGTTACTTTATTTACTATCGAGAAGCAACCACAGTCAACGACTACGCAAAAGTCACTGTTGTGGGCTCGGACTCTGAAGTACATTACATTTCCCACTTGAAGCCTGGCACTGCTTATGATATCAAAATCCAAGCATTCAACAGGGCTGGTGCATCCAATTTCAGTTCTATTATAACCGCCAAGACGTTAGGTAAGTTACAATCGCTGCTGGTGTGAGAACATTGAATTGACTACTTTCGTCTTCATGACTCTTAACTGATGTATTGATGTTATCATAGGAATCGCCACCAGTGAACACCCCGACGAGGATGGAAAGAGAAAGAAGCCAACCGAGATTATCATTCCTGAAGAAGAACCTGTTGCGTCAAATGAGCGACTTTACCTTCTCCTTGGTTGCTTGTTTGCTGGATTTTGGATACTATTGTGCGTTGCATGCGCACTATGCTACAAATGCAAGCAAAAACGAGCCGAAGAGGATGCTAAATACCCATGCGACATCCCCGTTAACATTGAAGCAAAGACATTGAGTAACGTTAACGGTTCCGTCCTAAACAATCACGGATTGAATGGCTACCTTCACGGAATCGCAGCTCATGTGGACGAAAAGGTATGCACCATGATTCGGCACGCGTTAGCGATACAGCATTACTAGAAGGGAATGACTCGATGTAACGATACCGTTCTGCCGTTTTTAGGAAACTTCCTTCATGGAGCGTCATCACAATAACAATCGACCAATTTCGCCATCACAGATAACTACCCCCACAATCGAAGAACTTGCGACATTCAAGTCAGCCGTATCCTTGACGTTGGAACGTCAGAATCACGGAGTGAATCACTTCCTGCCAACCACGCATACGACGTCAACCTCCCCATCTATAATCTCATCTGCGACAGCAGCCAGAAAAGAAGCTACAAACAACGATACAAATAGCAATAGTTTAGCTAGAAATAATAGTTTACAAAGAAAGAAGCATCGTGATATTTTACAAAATACCAATAGCAATAGTCTTCGACGGGGTCCATACATTTCATGTTCCAGCGAGGAATTAGACGCGGATGTAAATAACGATTCCAAGAGTGGGAAAATATTCCCCAAGGAGCATTACAAAGTTAGTCGAAAACACAATAGGAAAAGAAGTAGTTTAGTGGAAGGATAGCATGTTTTTTAAATATTTTAAATTATATATGGAATGAGTGTCGCATATCAGCATATTTCATTGCCATCGCAAGTTCCCATCTTCATCTTCACCACATCATCCAAACCTGTGAGTTTAGGTCTCTTCATTCATAGAACTTTAAATTAATGGAGTGCCTTAATTTATTAGAAGCTTAATGGGATTTTTCATTGCGGAACCACCGCTGCCAGTCATAATTTTAAAATAATGTGATATTTATTTTATCCTTAGATTTACATTGAATTTATTTTGTACTTTCTAAACTTGGAGCTAGTTTCTACCCATGCATCTTCGCATATTTTAACCCTTACTTTCCAGCAATAAGCGTCTACATAGTACTTGATATATTAGCTTGTTATTATTTCTCCAGCATAACTCCTACACTTCATTGTAACTTGAACTTACGTTTCAGAGCAACTCTCGCATAACAGCTTATTCAGTTCAAAGAGCATAATGTCCACATACATATTATTTTAATTTTACTAGGGTACGATACATACACTGCATTTAAGTTTCATCCTCATTTCTCTTGTATCCACCTACTACATAAAGTAATGACTGATTGTATGCTTAAAATGTTGTCAAATGAATAGAAATATACGTTATTGACACCTATTTTTACAATTTTTATGAACGTTCAGTAAAATAACTTCATCTTTTAGAAATATCATCGTTTTCAAACATCCATGATACTTTTACAAAAATCTATTTGGCGGCACAGATAAACATTGAGATTTATGCTAAAAAAGGTAGATAGTAAAAATGGTAATAATGATTCCCGTAGCTGCGAAACATTCAGTCTTGAGAAACAAATCCAAATACAAAACATTAGCTCAATTCGTAGCAAAGTTCATTTCCAGTATTCTTCAAAGTCAACTTCAACTCCTCGCCGTGGTGCAAACGAATGACTGAACCACAAGTTGCGAATCTAAATTATAATTTAAAATTTCATTTAATTCCACAATTTTAAAATATTCTTTCCGTTTTCATTCACAATTACTTACCGCTTTCCTCCCAGCGGCTGTAAACTAAACGATTCCAGGTCCAGCCTTCTTTTCCCCTTCACAAACCACCCTTTGTAAGCAGTATACCGAATAAAAACGCTCGGCGGTACACCGTTTACGTATCCAGATGGCGCAGCTACCACTTTTCTCACAAAACTACCAGAGTCCATACGGTGATCGGCTTGCCTGCAGTGTACAACCAAAAAACGTTGACAACAAACTTAAGCTATTCCATACCGTTCCATTTCTAAACTTCCGCATCTTCCCTCACCTTGTAAGTCGAAAAACTTCCGTTATTCCACCAGCTAATTTACCCTCCTCTCCAGCTTTTCCACCCTGTTGAAAATTCCTTGGAAATCGGATATCAAGTTTCCCAAGGGTTTTGTTTTGATTCCTTTCAACTCGTGCCTCTGCGAGCATCTGATTTGCTGTATCGTTTATAAATACGTAATTAAACTCTTTCCACTTGCTAATCCATAACTTGATTTAAACTCGTTCAAAAAATCTAGTTTCAAAATAATCTTACCACAAAACGGAACATCTCCGCGCGTAACCAAATAATACTTTTGCGCTTCCTCCGCCTCCTTCCCATCAAACGGAACGCTATCAGCGTAATAGCCCATGGGTCTCGCAGGACCAGCTAAGCATTCCGGGTCGCCGTTTGAAAATCTTTCGAAGCTATCGCATTTAAAACCTAGAAACTTGCAATTTGGCAGAATCGACTCCGCATACAGTTTATAAACCCGCTTATGATTGCATAAACTACTTCCATAAGGATCCCCTGCAACGGTTGTCACGTTCACCGTATGCGACCTTTTTCTAAATATATCGCGAACAACATTAACGAAAAATCGTTCAGAGCATCCATTCTGAAATCTGCCGCCATTAGGATAAAAGTCCACGTGACCCATCGCCGACATCATCCCAACCCCGCCGTCCATTAACGAATCTCCGCTCGAGTGAATCACATCCACAAACAGTGCATCTACATCCAAAACATAATTAAATATTAATTTAAAATCTTATAGCAGCGCCATCTCCAATACCCGCCTAAGCGTATACCTGATTTGTCCAACCGAACTGCGGCATCATATCCTTCGAACAGCGGACCAGCGGGGTCAAGACCTGTTCAACCAACACAACTTCATTTAGCATCGCTAGTTAAACTAAAATTAATAACGCTTTTATTTAATTTTAATTAATTAATTAATTAATTTCAAGTTCAAAACACACCCGAAATCCTCGTTATATTTTTAGCCTCATGTCCAGCAATCCCAGCAACATGTGCTCCAAGACTGAACGCAATGAAATGAATATTCAGGTGATTCCCAAACACGCTCCTCATATCTTTTACCAGCAGCGCCATCTAGCAGTCAATCCAAAGACATTTTTATCAATAAGTCCTCCACAAGCTCAACTGCTCAACCAAATTTTAAAACGTTTCCACACCTGTTTCCCAACAACTCTCGTATTTGCAGCAGCTTGCAAATAATCCGGTCTAGCAGCACCTTTTCGCCAATCCACGCAAATCACATTGCAATCATCCTGCAACATATAATTGGTTACATCCTCAAATAAGCGTCACGCTTTCATAACACAGCATACACGTGCTACACACACACGTCAAACTTGTAAACTTACCACTGACAGGATAGCGTTCTTCATATCTTGCACCCACTGCCGATTGCACCCGGAAGTGAATCCATGTACAATGAATTTCGTATCTTTGGATGACCTAAACCCAGACGCTTCCGTCAAGGATTTACGCTCCGCGAAATCAAACACTCTTCCCACCTCCACATTCTCTCTCGTGTACAAGTGAAACTTTGTATCTATTTCCTCAGGTGATGAGGGCAACACGTCCACATTGTCAAAGGGTTTCTTATTATTAAAACATCCAAGTTCCGCTCCATAGCAGACGTCATCATCAGCGTCTCGCTTCCCACGCGACCCCAACGACCCTTCACTCCCGGCACTGCACACCGCTAAAACACCGAACAAAACGGCTAACTTGAAACACACCATTATTCTTACAATTTGGGCCGATTTTTTAAGCCAAACCTTTGATTTGAGCCTGTAACTTTTAGCTAAACCTAGTTTGTGATACACTGACTATTATCTTTGCCCAGCAGAGATCAAAACAAAACTGGCACGAGGACACGCAATACTGCCTCAGCATACGATCTCAGAGACGAAATCGCAATTTCCTCCACAGTTTCAATTGGAACCCAAGGGTACTAATCGCGTCTTTCATTACGCTATCGCAGATTTAAGATTCTCAAGAAGCGGCGTCCCCTGTCAATGAGTCTGTCCCGCGCAGAAACAATCTCTGTCCTCCAGACACAAGGATTATGACAACTCTGTCCTCAAACTACGAACTGATCCTCTCAATTCTCAACTGATTCTCACCACCACAAACACGCAGCACATCTGCAGCCACTAATTACTTCAACGAAATTCTAAATCAAGCTCTGACGATGTCTGAGTTAGTGTGAAGCAACTACTACAGTCTATTATTTTCACCACATTCTCTAATTCCCTTCCTCAAGTCCAACACACTGAAATACAAGCACACATACAGCTCTCTTTTTAATGGATTTCAAATTTCTCTCCCTTCACCACCATATATCACTCCTCTGGGCAACAAGGCGATCATTCATCAAGGAATCTTCTCAGAAGATACATGATTCACGTACGGCATGATGAATAACATCCTTAAACAACTCCAAGAGAGAGAGCAGACTTAATTCCTTTTGAATTACTAAAAAAATCTTCCCATCCATTCCTTCATCATAGCCGCAGCGTCATCCTCATTGTCTCTTCCCTTCACTCATCCTTCCTTCTGGCTTTCTCTTATTCTCCTTCAACTCCTTGAATACCAATTTCCCTCATCATTCCTCCATCTTTCACTTGCTCAATTCTGACAAGGAGCATGCAAAAACAAGCAACTCCTAGTACGCATCATAGAAAACAGACAACGATGCTTTATGTAACTCAATCGCGTAAAAGTTTCTGCGAATGACTCAATCTATGACCTACGGCTTCCGGCCTCCTGTGGCCATTATCTGCACTAGATGTGACTAACGGTGTTTAAAATGACATGTAATGGAAACTTAACTAATAAAAATATGGGGCACATAAAATGATACATATTTATACAAATTACAAGGCCATGTTCATGGTTTATGAGTTTTGGGGAAAACAACGTATGACCTGTGACCTGATGGGGCTAAAAATACGAACAGGTCCACGCTGACCTAGAAGGTTTACCTAGTAAGCTGTAAAAATTCCATCCCGCTGAGGTAAGTCACATATGAGAAAGCTTTATAGCTAAAATATATAATTCATTTGTCAGGATGTTTGCCGTTCAATCGCTTATATTGTTTAGCTGTTACACAACGTTAAGTCAGAACTGAACACTCAAAACCCGTGAGCAATCCAATGTCGTTAACTGTGGAACGCCTAACAATCCGTTGTTCCTTGCCTCCCGGAATAGCTAGATGACTAATACGGATGCAACGCCACGTGGCCCACGTGAATCCTTTAGAAGCTAGTATAAAAATCTTCCAGTCGTATTTTCGTATGATAATGCTTAGGACTTCAGTTAACTAACTGGTGCACATAAACGATGGTTCCTGCAACGCACGGCTCATTAAAGTTTCAACAATAGACACTTTAAGAAGATTCATCGGCTATAAAACCGTCCTGGCAGCCCTGATTCCAATTTAATTACAAACCCGAAGCTACTTACTTCCATTCCTCATTCCAACTTCTCTCAGCTAGCTCCTCCGTTATCTTCTCCAGTTGCTTTTCCAGTTGCTTCTCCATTAGCTCAAACGTTAGCTTCACCGTTAGCTTCTTTGTTTGCTCCTGAAGGATTTTTCAATCTCAATCTTCAAAATGAAGTTTTTCGTCTCCATCTTTTTCATTTTCGCCATCATCAACATGGTATTTCCAACTACTTCCACTACTTTACATCGATTCCCTTCCCGTTGATTACCTTCAGTCTTTTCAATCTCTTAATCTCTTTCTTACCCGCAGGCGTTTAGCGCACCCTCTGGCGAAGGGCATACTCATGAAGAAGCAAGCCCGAGCCTTGGAGTCGGCAAATTACTCGGTCAAACCGTCGAAAAAGTTGAAGCCCCTGTCGCAGGTCAGTATAATCGTTTTCCTTACAACCACCAATTTACAATTCCATCGCATCATTAACAATATCCATTCTTGATCAATCATATTTTATACAGGAGCGCTTCCTATATCGGGACTTACCAACGGCCTCGTTGGAAAACGTAAGGATAAATTCTCTTAAATTCTCGCATGAAACGTACCTATTATCGCGTTATATAATTTCCTTTTAATTAACGTATTTAAATTTTAACAGTCGGTGGGCTTCTGGGGTAATCCTCAACTGCAGTCATCGCAGCTCTTCCTTGAGTCTTCCCTTCGTCACTATTAGATGATTAGCCACATCGACATCACCTCCGTGCCTTGAACAAATAAAATTATAATTTTTATCAATTCAAGCACTTCAATTAGTTTACATCCTTACTAACATTTTCAAAATTGCAGCTTCACTATTTCAAAAATCAAGCATACGAAACAAAAGAGCAAGCAATAAATTACCAGCTTTGTCAAAATCTCTTAATTCCTTTTGCCCTGTATCATTTAAAACAGCTCTCAATTCATACAAAGAGGTCGTCCTGGAGATTTAAATCATCTGTAGATCTTAGAATTTAAATTTACTGTTGATCAAATTTTCGACTTTACCTACACCTGTTAAACCTGTCTCCTATGGAGCGCCCATCTAAAAGTAAAGAGTAATCGGCGTTGAAGTCTGCGAAATGGCGCACCTTGACTTCGGCGACCCTCTCATGAATTCATACGAAAAGGTGGCAAACCTGCGAAGATTCAGTAATTGCTTTTTCAAATTAATATTAAAATATCCACTAAATAAATTCACTTAAGTCAATATTTAGCATGCACATTTATGATCATAAATAAATAGCAAGTAATTCCATCTGTTTTCAGCTGCCGCACAAGAGCGATTATACAATAAAATAGAGGTACCTCCTTTAGTAATAATTCCTGAACTAAATCCGTTGGAGAATCTGGATGCGGTTAAATTATCTTCAAAATTGGATACTAATCGTAGGCTATCTCCGAATCCAACTTATGTCTTCTACAATCACACAATTCCTCATACATATAGTACCTCTTCATGAATTACAGCCAACAACAACAGCACAACAGTACTAGTACACACAGCTAACGGAGCGACGCTTCTGTACAAGATTCTCGTCACACTGATTCCATTTGGTCTCAATGTCACAATTAATACTGCTCAAGGTGACTCCTTTATAAAAGCGAGCTACCGAAGATTGACTAATGCAAGTACCAAATTGTGAAAAAATATCTTTTCCAGTAACTGACCTAGTACCCAGTACCATTTTTATCATACTATAGCTCATGAAAGTGGTACTTCAGAGACATGGCACAGAGGGTGAGTTGGTAGGTCAGATCAAGGTTGGAACGGATGACCTGGTAATTTACAGCCCTAAAGGTTACATAGATTTACGCATTCTGAAGCGTTTGAAAGGAAATCGTATCGTTGACCGATACATTTTGGAGGTTGATAACGCCCGCATCGGAAGGCTCGTCGCAGGTCACGCTTACATGAGCAGATATTCTCTTCCGTACCAGAAGCTCATGATTCTTTGCGCTTGGATCATTCTGGTGAGCGTCGGATCTTCGTAAATGTATCGTAGTAATTCTCCAACGGTAATATTCTATACTTATACTCCAACTAGTTTCCAGGTATGATGGCTACTGAAGACGGTAAAACTCAACATGAGGAAGCCAAGAAAATTCGAGAAGAGAAAGCAAAGAAAGCACCCAAGTCTCCCGCACATGATCCAGCACTCGCTTCTGCTCACACTCAGAGTAACGCAGTTCATAATAACGGTGAACCTCCAGCAGTGGATTTGCAATCGCTTAAAGCTGCCGGCTACGACGTTGACGGAATGATGGCAGCAGGTTTCAATCCATTGGCCATTCTTGCTGCAGGCTACGACCTTGGCGCTATACAATCCATTGGTTATGACCCAGCTGCACTTCAAGCCGCAGGATACGATATAGCAGCCATGCAAGCTGTCGATAACAATTATTACAGCACTGCTCCTCCACATTGAAGCTCAGAACCAGCACCACATTTTAAATCAGACAAGCATTTCCCCCTGTTCAAAGGTTCCAACGAACCTTTTCACAAATCATCAGCCGCATATATACTTCATCTCAGTTGGACTAGCAATGGCACCAGATTTTACTGCAAATACTTGATTTCAACTGTTTAAACAAATTAGTCAAATCTTTCAGCAACTATCGGAATGCTATTCATTTAAATGGTGTATCACGCTTAACTTCATAACATCAATAATATCCGATTATATCCTGGTCACAATATCCTACGTAATACGAGTGCGGGGCAAGAAACAGAATTAGCACACTGGAAACAGAAACTATTGCATAAGTGATACATTTTCGCAGCATCACATCAATAAATACGGTAACTAAATTTTAACGACAACGCAACAGCCGCTATTCTAACGGATAAACTAAATAAATATCAAACATCAGTCATGATCTCACGGCCATAATTTCATTCTAGCATGATTCCTGCCGCTCCATGAGAATACTCCAGCCTTTATAAGGTGCTTAGCGGATGTGGTAGCTTATATACATGATTCACCCACGTAATGCAGTAACATTATGCGTCAACTTTGGCCATCTCTCCAAGTTTCAGAAGGAAAATTTTATAGGGCGCTTTTTAACACGACTAGATGAGCTTGCGGTTCCAGACTTTTCTTCTTGTTCAATCAAGTATCGAAACTTCCCCAGGGCATGGATGCTTTCCGAGAGCCTGAAAAGCATAAATAATCGTTAATATTAGCTTTGAAGCATGGTTTCAATGAAAAATTTAATTCAAATTGATAATTTTAAATAAAGTCTGTCATTTGGTAAATTTTACCTTCCAAAGGCATTGAACAGCGAAACAATTTCATTACGGGCCAAGAATACAGGATTCTTTTTGCTGTGTTTGAATCTTTCAGAAAATAATATCTTCAATGCAGTTCCAAGCCCTTTTATCTAAAACAAATAAATACATCCGCATGATAACTTGTATACACAGCCCATATAGCCCCTTTACAAGTATCTCAATACAAGCACCATAATCATGTGTGCATCGTGTGTCTGTCTTAGAGTCGTTGGACTCACGATATGAGCAATCGTACTTTTATGCAAGAAAATGAATTGGAATTGAATGTATCAGTGGCTGTATTGTAGGGGCCGTGCTAAATATGGATACGGCCATATCAATCGAAAATAAATCTTATCTACTCTAATCTAATCTCAATGTCTGTCTTATCTTACCTGTACTTTCCCCCATAATTTGCATTTCTGGCATCCAACACAGTCCATGATTTTCGTTATATTCGTAAATCGGTCGTGGAACTCTTTTTTCAACTGCACAGCATCTTTGGTCGAAAACAGAGCAGTTTCTTCAAAGTGGTATGGAAATCCTTCCACCACCTTCAGTAAATCATGAATTGCTAGCTTCATATCAGCATCTTCTGTCGAATCACCAGTGTAAAATTCAAACTGCTCCAAGAACGGCGAAACTTTAGCTATTGCTTTCAGTTCTAGAAGATACAAAAAGTACAAGTTCTTGAGCCACGCATGAGCTTGATTATCCGATTTTGTAATCTGGAAATGCTGCTTGAACTCTGTCACATTAGGTCCCCATATTAAATCATTCTTTGGGCTGAAAGGAGATGATACTGGAGAACCTAAGAAATACAATATTAACACATGTTAGTTAAGTTATAATTATATTATCACATAATTAAATCAAATCCATGCTGTAATAGGTTTCATCTGTTGGCTGACTTACGACTGAGAAGATATTTGTAGCTGAGATGTATGTTGATACTCGAGTGAAGTCCAGATATTGCACGATAAAAAGTACGCTTTTCGATACAAGTGTCTGAAATTGTATTGGCACAATGGTTAATAATACATTATTTCAAAGCAGTACTCTATCCACAAGACTTCAAATGCAGTAACTTACCGTTTTTATTAACACCAAAAGGGTCCAAAATACCGTTTACTTCTCTGTAATGACACAAATCAAATTTAAATCAACATTACAGCCGATGTAATAGCTTTTTCATCTGTGGCAGGATCAAACAATTCTTACTTGAAACAATTTTCATTATAAATTGAGCTCCAAACCCGGTGGGCAGAGGGTCCACTGTATCCAGTAAATCTTTCAGGATTCAAAAGTAAATCCACATAGTCCAGCTCAGAGTCACCCTCATCGTCACTAACTGAGCAAAAGTCTGTAAGGCCTTCATCGTATGTTTTCCAACGTTCAAATCCTTGCATGGATTCCGCACTGAAATATAAAATTGATAATTACATCATCCATCTTCGATCACAAATACAACTGTAGCTGTAGCAATTACCTCAAAGTCATGTTAATGTATCCTAAGTCTTCTGGGGTGCTACATCCTGCAACCTCGTCTGTTTTCTGCATAAATTCATAATAATTATCAAAATTCTACCATCATTCAGTACGAGCATTTCAAACTTACAGGAATATCTCCTACCTTTTTCTGCACAAGAACAGGGTGGGTAACTACTCTCTGGCCCTTAATTCCAGCTGGAACTTCATTCTGTTAGAAGCACAAATCATGCGTTAGAACCATGTTTGCATTCTTTGGTATCCATTCGTGCTGATATCAAACTAAATCAACCACTCCTTTCCTAAAATTACACAATTGAATGTAGCAATTCGCAACTCACTTCTCCACAGGCCTTCACTTGACAGAATTCAAAGGAACAAGTGCTATCATCGTGCCAAAACGGACAGTCTTTCTTCAAATTCACCTGCAAAAATACAACAATCTAAGTTACTATTCACTATTTTTCATACACGCAACTTCCACAATTTAATTCCTCATCACGTACTTGAATGTATCGGAAATAATTTTTCTGTAGTAGAGAGACCATCCTCGGATACACTTTGAAGTTGTTATACTGATCCACAGCATCAACTTGACAAGAGCAGTCATCATTTATAGCCCCGTGTAACTGTAAAAAGCGTAAATATGATTACCACAACCTAGCATGTTTAGCACAGATCAATCATCTAACTTCAATCACATCATCGAACACAATACATACCTGACAGAAACAGTTATGATCATGTTCCACATCGTGTACATGCTTCTCATTATTCACCACATTACTTTTTTCCACCACAGGCACAACACTGTCTTTGGATTCTATAATAGCACTACTTGAGGGATTCTCAGCTTTCTTAAAACTATCAAACACGTACAAACTTAGGAACAAACACACGGTAATCGATAGTAGATACCACCCAGGACGTGGTAATTTAAGTTTCGATAACGCTACATCCAAGCCTATCTTATCCGGGTTCTTTTTAACATTTTTCCCCACCATCATTTTCATTTCGTATACTTCTGTATCATTTATCACACTTCTCCTTCGAATAGATCCCAAATAGCTTTAACAAATTCGAAACACTTAAAGCAACTTAAAGCTTCACGCTTCGGCTTCAACTTCTTCATGCATTCCCATTCAGATTACGGAAACCTGCAAAACAAACAAAACAACGATTAAAATATGAACACTTCGTGATCCACAACCGTTTTAAACTACAATACATTTTTGCAAAACCAAACACCATCAATCCGCTATTTTAAATTAATTATCGACAAGCTATTCCTAAAAATAAACTTCGAATGCCGTCAAAACTAGTCAAGAACACTTGCTCTCATAGTCCCTTGATTAACAATAGAAAATTTCATCACAATTTGCAATGTTTCTCCTCCCTCAACACACAAAACTCCCTAATTATATTCCAAGATATGACTAACCATAACTTTTCCCATAAACCATACCAACGAGAATCACACACTTTTCATTGTCTACCAATAATTAAAACGATACTGCCAAATCTTAAAATGTTATATTTTCTTTTCTAAAACTAATTAGCGTCACAATAATAATATAACTAACAGATTCTGTTTACCTGCATCTACAAAACTTTTCCATCTGCTTCTTCCATAACTCTACGTGTTACAGCCCAATTAGTACAACATTTATCCTTAAATCCCGTAAACACACGTCAGCCAAAAATCTTCCAGAGATTCGCTCAAGCAAAAACTATAAATCTATTCCCGCCATACTCTTTCAAATATCAATACACAAGTAACATTGACGCGCTATTTAGCTTCTCAGTTACTACCACTTCGTTTAAATCTGTCAGAACTGTCAAAATTAATTGTCTAATGCTCCTATAAAACTCTGCTATACTTCTAAAACTTTTCAAAACCATTAAATTTTTTTCGACTTATCCATAGCTTTACGACACCTAATCTATTCTAGCTAATCCTAAATTTTCTCTGAAAACTCTTTGAAAACCCAAAATAAAACAATTCCCACAAACCTGTCACCATCGATTCAACTAACATCCACAAATATTCCCACCGGTTACAGCCTCAATCTGTAGCTGCAAATCTTCAAATCACAATTCCAAATCAATTAAACTTGCTTGATTACAAACGTAACACTTCTTCCCAGCTAATTTGCTCTGATACCAATCCCCGGCAGATTTAAACAAAGAGTTGTAAAATTTTATTGTCTCACCTTTAAACTACGCTCCTCTTCTTATTATTCTGCACGTACAATTCGCAATCCTGTTGCAAAATTTCAAATCCTTGGTACCAACGCTGACTACGCTCTTCTGCTGTAGAACCTGTCCAGTCTTCTGAATCTTCCGAAAATGACAGTTTCCAACTTGAAACTAAACGCGCATCCCTCCAACAGTACTTTCACTCTCCACCAATGACACATTGACCCAGATACAACAAAATCAAGCTTTCACTATAGCGACCGCCTTGCAACTGTACTCAAACAAGTTCCGTTTTCAACAACACGTATTACACCTCCCACCCCACTTTACTATGCGGCAAACTAACACAGGCCTCAGGCCTACAAACAATCTTCACACAGAGAATCTCCTCCCAAGAAGATCACTCCATTCACTTTCCTTCCCTCTCTTCTTCTGTCTTACCTGCACGTCATTATTCAAGCATGCACTGGCAATAATACGGGATGCTCAAATTTTAAAGGAGTACACTATTGTACTATAGCGAAAAACCTTCGATACCAACGCCATCTACACCTGATTCAGGTGCTAATTGGATCCTTAACGCAGGAAGAGCCATTGCTGATGCGCTTCTAGCCTGTCTTATTCCTATCTCCTATTAAACCTTATAGTTTTCACAAATACCTCCGAAGAACTAATTAACCTGCCAACGGTTCTCTTCTTGTGAAAACAATGTGAAATTCAAGAACCCTCTGCCCGATCATGTTCCACTAAATATTCCCCAGAGGGCGCAGATCAACATCGTTCATCAAGTCTCGATTATAATTCCTACTTTTCCGATAATTACTCTTCCCTCGATTACTAATTAATGATAGCCTCTTATCCATCCGCCATTTCCCTCTCTGTTTCCATAGTAACAATAATATTTCCGCCTCTAATCCACACGCATCCAAACATTTAAGCACACCAATCCATTATCCAATCCTTCCAATATCCACAAACTCAAAACGCAAGCTACGCATTCAAATTCCTGCAATTTCTCTAATGACGATATATAGATAAATAGTCAATGTCATACCAGCAGTATGGTTTGACCATAGCTCCTTTTACCTTCAAACCAAGCACCAGGGGTTGTCCTCTCCTCTTGATCACGAGACTGCATTTCAATTACCTGCTTAAAATTTCGCAAGCCAATTAAGTCTACTCCTGAATCTAGTTGCTTAAAACATTGAATATCATTATTCCGGTTTGAGTATACACTCAAGCCGACGAATGGCAAAGCTAAAGTCAAGAAAAAAATACACTGTCAGTTAAACCCCTCACAACAGTCCATCACAATGATTGAAAGACTGGAATAGAAGCTGGACGAACAACAAGAGGAACCACTGTGTCCAACCAACCTCTGCAGAGACACACATAATCTTTACCTCTAGCGGCCATGGATGCGACCATACACATGAATCCCTGGTTTCCGTAAACTTGAATCATTTGTATTCATCCTTCAACAAACTACTCACTCAGAAACACTAACTATAATTCATCTTGTCCTATCCTCCTATTTGCGCACTAGCTTCTCCATATCTTCGTCCTTTTGTTTTACTTACATAGACTTAAGTAAACGAAGTTAACAATGCACTTACTGACTTACCAGAAGCCATGCCTTTACATCCAAGGGAGAAAAGACTAAGCAGTCAGAAAATCAAGAACCAACAATAAAATCAGTCTTGAACTTTAAACAAACCCATCTTCTTCTGATCTTTCACCAGATCAGTTTCTTCCTTCACAGCTGTGCTGTTTAAGGCTGTGTTGCTGTGGAATTAAAGCAGAATTCCAGAGCAAATTTACTTGCGCAATTAGTGTTTTTCCCGTTCGCAAAAATCCCACACTTGTTCAACTAATCTATCGGCTCATTAAGCTTATTTGTAAGAAAAATGCTGGAACTCCTCCCAATCGCAGCCACATGGAACGCAGCTACAAGTGGCTTTGGAATCCTGCTTGTCGGAATTTCTGCCGCCATTTTCCTCTATTACTACTGGATACGAAAAAATTTAACTGGTTCAAAGGAGGAATTAGTAGTACCTTTGCCAAAAAAATGGATCAAAGTTGGCAACATACGTCATTTGATCATGTACCCTGTGAAATCCTGCAAAGGGGTTTACGTTGACTCTGCCATCGCTTCACCGCTAGGGCTTCGTGCAGATTTAAGTAATCAATTTTCTTATTGTGGCTGCATTGATTAAAGTTTTAAAACCTTCCGTATTTTTTTGAGATTTCATTAATTCTTTAGAGACTTTTCCAAGAAAAATCAGTAATTACTTGATCATAAAGAATTTTAAATTTTAAATTAAACCCTGTAATTAAATATTATTTGTAAGTTTAAATACTTTTGTCCTAATTACAGAATCCAAGGCTTTCCGAGATCGTGTATTTCTGATTATAAATTTCAAAGGTCGTGAAATGACTCAGAAACAGTTTCCAAAAATGGTATTAATTGAAATCGAAATCTCAGAAGATGAGACCGTGGCATTTACTGCCCCTGGCATGGGCCCTATTACTTTTAAAGTTCCCAAGGACTCCGCCCACCTTCGTCAAACCGTCCAGTAAGTGCATTAATTTTGCCGTACAAAATTATTCCGAACCCCTGCACAACTGTATTGCTGCAGCAGTTCAAGTCATCCCTCCACTATTCGAAACATGGGGTGGCTCGTCTGCAAACATATTTAAAAAACGGCGTTGTACTCTTACAATTGCTCAAGCTTCTAGACTCCTACAAGCATTTCCTTTAAAATTAAGCATCATTTTAAGCATTAAATCATTATTTCAGTCTCATGTCAGACAAAAATTTGCAAGCTCTGGACTGTGGTAACGAGGTTGCTCAATGGCTAGACGAATACCTGGAAAAGCCGGGACATCGCCTAGTCTTCCACATAGAGGGCGCCACAAAAGAGCAGCGCGCACTGACCAAGGAGCAGCTCTTGTATCCTACTTTCGCCAAATCCGATATAGTGAGTGAATTCTATCGATGCAATTTCAGAATTAACATTTGAATTCATTTTCAAAATAACAGCTAAACTTTTTTTCCGCCATACTTTCTCCAATACCTTTTCGATAAAAGTATCCTTGAACTCATCTACTTCAATATTTGCATTCTGAATTCAAGGGCGTTTTTCAAAACGAATCCTCTTATCTTCTCGTATCCCAAGATTCTATTGATGAACTAAACAAACATTTGGATGGAAAACAAGTCTGTCACAAAAACTTTCGACCAACAGTTCTGGTAGAGAACACTACGGGCGCCTTCAAGGAATTAAAATGGAACTACGTTAAAATTGGCGACAAGGAAGATTCTCCCATCTTGAAGAACGGCCGGCCTTGCGACAGGTGATTTCTAAAGGCATCTAGCAGAGCTAGTTTGACTACAATTTGAAAAAATCTTCTTCTAATCTAATTATCAGCTTATTACGTTCCTTCATATTTCAGATGCCCAATCGTTACTAACGACACGGATGCTGCAGTCTTCGATAAAGAGAAAGAACCCTTGAAAACGCTAAAAACGTAACATTTAATCCAACCCTTTATTTAGGCAAGTATTAACTATCTTTCTCTATTATGATATTTTAGACTTAAATTTACAATTCATCTTTACTAGATTTGTCCTGGACATGGGTAGCCCAACGGCCAACACTGATATGAAAAACAAGGCAGTCATGGGAGTTCGCATGGGTTTGGTTGGAAAGAGAGAAAACGGGAGGATCTCTGTGGGCGATCCAATTTTCGTCCCAGCAGAATGACTTCCCCATTAACATACCTTAAATCTTCCCTGCACTGACACAACTTCTAGACGACTCTGGATGGAAACAATCTAATTATTAGATTTAAAAATTGCACTATAAGAATTACATGTAACTACGACATTAACATTGCATTGTAAATTTTAAAGCTTACTTGTATCATGTAAGTTTATATTACACTAGCTTTGCCCTTGGATTTAACCAGATGGCGCAAGAGTAGCCAGAAATGTGAAACAAACAATTACAGTTGCGCAAAATGTTACGATGATTGCAGTGAAAATTTGTCTTGAATCCGCCGCTGCAGACGTGACAAAAGCTACAATAAATACAATTAAGCACAAGAATATAACTGTTATTAAATGAGGAACTATGTCTAGAAGTGCATTTAAGTAGCTTTCAATCCAACTCCTAGCATCCATTTTCCACTACCCTGTATTCTAAACCTATGTTTTCAAAAAATCTGCAATTAAATTCTACTGGTATCCAAGACAACGTACCGGGTCATAACTTATATAAGGCACGAAATAACATGAATATTATTTTGTTGTCTTGGATAACTCCGTCTCTAACTCTCTAATCTTTTTTTCGGCTTCAGCTAACTTCATCTTCAGCGTTTTATTTTCTTCAATGAGATCCGCGTTGGATCTATCTTCAGCGTCGACAGCATAAACTGGAACTACGGCGGCTTCAGACTCCTGCAATAGAGAGCAGAGGTAGTATTATCTAGATTATGTATATATTCGATGCAAAATTAGCACATACAGTTCAACCCTTTGATTGAGATCAACACTAAAATATCGGATCCTCAGGTCTTAAGTCCCGGGTAGAGTCTGACATAAAGGAATAATCCTGGCATAGCTACTATGACCTTTTCTTTAGCAATTCTAGAAAAGAATTCCTATCTATTTTCATTGCCAGTGTTAAATAAATGGGTTGCTAGAGAAAATCTGTGACTTTATGTGAAGGTAGTGTTTGCGCCAGACTCTATCCATGCATTGATCAGAAATTGATTCCAAATAACCTCCTGACTGATGCTAATCAATGATTATGATCTGAACAATTGTGATTCATAATAGGATAAATTACCTCCACGTGATTTCCATCCTGTTCCTCTGAGACTCCAACCGGAGCATCACATATTTTGATCCACTCCCGTGGATCAGTTGACCACAGATAGCAGGAAATGCCCGTGTCCGTGAGAATTATTTTCGGCTCGTTGTACTCTTTTCCATCCACGTAAAAGTCCCCCGGCCTTGGAAGATCAAATATAAGTGTTTCACGTAACTGTTTCAAGTCCTTGAGTCCCGCTGCAGCTACGTCTTTGTCTAATTGAGCCTGTTCTTCCGCGTTTGCATATCTTTCTGGAAATGGTGTAAAGATATAAACAGATGGAACCCTATAAACCAAAGTAATGTATCAACCAATCATTCAGTTGCTCAAGCAGATTCATCAAAAAAAACTAGTGGTTGGTGCATGTTTTGATTAAATTACGTCGTTATTACAACCAGATCCCCGTCCGGCAACACATCTGCTGAAATAACCCAAGATGGCAGCTGTATAACTTGGCTACACTTTGCACCATTCCAAATCCGGAGGGTACGGTCCAATCCACCGGATATCATCCTTGTTCTTTCAGGTAGAACGGCGAGACTAAAAGAGAAACGTTCCAAGTTTCGGCCTGCTATAGCCATCATCAGTACTGGAGCAACACCAGTAGACCTAGACTAACGCTTTCTATCTTTCTCCTAACGAACTCCCTGCCATTCTCACTCATAACCTGCGTTCCTAGTATAAAATGTCATTTCTCGCCAGTTAATAAATGCTCAAGGCATAATTAAATGCTCAAGGCATAATTAAATGCTCAAGGCATAATTAAATGCTCAAGGCATAATTAAATGCTCAAGGCATAATTAAATGCTCAAGGCATAATTAAATGCTCAAGGCATAATTAAATGCTCAAGGCATAATTAAATGCTCAAGGCATAATTAAATGCTCAAGGCATAATTAAATGCTCAAGGCATAATTAAATGCTCAAGGCATAATTAAATGCTCAAGGCATAATTAAATGCTCAAGGCATAATTAAATGCTCAAGGCATAATTAAATGCTCAAGGCATAATTAAATGCTCAAGGCATAATTAAATGCTCAAGGCATAATTAAATGCTCAAGGCATAATTAAATGCTCAAGGCATAATTAAATGCTCAAGGCATAATTAAATGCTCAAGGCATAATTAAATGCTCAAGGCATAATTAAATGCTCAAGGCATAATTAAATGCTCAAGGCATAATTAAATGCTCAAGGCATAATTAAATGCTCAAGGCATAATTAAATGCTCAAGGCATAATTAAATGCTCAAGGCATAATTAAATGCTCAAGGCATAATTAAATGCTCAAGGCATAATTAAATGCTCAAGGCATAATTAAATGCTCAAGGCATAATTAAATGCTCAAGGCATAATTAAATGCTCAAGGCATAATTAAATGCTCAAGGCATAATTAAATGCTCAAGGCATAATTAAATGCTCAAGGCATAATTAAATGCTCAAGGCATAATTAAATGCTCAAGGCATAATTAAATGCTCAAGGCATAATTAAATGCTCAAGGCATAATTAAATGCTCAAGGCATAATTAAATGCTCAAGGCATAATTAAATGCTCAAGGCATAATTAAATGCTCAAGGCATAATTAAATGCTCAAGGCATAATTAAATGCTCAAGGCATAATTAAATGCTCAAGGCATAATTAAATGCTCAAGGCATAATTAAATGCTCAAGGCATAATTAAATGCTCAAGGCATAATTAAATGCTCAAGGCATAATTAAATGCTCAAGGCATAATTAAATGCTCAAGGCATAATTAAATGCTCAAGGCATAATTAAATGCTCAAGGCATAATTAAATGCTCAAGGCATAATTAAATGCTCAAGGCATAATTAAATGCGCAAGGCATAATTAAATGCTCAAGGCATAATTAAATGCTCAAGGCATAATTAAATGCTCAAGGCATAATTAAATGCTCAAGGCATAATTAAATGCTCAAGGCATAATTAAATGCTCAAGGCATAATTAAATGCTCAAGGCATAATTAAATGCTCAAGGCATAATTAAATGCTCAAGGCATAATTAAATGCTCAAGGCATAATTAAATGCTCAAGGCATAATTAAATGCTCAAGGCATAATTAAATGCGCAAGCAGCCAAGAAAAAACCCTAAATTTGATTCCTAATCAAATTTTGTAACCTAATACCTACGGTTTCTGCTTGCTAAAGCTTCATCAGTACCGGAGCATTACCGGCAGACCTGTAGGGAAATTCCTATTCAAGTGCCATTTCTTTTCTCGTGTCCCTCCCAATCAGTAATTGACATTGCTTACGAATTTTAGCTTTAATGTTTCTCTATCGCAGACCCTGCTGCTGGAGGAAGCCATGATTGGGCCAATGGAGCAGCCGGTATTAAATATGCCTACACTATAGAGCTTCCAGACAGGGGATTCTTCGGATTTCTGTTACCAGCTTCTCGAATTATTTCAACGGGACAAGAAACATACGCTTTTGTGCAGTCCTTGGCGGAAGATATGATGGGTTTATACTACTATGGACGCACAACTAGCACACTTTAAATGCTGTATGAGTGGTATGATAAAGTATGATAGATGCTGTAAAAATTAAAAATAAAAATAACAAAATAAAATAAAATAAAAATTTATCTGACCTTGAGATTATCCTTTAAAAGTGAGCCGTTATTCGATCGATTTCCTTAAGATCCTCCACAATTTCATCATTTGAACAACCGATTTTCTTCGAAACTTCATTCTTTTCGGTGAACGAGAGACCCATGAATTCCCATGCCAGTTCCCCATCAATTATTGACTTCACAGGATTTCCCAAAGTCCGATCCGCTGTGTACAATGTCCTGTAACAAAAAAACATAAAATGATTAAAAACCCATCAAACTAGGGATCAGACACAAATAATCTTAAATTTTAATTCATGAACACGTAACTTAGTACGTACCTATACGACTTTGGACTGAGGGAAGCCCGATGAGGTAGTATATTTGTTAAAACACTTTGCAACATCAACAACCGCCTATAAACCCGTTCGGAAATTGGAAGTAAAAAGCCCAGGCCACCATCCAGGGTGCAGAAGAATGTGACAACTCGTTTCTCAATCGCCAGATTATTCCGCTTCGTTGTGGAGGGATCCAAAACTTTGCACCGCACTCGAGCACACGACAGAACTTGCTGACCAACATGGAAATCCGCTTTGCGAACGAGTCGCTGACCTGAATAATTTAAAATATTTAAATTAAGAATATCCTAGAATTATATTCCATGATATGATTTGTGCAAACAAAACCTTACCTCCAAAACTTTCTTTCGACTGTGGTTGAAACATGTAAATAATTATGTTCTTGTCCCTATCCGTTGCAATCAGACCCAGTTGAGTATTGTCAATTAAGAACGAAATACCGTATACTTCTAAAGGTCGGAAATCCTGTTCAAATGGTATAAAATATTAAGGTAACATATTAAGTATAAATACATTTAGTGATAGACGCAACTACTTACCCTCGAGACGACTGCTAATGTCCGATAGTTGTCTTGGAATCTTAGCAGTGATATTGACTTGTAAACATCAGCTATCAAAATCAAGTTTTTAACAGCCTGCATCTGATGCACATAGATTTGAGTGTCGATGAAAGCTATTCCCACGAGATCATTGTCTTTCAATTGCCAAAGGTACAACTGGAATTCCCAACACAGATAGTTATTAGTAATTACCACAAGCGCAGATAGTTTAAGCTTTTTTACACTATTTATACTTGTGTTAATACCTACCTTTTGGCCGACGGCAGCACAGAGAAATCCCACTACACTTTCTACGGCAGTTACAGGTCCTTTGTGTTCTTTCGTGTACAGAATCTTGAACTTATTCTTCGTCAACGGTTGTCCAGGTTCTGGCACGACATCAATGATATCTAAAACCATTATTCTACCTCTGCTAGTTGTGTCTTCCCCATATGAATAATTAGTACCCACTGCAACATAACCGCGAAGACCACTTCTTGAACCTTCGTAAGCCAAGTTAACCACCTTCAAGCACAAAATACTTTCGAAGGCTTCCATTTCTTGCTTAGTATTAGGTACAACCTGAAAAAAGTAATGAATACTTTAATTCAGCTTTTATCTGCCTATAATATTGATGCAAATGATGATTTAAAAGTATTAATATTAAGAACCATACCTCCCATGTCGAAGGGGAATATATATTTAAACTAAACTTCAGCCTGTGTGGGAGAGGAAACCTTTCATCTTTTTGTTCGTCGATGAATTCCTGCAAAAATAGTTCCCAGTTAGAATTAGACAAACTGAAGTGCACTATCTCAACAACAAAAACTCATCAAAATTCACGTTATCTTACTTTTTCATCTCCAGCGACACGGCAAATCTTAGCAGATGCTTCTGTTTCACTGAGGGCAACGCAATACGTTTTGGACTCTAAATGGTATGCTATAAAATGAGGAGTACATCGCACAGGAATCTTTCTCACAGGCCATGGTGAATCATACGACAAATGCTTTGAAAGAACGCAAATCCTGAAATCCGAGTCCGCATTAGCATAGATGTATCCTCCATGAGGACAGTTAGGGTTATTGAACGTTCCGAAAGCAACCACTTTAGAATCAATTCCCATGGGGTGGAGACGCAGTTGGCCTAGTGTCGTCAGAAATGCCCAATGTGGGTAAGGTCCACAAATGAAAACCTAAACAAAGTATAATAATATTTGAATTTTTTGTACAATACTTGCATCCTATATACAAAAGTCGAATAACGTAGAGCTTACCCCGCTATAGCCTCCAAGATAGTCGAAAGGACGGAAATGATTCTTCAGAGATAACGAAAAAGATATTCCTTCTTTGGGTCTTGCGCTAAATATCAAAGAAAAAGATAAATATTAAAGAAATTCGACTCATTTACAGGCTGCTATCAACATAAATGCTTTACGAGAAGTTTACAAAAAACGTTCCTTACGATTTCCTTTCTCGAAGTATTAGATGATGCTTTACTTTTGCAAATCTAATTTTCAGTACGTTTTCATACGTGTCTTCATAGAATGGGTACACCTCGTATAACACGAAATCATCCCCCACACGTGAAAACAGTAGCGGCCGTCGTCCATGGCATCCTAATCCAACTAACAGAATTTCATGCACTATCGGTAGTGTTTCCCCTTCGCTGTTGAAAAAAAAGGTAAAAATCATTAGTTCCCATCAAATAATTACGGAATTATATGCATGAACTAGACTTACTGCACTAGCTTTTGTGTAGTGTGGCCTAAGACTTTCGGAGTCAGGGCAAAGTCCACAACGTTCATTCTGAGCTTCTGATCGGGTAGGCTATAAATTTCTAAAGCGCCAGATTCTCTTCCTAGGACGAGCCAGTGTGATATTTTATCAGTTGCAAGACGTAATCGATTTCGTCGCCACCATCTACTCGTAGTGGCTGCTTGCTGCTTTTTAAAGTTGGAATCTGCTGCATCGGGGTTACCGTACAAAAGTTCTTCTTCGTCCCGAGCCTCCCTATAATATAAAAAACCAACCAACATTAATCACAAGACGTACAAACCATACATAATTACATTAAAAATTCGAATACTTACTTTTTCAACTTCGAAAGTTTCACAATTTGCTCTTCTGGCGATTCTTCAGACGGAGGTTGAATTGTGAATAGTCCACTTGTGTCACAGTACGTGCATACAACAGATATTTTACCTTTCTGTCAATCAACATAGTAACAAATGACAGTTAAGTAAACTGCACCGTGTTCCTCAATACAAAACACTATACCATCAACGTGAAATGTACCTTGTGAAACTGGGTGACTGTCATTTCAAGCTGCTCCATCTCATTCAAATGTAGAATTACAACTCGACCGTCTTCGGACAAAAGTGTCAAATATGGATCAGCGGAAGATGCAGATACTACGTCTGATTCAAGATCCAACGTTATTTGCTGGACAAGTTCGATTCCTTTCAATAGGTGCACTTCATCTTTAAGAACCTGGTAATAAAAAAGTACATTTTACACATAGGGTCTTAGGGATGCCCATGTTTGAAGTTGTAATTGATTTTACCTGCACGATGCACTTGTTCTTCCCAATATTGCATGCAAATACAGTTGAAACGTCCGTTTTGAATCCACTTTCATGAATCTGATTTATCTCTTCGTCAGTTTGAACAACCTAGGCAAGTATTATGAAGAATTAAAAGACTTGACCATGGTAACTGTAAAGTTAAAGCTGAGATTTTTCTATTCTTTTCCAGAATGTACTTACCAATGTTTTATTCTCTTGAGATACCAGAACTAATCCGTGAAGAGAAGTAGTTTCGTTGTCATATAGTGTCCAGAAATTTTTTAGTGCAGGTATACCGATTGTTGTGACTACTTGAGGTCGGATAGATCGTTGGAGAACACAGAGTGCTCCGTTTTTACCGACACCTGAAGTAGTTACAATTTCCAGATCCGGGTCTTCAAGACCGACAAACTCCTCCGACAAAAACGCTGGTTCACCCATTATCATATTTCCGCATGGTCCAATATTGAGTAAACTGTCACATACCTGAAAGAACAATTATGCTCTGAGGATTCGAACTGATATTATAGCGTACATGAGTTATGAAATAATTGATACATCATTCCTTACATCAAAACCGAAAATGCGGATAATAAAATGCGACCTGCGTTCATTTCCATACACATCTACTTCTTCTTGATCCAGTGCCATTCTTGATCGCTTCACTTTGATTACATCATCATCATCCTCATCAAATCCAGTTAAATCAATGTCTTCTATCCTTCGATCACCGTTTGCGAGCATCTCAGATTCCTGAATCACCTCCTTGACAGTTCCCTTTTCACTAAGTCTCAACAAGAGTGGGTTTCCCAAACGCGAGCCCAGGAATACGTAGTCCTTGTCGCAAATTAGCAACTGAAAAAAGAAAGCAATACAACTGTGTAATAATGTCACAACAACAACCAAAGAACATTCTGATTAAATTAATGGCAACTAGCTTACGCAGGTGGTAAGGACCGATGAAGCAGCTTTATCAAAATGGAATCCTCGAACACTTCGCATAGTATCACAAAGTAACGTAAGCACGTACAGGTCACCTCCTTTCAACGAAATTATCATTTGATTGGGGGACAAAAAGTCGGCATGAGCACAATCCAACGTGATCGCAACTTCTTCCTGTGTTTCTGTGTAGAAAAACAAAATATTAAACTCCCTTTCATGCCATGCTGACAAACAACATTTTTTTCCATATCACTTACTCATGGGGAAGTTAGTTGATTTTGGCGCTATCGAATTTAGTGCTGCACAATATGGCGGAATACTTTGGTTTAAGTATAACAACGAATTTTGTGCCATCACGAGTACCCCTCCTATTGGTTTCGGAACAGCATATATAGCACAACAATCGTACGGAAGGTGAGTAACCGTCCAAATACAAGGATGAACCTTTTGGGAAATGTTCAAAGAAACAGCAGCGAGGGCACACGTGTCTTGTCTTACGGCGAGTCGTCTAGAATGAAAAGTAGAATATACCGTGTTATCACTAGAAACTAAAGTACAGCACTTAATGACAGTGTTATTTCAAAAGATTTACCCCACGTAAGTTTTGATAGGTTCATAAACAAAGACAACTGTCGGTTCGTAGTAGCCATGTAAGAATTTGAAATCGATGACATTGTCGATTTTCTCATCTAATTCTCTAAGATCAATAGTGTAAGATCGTAGAGCTGGAATACGACTCAAACTTGCAACGTTGGGCTAGAAAAATCAAAATAATAAAATTAATACAAGACTCACATTCTGAGTTACATGACGATTGCTCAATTCAACTAAATACTGTACCTAACATAACTACGTACCTTAATATCTGACTTATCAGCAAAATTGTCGTCAAATACTGCATCCCGCCGCAAGAAAGGAATAATAACTAGCTGCCGGTTGTAAACGAGTAACGCAGCGCAGCGATCTTCTGGATCTACTCGTAAAATGGTGCTTGGCTTCGAAAGGCAGCCCCCCTGTAAAATGCCGAAAAACATTTAATAAGAAATGCATTTTATAGCACACATCACTTTATAGCGTCTTACCCTTAGATCATCAGTTTCAAAGTAGTGAAGGGAAATGGTCCTTAGATCGTGAATTTCCGGGTCGTACTCCACTATAGATAGTTTAGCATCTGCGAATGCAAGTAGCAAAGCATCCCTCGCAAGACTAAGGGGCATACATTCCATGGCCATAATTGTTCCGTAAAATCGGTACATGGCCATACATTCCATCCTCATTTTCGGTGGTTTGGATTCATCTGTAATTATTGAAATTATATCATGTTTTAAGGTTTCCTCTGGTATTTCATTGATTGCACTTGAGTGCTATATCTATCTACATATTACCTGGAATATCATCAGTTGGATCTGGCACAAATCTGAAGACTTTGATGTAGTCTGCACCTGCAACTACCAAGTTCTTTTCTCTGCGATCGAAAAAATAGCAGTAGCATGATAGCTCCACCC
Source organism: Sminthurides aquaticus (assembly GCA_906901655.1). Classification (NCBI taxonomy): domain Eukaryota; kingdom Metazoa; phylum Arthropoda; class Collembola; order Symphypleona; family Sminthurididae; genus Sminthurides; species Sminthurides aquaticus. The sequence continues at coordinate 323,707 of CAJQTT010000030.1, read as the reverse complement.
CTGTTGGAGCGTGCACTTCCTTGTAAATGGAATACATTCTTCCTTAAAAAATTATACAGGCGATCAGCATTAGCTTAATTAATTAATGTGTTGCAGCCACACAGATGCGAGACTAGATCCAGAATTAGCAAAGGCGATTCTTATTAAGATAATCCAGGCATGCAGTTCACTTATTAATTACGCACACTAAACGTACATTCAAACCCTAACTGAAAAAATATCCCTTTTTGTCCACGATCGTCGAAATATCCATATAAATTTTAGGTTAATTTTTATGACATCCGCGGATTCCCATACGGTTCCCTAGATAAAAATAAAAACTTTCAAAAAGCCGCAAAACGCACTGCATTTGAATTTATGCCGCGTCAATCCAATCCTCCCGATTTTTCAATGGTACAAACGACTTACTTGATGACTACCGTCCAACGAATACGTGAAACACTCGTCGTCCATGATTTGCAAAATTAATTAAACACACATACTATAGTTTAGCATTATGATTAAATCGGGATTTTCAGGTATATGTACATACCTTGTCGATATAACGTCAGGTTAATGATTGCAGCACATAGCACACACACAATGTAAAAACACACGGCATCGGAACACAGGTACACATAAACAAACGATGGAGGTACACAACACAATTTGAAAAAATTAGATCTTAGCACTATAAATATAGGTTCAAACATCCAAACATACGCGAATACTCACTGGGCACCTACTGGTCTCCTCGTGGCTCATCCTGGGGTCATCAAGCTCCCCCTGGTGGCTTCAGCCTTCTTCTAGAGGCTTCGGGGTCCTATTGTAGAAGCTTCGCGGTCCTTCTAGAAGCTTCGAGCTCCTCCTAGTGGTTTTGGGCTCCTCCTTGTCGAATGGCCTCCTTGTCGCGTCGGGCTGCTTCAAGAAGCTTCTAGCTCCTCCTTGTAGCGTCGGGCTGCTTCTAGAAGCTACTAGCTCCTCCTTGTCGCGTCGGGCTGCTTCTAGAAGCTTCTTACTCCTCCTTGTCGCGACTAGCTCCTCCTTGTCGCGTCTAGCTCCTCCTTGTCGCGTCGGGCTGCTTCTAGAAGCTTCTAGCTCCTCCTTGTCGCTTCCACCTCCTCCTTGTCGCTTCTACTCCTTGTCGCTTCCACCTCCTCCTTTTCGCTTCCACCTCCTCCTTGTCGCTTCCACCTCCCCCTTGTCGCTTCCACCTCCTCCTGGTCGCTTCTACCTCCTCCTGGTCGCTTCTAGCTCCTCCTTGTCGCGTCGGGCTCCTCTTTTAGTGGCTTCGCGCTACACCTAGTTGCATCGGGCGGGCTCCTCGTGTTATGCGCAGAGGCCCGAAATTCAAATTTTTATTTTATCAATTTTATTTTAATGTTTTTTCCTGGGCTTCTCGCGGCTCGTATTGGTTTTCTCGGATTCCTTGGACTCACTGGAGTTGTTCCAATCTTGGGTTTCATCATTGTTATGATTTAATTTGTTGCCTGCTTACATGGTTATGAAAATTTGATCCTGTTTTGGTGCTGAATCCAGCATAAATATTTCATTCTCAGGATCTGTATATACTCCAAGACTGCCACGTGCTTCAGCGAAGGTCATAAGAAGACGCAATTGAGTATGAAATGCCTATCAGATTGGAGTGGTTAAGCCCGTGCGCAATGATTTCAGTTTAGAATACTAAAGTGATTGCTTCTAATACAACTTACCCTCTTCACAAGACATTATCACACTACCCCCATCATCATTGGAAGTACATAGCTTTACCCCAGCTTGCATTACGAACGAGGCGTCTGCAGATCGTCAATTCGCATGGACAATGTTGTCTCTTTGTAGAGTTTTCTATATTCGTTTCTCAATAATGATCCTTTAGCATTTATACCCACAAGCTTGCTTGACATACTTTGATCCTTACGTTAGAGCTCAACAAAGTCGTAATTCAAGTTCTCTGAATAAATAGTAAAGAGCGCATTGTTTTCATCATTCTTAGTATGGCATATGTTTCACATTCCGTCTCATCCCTCATCTGGTTTTCGCAAGCTTTACATGACCTTGTCCCTTAAATCTCGTATTTCGTTACTTTTGTACGTGCCATCATCCATAGCGTCCCCAAATCTGTTTTAGTCTGCAATCCTTTGCCGCATTAGCAAAAGCTACACACACCCTCATTTTCAAGTTCAGCCTGGCGCCTTAACCCAATACGAGGTTGGTCCCAAGCTGTGAGCGCCTAGCAAATCATAGTTAGCCAAAACATCTTTAAAGGAGTTTCCAGAATGTTATTTCAGTGTTTTCGTTTGCCGATCTTTGGAGTACTGCCACCTGAAATCTTGGCAAGAGAATCCATACTCTGTCCTAGACTACATGACCAAGTATTTTTTTTATTTGCGCACGGCTTCATAGCGATTTATCTGCACGTGAGTTGTTGATTCTCAAGAGGCATATCATCCTACATCCATCTAAATATTCGCCACACTTGTTCTTGCACCTTGACCGTGGACGCATCAACTTCTCCAGCCTCGACTTCCAACACAGGACAGATACCCTTTGAAATGGCCAACCAAGGTGAGTCTCATCCTTAATCCTTCCAGGAGCCTTATTAGCTCTTCCAGAAGCCTTTAATTCAACGAAAACGTTTTTATTTATCCCCCAGCTCAAAGACTCCAAGCTTTGGCAGCGTTGCTCCAATCCACGGCTGCTAGCGTCGATGATGGCTTGAAGGAGAAACTGGCGGAAGCTCAGACTCTTGTTAGCGAATTACAAAACCGCCAAAGGCTTTTTGATGAGGGTGTATTGAGCAAATTTTGCCTCGACGGTAAAGTTGCATTAGTCACCGGTGGTGGTCAAGGAATCGGTGAAGCTTTGGGTGAGTCACACAGTATTAATCACTTTAAGACTGTCCCAACCGGAGGTCACTTACTATGGAACTTGATGATTTACTGTGTCTTATATGTCAGCTCACGGTTTGGGAGAAGCGGGATGCAAAGTTGCAGTTGCTGATTTGGAATACGCCCGAGCTGAAAGAGTAGCAGCGGAACTTGAAGCCAAGAATATTCCAAGTATTGCAATTAAGGTCGATGTTTCCAACAAGTCCGATGTCGAAGCAATGGTACAAAAGATCCTCGACAAATGGGGTGATCTGGATATCGCTTGTAACAACGCTGGAATCGTTTTTTCAACCACTGAGAATCACTCCGTAGACATTCCAGCTTCACAGTGGGAAAAAACGATGGCCGTCAACCTAAACGGTGTCTTCTACTGCTGCCAGGCTGAAGGAAAGGTCATGTTGAAGAAGGGATACGGTAAAATCATCAATACGGCGTCAATGTCTGCTTCAATTGTTAACCATCCACAAATTCAAGTTGCCTACAACGCATCCAAGGCTGGCGTCGTCCATACTACAAAAACGTTGGGAGCTGAATGGGCAACTCAAGGTGTCCGGGTTAACAGCTTGTCTCCGTAAGTACAACTTCCATCTTATTTAATTTCAATGAGGTTCTTAATCTCCCACCAATCTGAAACATTTAGCAATACATAATGTTAACATTACTTTAAAATATTTCAGGGGTTACGTTGATACCGCATTGAACAGAACTGAAGCTCTCACCCCTATACGAGAACAATGGATTCGGGAAACGCCAATGCAACGCCTTGCTGATGTTAAGGATTTGGTTGGAGCTGTTCTATACCTAGCTTCTCCGCTTTCAGACTATTGCACCGGACATGATTTAATTGTTGATGGAGGCTTCACTCTCTGGTAGAAGGTTGCCGTTATCCGTTTTAATCTACAAATGTGAATATTGCTTTGACCGTTATAATTCCCATTAGCCTTATTAGAACCTATTCCTATATTCTTTAATGAATGTTGATATTCGTGATATTAAAATTTTACATTCCGCTTCACTTAACTGATTGTCTCATTTTATTGCACTCAAGCCTTAATTTTGACTAACGCAGCACCGCTTTATGGGTTTCCACTTTAAGCAATTACATGGAAGCAAATTAGGGCAACCGTAACCAAGAATTTGGACGATAATTATAAGTACATTTACATTTTAGCACCACAGCTACGACATAATCTGAGATAAATGTTTATCACTAAACTGACCAGTCGGAGCAGTTCACATCCCTTACATTCCCACCAGCAAAATAGAGAGATTGTTTTAAAAATTAAGCGAGCTATTCCGAGAGAGATTATTGGAATATAGATCAATTCGATTTCTAAGAATAAAAAGTCATTATTTCATTAGCTAACGAATAATATGATTGTTCGTTAATCTCCACAAATTTCTTTTGCTGTCGGCTAAAGTAATAGATATCTCCCGTATAAATATCAAACCACATGGCGTGTATGTACGTTTTCCCCTGAAGTAAAATATCTCGCATAAAACCGTAGAACTTTCATAAAAAATCTCGAAACTGCAATCTGGTATATATTCATTTGTAAACGTTTTAAACCTGCATCCTGCATCTAAAAAAATCCAGCATTTAGAAATGTTCTTCAGCACTCTTCACAAATCTACGAGCTAGTTCCGTGTCCAGGCGCTCTTTCCATATAAGGGGAACAGATCCTCCTCAGCATGTTAATTTAATATTCATTGCGGCAATAAACGTTTTCTATATATTTAAAATAGTGCCATGCATTCAACAGGAATACATTTCCATAACCTGGTGAACAACGATTCCTTGGTCTACCTAGATTATCCAGAACACTACATACATAATAGATTGATTTTTTAATCTCTTACGATGAGTATTTAAATAACTTGTCAGTACCTTACGGCTCATTGTTATGCTGTAAACTAAGAATTTTCTGAATTAGAATTCACATTTGTTATGTTGCCCCTGGTAACCATTATGTGAAGACTTTTATTCTAGAAAAATATATTTTCTCAAAGCATAACGTCAATCTCTTAAGCATTGATTATGATGGAGTTTTAAACCGCATGGCAGATAGCATAGTTCTTGAAAACGACTTATGTTTTCCCGTTTAGAAGTCTAAAATCGGCATTACACAATATTTCCACGATCAAATATTCAAAAATTCCCACATTCAAAATTCGCGACACTGTTTAAATCAAAACGACAAATCTACAACTTCTAATCATGTGACACTCATGTCACTCCTCTTCACATTTCTTAAACATTGTGAACTAAAATGACCTCATTGCATACTTCTTGTCTTAATCTCTTAATGCACACATTTTGTGTTTTCCTCTTATAGTTATACAGTAAACGCCATTTTTTACGTCACTTTTACTCATTTTCACTAGCTCAAACCTCTGTCCTATCTTTTTCTAAGGTATTGTCAAATCCCCTTGAAAAATCAACGCTCACCTTTTGCATATTCATCCCTCATTTCTGAAACAGCCCAATCATTCAAAGGTCGATTAGCTTTATTCAAATGTGTAACAATTAAATATGTATTTCACTTTTTAATTTTACCAAATTTATCCTTGCTCCCCTCACCTTTCACTGCAATTAAAATGCAAATCCCTTGCAAATTATCCCACATTTTTCAACTCTTCTTCCCTCCTTCTCACCTCTAAATTTTTATTATTTCTTGTGCTCACTCTTAAAATATCCTCCATACTCTTCAATGACTAATTACAAACTTCCATCCTTGCAAAAATATCCGACATTTGCTCCACTCTTTTATTGTAATTCATAAATATTCCCACAACTTTTTGATGCATTAGCTCATTCTCTGATTTAACTTCATCCAGCATGATAAACGAATCCCAAGCAAATCATGCATTGAAAAATCTCCATTCCGCATCCTTGACACACGTCCATGAGAATTTTTCCAGATTGAAAAAATTCGCACGGTTTCATCAAACATTCCTACAGTTTTCCTATACACTCTCGGCCTAGTATTTTACATTGTAGAGCCAAGACAACACCACAACAAAACAGTGTGTTTTCCGTTTACAAATCCTCACAACGTTTTTAATTCCTCCTCGTCTTAGCTATCGCTGTCTCTTTTCCACGCATAAACTACAACATACATACACGTCCGTGTACACTCATTTCTCTAAGATATCATGACTTAAAAAATTCTTCATAACTTACTCCGAGAATGCATCTCAAAGCAAAATTTTTATCCATAGAACTCATTTACAATCTTCGTAAGCAATCAAGATGACATCAAGTAGCAAATATTTCACTCCTAACAACAGAAAAGCATCTCCCTTACAATAATTTCCCATTACAACAGCATTACATCCCTTTCATCTTCCTTCTCAACCTCAGCCTGCTGCCCAACAAGACATGACTGATGAGAGCTGTACAAGACATCTCAACAGATGATGCGATACTTGAACATCTTCCAACAACTCACGCCGCCGCTTCCCATAAACAATACTTGAATGAGCGCAGCAGCGTCAGTCATAGGAATTCGATCATCTTCAAATTTTTTCCCGCAATCATTCCCATCTTCTCTCTTTTTTCCATCTTTGAGGCATTTCAATTTCACAACGGATGAAAACAATGCAGAAGCCCAAAAGAAGCAATACAAGTAGTACGTCATCTAAAGGCGCGCAACTTTTTTTGGAAATCCTCAAGGGACTCATGAATATCAACCTTTTTCTCACAATTGACTAATTGCAATCAAGATGATTCAAATCAACCTTTGCTGAATATTAGTCAGCCGTAGGCAGATGAACAGTAGCCATCCTCTGGCAATCACCATCCCTCTGCCTACCATGTGGGAGGTAAGAAGGAGCGCGCGCTCCAGCGCAGAATAGCAATCATGTATCAAGCACAAGCTTTAATTTAACCCATTAAACTACCTCATTTCGCTCTCTTATCTTCAATCAATCTATTTCATCCACTTCATCCATTACATTCCCTAGCACCTGCTATTCAAGGGAACTCAAACAGATTTAGCCCGCGCACTCCTTCTCGAACTTTTCTCTCCCATATCCTTCAAACCCTGCCGCCATATAGACTTGCAAAAACGTTTATATTTCTCAAAAGCATCTTCCCGTTTCAGAACCTTTATTACTTTTTCCTTGTCCCTCATTACCAATTTCCTTCAATTACGCCATCTCCTGGTTAAATTTCCTTATCTAATCTTCATTAGTTTTCAAGTCTTGACCGTCTTCCATATCTGCAAATTAAATCACCTCCTTCATCAACGCAGCTTTTACCATAAAAAATAAACTAAACCAACCATCAACTATGCATGCAACACAGTCCACGGTTCAAAAGAACACACGTGCATGCCTAAAAAAAACTAACCCTTCATTCAGTAACCTGATTTCCAACCAACAATCCTAACCATTTCCCCGTGAGTCAATTGCCAATAACCTGATATTATTTTACTTCCACATAGCATGATTCATGTAATCCTTGCAAAACGTTGAACGGCCTTCATCAAGGCCGTCTGCATCCGAATTCAGTCCGCAGCATCTTTAACTCACAGACTGCAAAAGCATTTTAGTTTATATCGCCACCACCAATGCAAGGCTCCACACATGCTTAAAACGCATCATTACAGACTGCAACCTTGCAGTGTACCCTGTGGTAGGCAAAATATCCGCGAATTCGCAACAATCTAATTGTCGCCACTGCACTTTACCTTCAGGTACACGTATTAGTTGCAAAACTATCTCATACCGGATTTACAGTCCAACATTTGTGTAAAGCTTGTTTAAAACTTGTATAAAACTTGGGTCCAACTTTTGTAAAACTTGTGCAGAACTTTCGTATTGGGGTTCAAACCACCGCTAATATTCAATGTTAATCTAATGGAGTACATGTGTAAATTTGTATAAAACTTTTAGATTGAAAGTGTTGGAGTATAAAACGGCGTTACCATGGTAACATAACATATTTACTGAAAGTTAGGAAATAAGGTAGGATGCTTCTGCCTGAGTCAATCTCCTCTCCTTTGACCACCGGTCCTCGTAATAAAGTCAAGTCCTTAGCACACATATCTTTGCGTAGTTCCGCATACCGTTCATCAGACTCAGCTACAGTATTAAGTACAGTCATCCACTTGCAGGACCTGCAACAGTATTCCTCTTGACGCATGTGTTTCCCAAAGATTGCGTTGACATTGAATTTGTCAAGGCTGTCCATGTTCCATCTTACCTTTTGAGCAAAATCATTTCAAACAATGGCCAGAATTCATGTCCTCATTCAATCCCACAATGGACTCATTATTTAACCTTTATGTTCCACATTTTGCCTCACCTTTTCCATGTCAAACAGACAAAGTCCATCTTTTCCTCCGTCTATTCTTCTTCAATCAGCACCGGAAGAAAGATAACCGCGTACATATATACATCTCATCCTTTCCGAGCATCTTCCCATCCATTCTGTGCTTCTCTACTCATGCTCTTCACAGACATTCTGAATCCCATCTTTGTTATCATCTTCCTCTTTTCAATTTGCTCTGCATCATTAGCTCTGATCTCAATTTAAGCCCACCTCACCAACAACTTGCCTTCTTCTTCTTCAAGTTATGATTTCAATCTCAAACTTGAAACGATTTCATAATGACACGGAAGTTGAAGGTTTTTGGAACGATAAACAAAAACTGGGCACGAGTCCTTTGTGCGAAACAGTGTGTGGTTGATTAGATGACATCTCGGAATGATTCTTCTTCATTCCACTCTTCTCCTTCTGGATGATAACTAATAATATATATATAATAATAATCTAGGGTAAAAACACCCCATCACCACTACTCATCATTACGACATTGATTCAGTCAGTCTGCTAATTGGACCACACTTCTTGCCCGACCACGGCCTTCAAAGGCCTTCAGCTACCTCCAAGACCATACGCTTACAAGTAATGCTCACACTGCGCACTGTTTCCTAGCAACAAACAAACTTACATCGCCGCATCCCTTGAAGAGCGCTCTCCAGCTCATAAACCTTTACCTTTATCAAGCCGTATGAACTTATGCTGATCACAGACTTCTGTGAATTGGGAATATACTCACCAAATTTTTAATGTTGCCACTGGTAACTATTATGTGAATTCAAATTTCCTCATAGTTTACGTCAATCTCTTAGCATTGATCATGATGCAGTTCGAAAGCGTGCCGCAGAATAACAAGTGTTGTTGATATGACAAACGTTTCGAAAAACAATCATGTTTTCAAATCAGAAAAGTCTAAAATCGGCATTACAAACGACCCAAAGGCCGCTAATTCTAGGCCTGATGTGAACTTGAATTTCAGTTGTAATTATGAAATACAGTAAATAACTCCGACTCCGTCTGCGTCTACATATTGGATAACTGCATCCTGGATGGTATTATTCCTAGTAGCTTACTTTAAATTCCTCCTACTTTCCTCCTACCGTGTATGTATTATTAACAATACGTTCTGCCTCTTACACGCCTGTCACTAATCAACTTTATAATAACAGAGTTAGCTCCGCATTCAGTATCATCCTCATCATCTCCACATCTGACACTAAGAGGAAGAGCAAGGTGAAATCCCAGCAGGTGAGCATAAACAATCATGCTCTGTCTTTAACGAGAGAGATTATATAAAAACTAGCACCACTTTTCTTCACTTTTTCAAATACTTTCATCCTACCTGGTTCATCACTTCTGGAACCTGAAGGTTTTACACTTTTTCCTTCTCCCATCTCAACTAAATTCCAAATTACATAAATTATACACACCTGTGGCTCATAATCAATGCACCTTCCCAATTAAAACTTGACTTGCACAGAGATTCTCATGAATATGCGTAACAAGAAGCTACAGCTAGCAATCGCACTGGACTTATATCCTATTTAATAATTCTTTCCTTTGAATCTCTTTCGTTGCCATGTCATGAAATTACTACAACATTAATACAATCATTGCTTCTTTTAATTTTAAGTTCTTCGCTGACCACCGGACCAAGGGCGCGTGGCGACCACATCTCATCTCTGAACTTGATTCCGCACAGCATAACATAATCATCAATCATCTGTCCATTCAAGTAGATCGCCAGTCATACTTTAAAGATTCATCGTCCCAATATCCCCATGGCCGTTCAGCTCATCTATCAAATATTTTAATTCCAAACACCTCCGACTACCTTTGCTTCTTATCTACATGCCCTCTCTCTTGTTTTGTACACATCTTATCGGAAACTGTCCTGTGCTTCAAACGGAATATGCTACTGCTAACCTGTCTTACAGTAACATCTTATTTATCTTCCCACAGATCCTCTCCCCAAACTTCATTCACTACCAGTTTCGTGTAATCACATGCTTCGCACATAATAAACTTGACAAATGGGAGCCTGTGTTATGATGAATTCTCCATAGAATGGCTGCCAACTTATCTTTAAAATTTTCCACAACAGCTCTGCTTCTTTTGTCTTGTAAGTCTTTGCTCTCGTTTTCTCAAGGTAGCTTTGATGACATGTTTTGACTTCCCAAGTGTGCCTATTTTTTCGGCCAATTTTCAATTTCTCAAGGTGTATTTCATGAGATTCAAACAATTTACTTCTTAATTACCTTGATTCCTTGTAATCATCCTCCCGCTGAAGTTAAACTTGTCATCCGGGAGGAAGCTACTTTAACTTTTTTAAAGTTTGAGATGTTAAGTTTCTTACATGAAACTGAATTTTATCTGTAAGTGCATTAAAAACTGTCTTGTGGCTTTCCCTGGCAAGTATGATAACTTGCTAGTGCAATATGAACGCCCGCAAAGAAAACCAGACTTAAAACAAGAAGTATGCAACAGTGAACCACTGAGCGGAGGATAAAGATATTTTACAATGCACCACTGAACCTATCATCAATGGCAACCGATTTTGAAGTATGCAACGATGAAACAACCGATTGCAAGAGGTTAAACAGTTGCGGGTAAAAAGTTTTTATGCCGAGTTTATAGTATGACCTTTGTGCCGCATTTGTGCAGAACTTGTGCAACATTTTCATATTTGCGATTCAAAAGCCCGCAAATAATCAATGCTAATCAAATGGAGCACATTTGTACAACACTTTGAGATTGAAAGTGTTGGAGTGTAAAAGGAGGTAGCTATGATAACCGCACTTATGCATAGAAAGTTTAACACTGAAATTGAAAGCCAAACTAAGCCTGATGCTTCGATCGCAAATCGCAACTACAAATGTGAATATTTTCCCAATTCAGAAAAGTCTACACTCCGCATACGTTATCTAAATGCTTTATTCGTCGAAATTCTATTTAAACAATTAAACTTAGAATAAATATCAGCTCAGCTATATCACTCTGCTCCTTTCCCTTCCTTCCGGTTCCACGGGTTCCAGTTATAAATCCCAGATGTCCCTTCTCACCAATGATGCTACTACCCTATTCTGAGCTTGTCAAACACAACTTTATATGTACTTATTGTCGCATCAACTTGACCCTTTGTGCACAATCATCATGAGAGATTGTGATCAGTCCATTTCCCTAGAACAAAAGCTGAACGACGGCTCACCGCGGTTTGACTTCCCCAAAATCCAGTCATTTTCCGCATTTTTTTAAAAATTTCATCGATATTGATACTAACGTTTTTAAAAATATTGCAATTTGACATTTGCTCCCATTCAACTTGCAACACCCTATCACAAATGCATGTTAACAAGCAAGAACGTGAGGAAATCGGCGTAACACGACTTTTCAAAAGTCTTTAAAACTTATTGTTACACTTGTTAACGCCGTCTTGCACAATACATGTCCAACAATAAGATGTTATGCTTGTTTATCTTGATTGTTCATCCGTAGTGAAGGTGATTTGTGATTTTAAGCTCCAAGTCTCTTTTCTCAAGTAACAGCTTACAACAACGGTAAACCAAGTCACAAGTCAGTCTCTTCACCTAACATGAGTTACAAGCTTAGAAAGAATCCTCCAACACCCTCCAATACAAATTCTAGTGTGAAAGAGGAGGAATAATCTAGCGTTTCATTAAGATTTTTCATATTGTATGTTTCGCAAATTCCTAGGCCGTCACGCATTCCCGCTTCAGCTCATCTCATCTTTCTCTTGAATCCATGACGCGCAAGTCTCTGCACCCTATGCTTGAATTAAACTTGACTCTCTTAAGTTTAAGGTCTCCATGACTAATTTATGACCATGACTGACTCTTGTAACTTTTCTACCTCATCTTTTGTCATCCCTCCATCCTTGATTTGATTTTTATTCGTAATCGTATTATTAGACATTGTAAGAGGGTGTCGATCCAAATTCACGGCTCTTTTTAGCCAAAAATTTCAATAAATATCCCAAGAAGATGACCATCATCACGCTCTGTCTGTACTGAATCATATTTATTTGTCATCCACCTCTCACTTTACTCGGTCATAGGGATTTCCACGAACCCAAAGACGGCTTTTTCACCATCCTTTAGAATACATGAGGCAAAATGAAGTAGAATTTACAAAAACTGTAAAATAACTGTATATAGTAATGAAACTTGGAAACCATAGTAATGCCGTTCATACTCCAATACTTTCAATCTAAATGTTTTCCATTTGATTAACATTGAATATTTACGAATTTTATAGCCGCAAATATGAGTATAAAAGCGTTACACAAGTTTTACACAATTGTTGGACTGTAGAGCTGGACCGACACTACAGAGCCGAAGTGCAAAGTCCCAATTGGAAAAAAAATTATTTCCTTTTCAAAATTTTAAATTTTAATTTTTAAATTTTAAATTTTCAAGTTTTAAATTTGCAAGTTACAATTTTTTACTGAGTTGCGAAAACTTTCAAAACATTTGGTATGTTGCCCCTGGTAATCTTTATGTGAAGCCTTATACTTCCATATTTTTGCAAAGCGCTCATGAATCTCTTAGCATTGATATTGCCACTATTTCAAACATAGCCGCAGCCCCCAGTGAGACAATTTCCAGATCTGTAGCTATAGAACCTTATGTTTTCCAATTCACGAGTCAATATCGGCGTTGAAGTTTTTAAAATTTCAATCAGAGCTTAACATAATACTCAAATTCGAAACGAAGCTAAACCTACTGCAAGAGCGCAAGCCCACTGCTTGTCATTAGTAGCTAAGGTTATCGAAATAATCTTTTACAGAATCCTCAAAGACTGCAAGAAACGTTGTAAATTCTAGACCAGATAATTATTATCATCTCACAAGGCTATTGATTTAGATTCAAGCTCATTCTTTTATTCCCTACAACCCTTCTCTGGATATCTTGTTACAAACGAAGAAGCTACAGCCACACAACTCTACAGAAGCAATAAGAATTTACAAGGATACTTTGAAATCATCCCATTGCCGCTATCGCATTTGAATCTGTAAATAATATAATTTTACCTCGAAGAAGAGCAATAATTTATTTGGATTTCACTGAAAAAAACTCATTTAATCAGTTTCAGATCATCAGAGGAGGTAAAAGGTAATAAAGGCAAGGTGTACATCTATCAAATCATTTTGAATTGTAAATGACCATTTTTGCATACATTTCATCCAAAATCTCCCACATCTTTAATCTTCTCTCCGCATCATCCTTCCAGATTCCAACTCTTTCTCCCCCCAATTGCGCACCTTCTTCTCCCAATATTTTCGCAAACGAGATTCGCAATCCAATTTCGCATTCTTCCTCCCCAATCCCATATTCTTGCATATATGATTCCGACGTATTTTAATCAATTTCCCTCTTAAATTCATCACTTATCTGGGTCAATACTGCATTAGTTTTGCATCTCTTGCCGTCCACCCTTGGTATTCATCTTTGTCGGTCTGTCAGTCCGTCAGTCAACAATGAAAATGATTATAGCAAGACTGCGCGCAGCTATATTCCCCTAAACGTTTCTCCCGCCCCACGCTACTGGCCGATTCAACGAAATTCGAGAGGAATTCAATTAAATAAGTTTCCACAATTATTATTTATATCATTTCATTCTTCTTCTTCATCATTTGTATTCACTACTGCGTCGATAAGATGCGTTGGCGTTAGTGCAAGTAATAATCAAGTTTTGTGCAAAATAATTTCGCGCATCTTCCTCCCCCTCTTCTCTGTGCAGAGCATCAAAGGGCTGCAACTAGCTCATAATTTAACCCTTGTCGTTCCATCCCACCTCCATACACCCTTGGTTCCTTGTCTTCAATTCCGTATTGATTATTGGGAATATGCGATTCCTAACCTCCATTCACCAAAGTAAGGTCTTTCTATAGTTTCCAACTGTAGGTGTCTTCTGTCTTGTACTAGCTTCTGCTCACAGTCGTGTCAGCCTACCTTCCTCTCTGATCTTGGCTCTGATCCGTAGGAGACTTTTTAATAACAATTTTTTCCACCCAGGAGGAAAGCATCCAGAGGCTCCTTGCTAATCATCAATGAACTTATCATCCACTTGATTAGCATGTGTAAACACAAAACATTTTCAAAGTAATAATAACAACACCAATGGGAATCATCACGAATTCATTGCCCAATCTTGCAATAATTATTAGAATATACACCCCCCCATGTCTGCAGCCTCTTAGTTTGTATTTCACATCCTCTGAGGACACACGATGAGATGCAAAAAAAGGTGTATCACTCTCAAAGCCACATAATCGGCGGACACATAATCATGGCACATGGAAGCGATTAATTCATTTAATTCCATGGACGGATGACACAGGATATACCTTTTCTTCAACTAGCAATCCAATCCCCCGCATGCATCCACTGCGCTTCTGTAGCCTCATCCCGCGCGCGCATCTTCCAATGCCATACAACCCGTGGCTCATTCCTAGATGGCGCGTTATTATATTACGGCGGAGCATGCCTCGTGCGCCTTCAAATTTCAAGCTCCACCGCCGTCATCCAAAAGCGAGAAGCTTAAAAGTCTTTTATACCCTTCATTAACAACGATATTCACATGATATCACCTGTAATCTTCTCGCGGATCGTTGAGCAGCGTAATACGAAGGGATGATCCGCTTCCATGTTCCCTCGTATGCTCACCCTTGTAAACAAATACGCTAAATATTTAATTCTCTCTTGTATTATTGATCCTCCATTTGCATAACTTTATGATTAACAAAGAAACGAACCTATTGTCAAAGGTCTAATCATTCCAAATCCGCATGGCTTTTCAAATCCTGTGGTTCCTTGCCTCATTGCTGCAGTGGTAACTCCTATGGCGCGCTGTAGTTCAAGCGGATCATTCCAAGGCATTTTCCCAATTCCACGTCAACTATTATGTAATTGACAGCCTAGGACAAGCTGTAAATAAGCAAACATTGATCATCACAACAAGGATCGTATATCTTGTCGTCCATCTCCAAATAAGAGATAATCTCATCTACAAACATGATTCTTCAAACAATAATATATATCCTAGATAATAGTCCCTCAACAATCCACTCCTGATCAGCCTAATCATCTTCACAGAGTAATCGCAGCTACATGCTCTGTAATGAGTTAACCCTCACACTCCTGGCAATAATCCGAGGACATTTAAAAATCTAGTCAAACTAATTATTTTACCAAAACTTCATTTACAAAGCCCTACCTTCCTACTCTCTGCTTTCCCCATCGCTTACTCCGTCCATCCAAGGAATCATACCTCCTGCACCATCATTACAAACTTACGATTGTCATAACACTACATAACCAACTCCCAAAAAGATGATGCATGATAACTGTGTTAATATTGTTAATAAGCCTTATGACACTTTGCCACCGTAATCCAACAATTAACTATCCTACCCACCTGTTCCCAATCATGTATTCTACAAACTCATCCTCATACTTGCAGTCTCATCTTCCCTCCTCATTCACGCAAAACCATATAATTCCTTATTCACATAGATTACAGCAATCCCGTCCGCTTAAATGAGCACTTGCTCATTTCCAAACCACAACAAACACCCATCTCCGTAAAACGATCCAACACATCTTCTCTTGCCAAATTCCCATCTCATCATCATCATTTCATCCACCGACCGATTACTATTTACATAACTTTCCCGTTCCTCTAGCTTACTCTCACAACAGCAGCAACAACGCTCCAAGCAAGAGTGCAAGCAAAAGTGCACCAACACATATGAAACGTAGCAAGTTCCTCTATCACGGAAATCACATCATTTTGCACGCACCTCACAAACTTAATTAATTGCTGGTAGCAGCATCTTTTCAACTTTTTCGAGGCATAATCACTCCTTGCTGCAAATCTTCAATTATGTTAATCGAATCTTGATGAACCTCTTGCGCTACTGCGTCACGTCTGCCCCTCGATAGAGCTGTTATAGCAATTAACGAATTTCTTCCAGACATATTCAGTGCAAAATACTCCAGAATCCCAGACTACATCAGACATGAAACCCATGACATACTATAGTGATTTGTCTAGGGGCAACATCCTGCCACTAGAGCACATGGGAACGTAATTCAAAACCGGTAACACAAGTTACGGACCATCAAACTGGGTAAATGAATACTAGTTGCTTGACCGGCTAGCAGTTGATCAAAATTCAGTTCAATATTAGTAGGTCATTGCTAAATCCTTAGGCATCTTGTTCGCATATTTGTCAATTAATTCAATTTCTGACGCCGTCCAGGCTACTGTCGCAAACATTCATCATAAGGGATAGGTTATCACAGTTGCTATCATGACATAATTACGACTCAAGTATCCTCATCCTGCCTTCCTGCCACCAGACAACACGGGAATCAAAAACTTCATTTAACACGATAAACACATTGAATCTAGTTTAACTACGATGCTTAGTTTGTAAGCCCAACAGCCTGTTAAATTCATCCCTAAAAGTTTTTTGTTTCATACAATTCAAGTAATTCTTCAAGACTTTAATCTTCTAGTAAACACCTATTAGTTTATAAGATTACACTTTTTCCCATCCATTACTACACTTGTTTACAATCCTCATCGTCTTACCACACAAATCAATTACGTAGCCAAATTCCTCTCCCTACATCTTTTGACAAATTGGCACACGTACAATATTTTCTCATCTTCCTATCTCAACTTGCCTTGCATAATCTCCAATTTCGCAGATCATTAGCTAATTACTGTCGCTTCAATTAATCACAATATTAGTACTACTACACCTGTATGTTTCACCTGCCCATTAATTACACTCGGCTTCTTCATTCTTTCACTCCCAATCCCGTCATTTATCCATCTATACATAGTCCTCCAACTTCCTCATGTATTCAGTACGGCCAGCTCACGGTAACACTGGTGTAACTATGAATGTTCACACACGAACCACCACCTTAGCTAATAATTACTATTGGGTTATACACTTAGGCGCGTCCATTTAATTACCAACTTCAGCTCACAGTAGCGTAACATCATGCTTATTTCCTCCGGTCATTTGACACTTTCGACGTCCATCAATTCATACCCATAGCGGCAGTGACATGATGATGCACTTTTGTCCCACTAATTCCGAAATCTTATTATCAACAACTGCATTCATTTCCACCAGCACGCCGCCAGAGAAAGTTAATCTCTCATCCTTCCCTCCTCCTTGCTTCCTCGTTCCCTTGCATTTGCATCTTCAAGCACCCTCTGCTTAATACTACCGCCCTCTGTCACCCAGTTTCAACCCCGTCTTACCAGTTTCCTTGTCGCCGTATTCACTCTCATTCAGCACTCTGCACATGCCGAGATGCTAAAGGGTTCAGGTAGATCAATTCTATTGCGTAATGGGCATAGCATGGCGCAGCAACGTCTAGGCAAAATAACACGTTTCCCTACCTACTTCAAGAGCAAATCCTCAACAGTCCCACCTACGATGATAGTGGAACAAAGTAGCGGATGTAAGTCAAGAAGAAGTTGAGCTGAGCAGCAACAACGCTAGTAGATGAGGCCAGGATTACATAATTCAGGGATTCTATTCATCCTCGCAGACGAGTCAGCAGTAATTGCACCACTTGAGTACATATTCATATTCTTCAGAACTCAAATAATAATAATAACAGACCTGTAACAAGTCCTAGTGTGCTACACACAACTCCATATCTTCAAACATTATTCCCTGCACGTGTTCATCCGCTCTCAGAGCATCAAAGAGGTACAAGATAGATGCAATAAAGAAATGAATGAGCAACAAGAGGAAGAAATTACAAATCCCAGCCGAATCTCTCATAATTTCAAATATTATTAAATCAAATCCTCATTCTGCATCTTAGTCTCACAACTCTGCCTTTTGTCCCTCCCAGTCTTGAAGCATCTCTGCACAAGCTTACTTAACACGTATAAGCCTCCCCGGATTAACACTGTCAGCTTTATCAAACATCAAATCTTTTTATCCACGATCATCCGACAATCCTTCTCACCAATCTTGGAATACTCTACACGGCCACCTCATCTTCTTTTCTTCATCGACAATTACTCAGAATCAGTGAAGGAATTATATATTATTCTACCTTACACACACACACGAGCACTTTTCTTTCACTTACCCTTTTCCCATTCTACAATTACGTCATTTCCCCTCAAATTCACACATACTTTTGATCAATCCCCAAATCTTCTAGTCATTAAAATTTACTAATTTTACCTTAACTTTCCGTCAGAATCCTCATCTAGATACGGCACAGCTTCTCTGCACCGAAATGACTTCCATAGTCACGAGCAACGGGTTTCAATTTCAAGACTGAAAAGAACATATTGCGTTTAGCATCAGTTTGACGCCGATTGTGAATTTCAAAGTTATTTAGGCACTGTCAGGACTTTGACAGTTTCTAATAACCTTAGAATGGGCTTTTATGGTGCTACCCCGTTATGGAAATTTGGAAGATAAACATTTCTGGAACTTATCGGCGTCAAGCTTAAGTATTCCCAACATTGCTGTACTTACTTTTCTTTGCATAAAAACCCCTTACTTTCTTTACTTAAATGCAAAAATATTTTTCCCGAGTCCATTTAAAATAGCATCACAATCAATCCTCCACTCCTCATTCTTCCTCATCCACTCTCCTCGTTATCCCATTTGCAAATACTTATTTTTCTTTAGAGTCATTTTGAAATTGCATTTTATTGCAGCCAAGCCCGCGCGCCCAATAATATTTTTTTTAATTAGTATTCCTTCCTAGCATTCTCAACCTCCGAACATCTTCCGTTCCCCACCCGCTTCAGCTTTCAACTCCCTCAGCTCAGCTGTACTCCTTGCCACAACTCTTTCAATACTTGAATAATTATCCAAATTCGATCCTCATCGAGAAAGAAAACACTAGAGCGCCGTTTAAGCAAACTAGCGCAGAATCCAGCACTAACATTTAGCAGAAGCGTGGGACGTCCGTTGTTATTTTTTATGTACGAGGTGATGGGAATAATTTCATCTTCTAATAATTTATTCAATCATCCCCATCCTCAAATACGCTTTTAAGTGTTTTTACAATCAATTACTATCCATTTTTGTATTTGCTACATATTTGGTCTCTTCTTCTGCCAACCTCACTCAAAGATTCGCACACACACTGCGCGCGCTATTTCTCAACATTGCCAATTCTCTCAATCCCAAACCTCCCTTCTGTCTTTCATCTGTCCAATATCCAAACCTCCTTCATTTATCTGCGCTAATAGTTTGCCCCTCTCACTCCCGCCGCCGCCGCCGTGCCGATTCACAAACATATATGCGAGTCAAACAAATTATGTCTCCTACCCATCCATACTTATCACGTTCCTGCCCTGACTTTGGCAATAATGAAACGGTAACTTGCGCTTTTTTCCGTTTCTTCCTTACCTCAATTCCATATCATCTTCTTCACAAATCCCATTCCTCTTCCCCACCTCCTTTCTGATGGCAAAATAGCATCCTACAGGTAGCCAGCTAGCAGGTCAGCAATCCAGCCTGCTAGTTTTCTTCAGCATGACCAAAATCTACGTAATCTCATCCACTAGTTTCTAACTGCATATTCATGCAAGCATAGCTACAATCCCTCGTGGCGCATCATGCATGCCGCGCAGACACATCCCATGACGCTTAGCCATGTACATGCGCCATAAGCGCCGCTATAATCAACGTTTTTCCTAACATCATCTGCATCACCTCTATCCCTGCTCACTCTTCTTCACTCCACCGCATCCTCTTCTTAAATGACCATAAGAATGTAAATCCAACAATATACTTCTACCTCCTTTTAGTTTAGGTAACCAGCAAGCGTATTTTTCTTTTATGTACGCGCGCGCGCTCATCTTCTTTGCAATTTAGGACCCCTTCCTTCCATGCCAACCAAGCCAGCGCCATCCTCCGCAAATCTTCCCATCATGGAGCCAGTAACTTATTAACTATCCCCGTCCCACCACAAGGTACGCATATGTATCCAACACACGGCACTCTAAAATGTATTATTTAACTTTAATGTCCAACTCCTTCTAAACAATCCAATCTAAGCCATCCCTCTAGACTACATCCCCCACCACCACCGCCACCATCCTCTCCAAAATACATGTATTCCAACGTTTCCCCCAATTTATCTTCTCCCTATATAAAAGATCCGCAACCCTCCACTAATAATCAGTCTCATCTTGGACATCATCCTCAATTCCTGATTCTTGTTCCAAGTGTTTACAAAGTTTTCCCAGCAATAAGCTACCCAAGCTACACCATGAAGTATTTCAAGGCAAGTTTTTTCAAAATTTTATCCAAATTTCCGACCAAGGACCCCTTCTTGTACAAAGGACGCCAGGCTGCAAGGACTCCGTTGCTCCTAGCGCCCTCTACTTCCCGAAGGAAGTTGCTGCGTTAGCGGCAAGCCAAGCCAAAACAGGCGGTTCTGAACCCCGTGTTCGCCGCAGGCCTCCCTCTAAACGCGGCCACCTCTCCTTACAACCGAAACAGTTTTAAACCCAGACTCATTCATTCACAAAAACCAGTTTTAACAGCCTGACGTCATTGGGACAGTGTTGTTTGAAAGTGAAACTGTTTACTGCGCTCCGTATTTTTTATCAAACTCTAGAACGTGAATCCCAGTCTCTGTCCGCATATTACGCAACTCTTTCTTCTCCTCCCTCTCTCTCATTTTAAATTCTATTTCCAATCCATTATAGCGTCCTTTAAAACGTTTTCCCGCCTTACGCAACAGTCTCCATGTTCTTATACTCTCTTGTTTGTAATTTTTCCAGACCTTATTTTATTATTCCTATTCTAGTATTGACTCCTTTAAAATCATCTGCGGTCCAGCAGCTATACCCTTAGGCTATTTGTCCCGCCATCTGGTATGCAGGAGCCAAAGTTTAATGTGTCCTTTTAACCCCCCACGCACATGCCTGCACGGAGGACCCTTTTAATCAATTTTGAGGAAATAGAACCTTATCCCATTCACAGCAATAACTATCTCAAGAACAATGTCACAGACATTTCCTTGTCTCCTTTTAAGTTGTCTTCTTAATGGAATCATTACCAAGTAGACGTTTAACATGTAGTAGTCTGATTTATTGCATAATTATCCTTGACCACTACTCTGCTTTACTTCAGTCTTTAAAATTCCCAAACACTCCCTGTTTCCAAGCCTCCAGAAATCCTTTCTTCGCCAAAAATCTCCTTCTTCCTCTTTACTCAGCTCCATTTTTACTTTCCGTAATATACGTGTTCTTGAAATCCAGTTTTCTGCACAAAATTACCATAACCAACAAAATACCTCCACGTCTTTTTATGTTAACTCAACATGTAATTATTTTACAACCCCGTTCTTCTTGCGTGTCTTCTCCACTTCTACCTAGTCTTATCAATTCATCAATCCATCCCATCTGTCTTCTATTAGATTCGCAACATTTTTTCCCTATTTAAAATCTCCAGCTCTTCTTCCCTCTTACTTCATCTTCTCCTTCTTCTTTACCACCTTCTCTGGAACAACTTTTCCACTTTCAAATTCCTCCTACAACACACTCTCCTTGTAAACCCTGCCTCGGGCGAGAGATTCACTCTCGCTATCATCTCCTTAGGATTTGATATGCATGCCATTGATTTTTTCCTACAACTTTTTTACACTCCACACCTCATCGTCCTTACGTGTTTGTAACAATGGACATGTTTTTACCAATTAAACTCGTTCCACGAGATAGCCTCTAGTTAAAATCCCTCATCTTCCAATACCATCTTACAATTTAACACCTTTAATTTTATACATTATATTTTTCGCAAAATTTAAATGCGAATTTAAATATTAACGCAAACTAATTTTCAAATTTCTCTTAATATTTTCAACAGGCACTTCCCGCCATCCTCCTCCTGGCTGTCGGCATTGCAGCCCAGGATCCAGGATACAATTACCCAACTCCTCAACCACCCAAGGGAACTTATTTGCCTCCTAGGGAACCAACAAGGCCGCCACCACCACCACCAGTCAATGGTGTACAAGAGCAAATCGATGCTGAAGGCCTCAATCCCGATGTAAGTTTTTCCTACAATTTCTCTTCCTCCGCGGTTAGGTTAATTCATAAAAGCAGCAGAAGCAGGAACCATGGCTGGTAAGCTCATATTTGCAGAATTCGCAAAAATTCGCAATATATGGCGATTCATTTGTCATCATCTTTCATCCACCTGACAAGTTAGTCACGAGATGTGGATTATCCTTCCGCTCATCCACCACTTCATCTCTCTTAAAACCTTCTTATCAAGCTTCACATGTCTTCCCTAATATCTCCAGGGTATGATTCCCTATGCTCTATGCTCAGAGAATCATTGTTTTATCCCAGGCCATAAAACCTTCAGAAATATGATAGATTCTCTCTGAAATTTCTATCCCAAAATTATCTTAATTGTAATTTCATCAGTCAGCCAGTTAATACTTTCAAACTATTAACTCTCACAATAGAACCCCAGGATTCGCAGAGGTACCTCTCGGATTAACAGGTAGCTCTTGGAACTTACAAGTACTCGAATTTCGCATAAATCAGATCCGCAGAGAGAAAGTCTTCTTGTCTTCCAAGTGATAGTTCTTAGTAAGATGATTAAATATTTGTTTCTTCCCGTAACACCTCGCGATGCATTATCCTGCAATGTGCAAATATATTTCTCAACTTGCATAACTGCAAAGCAAACTAGTTCAAGCAACCAAAGTATAATAGCAGGTAGAATAAACTTAAAAGAAATTCGATACACTTTTTAAAAACAATTTCTTCCTCCATTTCCCACCAGGTAGTCTTTGACTCTATATTAAATTCATTGTTCTCGTAAAATCTTGAACGAGGTCCTCTTCTCAAGTTTTCCTATTGTTCAATACGTAATTGTAGGCTCCGTAATTTTCGGGATTTTCTCAATGAGAAGATCCATCAAGACCTGATTTATCTCGTCTAGGAAGCAGCGTGACATGGTGTTAGGCTACATTTGTAGCGTCTCAGCTGGATCATCCATAAACGTCATGAGCTCTTCCAAAGTCTCATCATTTAAGCTAATCATGTCTCACTCCCTCCATCAATTATTTAATCATAACTGCCGCATACAATGCAAATATAGATAGACTCATCCTCCTCTTTCACGCCTCTTCCCATTCATACCGCAATTTCGCATACAGTACAAGAACAAAAGCATGATCCCGCATACATCCGTCTGTAGGATTCATTATTATTCAGCGACGTTAATGTAAACTTTACAAGTCCTGCACCACACGGGGCGGTGTCATATTCTCCTCGTAATCATGACTTCTTTGAAGCTTATTGACAGCTTTGTCAACGCCCAATCTTCATAATCTTCCCATTCTGCATTTTAAATACATCTTTATCTTTATCACAATCTCATCTAGCTTCTCTTAATCTGACATGGGATTTGTCACATGGCTAGTTCATAGGAGAGAAAACAAATTTTCCCACACTTTTACTTTACCAAGGAACATCCGGGGATTTCGCAAAACAATTGCGAATTTTTTGCGAATTTTCGCCAATTTCTCCCTCATTTTATCCTGGCTG
This sequence comes from Sminthurides aquaticus, assembly GCA_906901655.1. Classification (NCBI taxonomy): domain Eukaryota; kingdom Metazoa; phylum Arthropoda; class Collembola; order Symphypleona; family Sminthurididae; genus Sminthurides; species Sminthurides aquaticus. The sequence goes on along the minus strand of CAJQTT010000030.1, from coordinate 299,911 downwards.
ATTTGCATCCGCGAATCAATAAATATTAGCAAAATAATATCTAGCAATGCGAGTTCCAATTTCCTGTATAATTACTACAAAATACTTAACGCATTTCAGCCATTAGCCCAAGGTTCTCAAGAACTGCATGTCAATAATTTCTTGATGACTTATTTAATTTCCCTAATAATTTTCCTTTGAGGAACTGCATGTACAAGGGCGGCAAGATACAATCTTCCATCTTCTTAGATAATCACCCATAACGTTTTAGTCGGAAGATGCTTTCCTCATGTTTCCAGCATAATCAAATTTAATTGCCCACAATTTAGTAGCTGAATAATATCACGCGGAATCTTCAATTCTTGATTACCTTGATAGTGTCGTCATGCTTGTAAATAGTCACCCTGTTTACTCATCCGCGTGGAAGCAAGCGACACGCTTCCAGCGTCTTCAATCTCTGGAGCTACTGCGCTCTCTCATGGCCCCATCCAGAACCCTGCACGAGAATCACATGCAATTTCTTGCCAATTTAGTCTTCCTCAGTTCTGACTATGTCTCGGCATTCAATGAACTCGAACCAAACTCTGACTCTCATAAAGGATTGCACTTTCAAAGGAATTTGGCAACACGCCGCCCAGTCTATCATTAGCTAAATATAGTACTTAACTCTGCATTAATTTCAGTTATTTTCGTGATTGCTTTATACACACGATTCGCCTTCTGCCTCTCAAACTGAGCAAGATTCAGTCAGACTTGATTTAATGTATTCAGCCTCAGTGTATTCTGTTTTCAAAGAGTTTAGACAAGGTTTCACACAAGTCTTCTTGGTGGAATAACATTCTATCATCAGACAAATGTAGAGGAAGCGTAGGGAAAAACCTCTTCTCTCCTTGAGGTGGCAAAACAGTTTGGTAGAATAATAATTAACATTTTTTCCATGAGGATGAGCGCGTCCCTCTGATTTGCAAGTAGCCATCAGGAGATGGATGAATCTATTTATTGCCCACACGCAATTACATCACACAAAGTCTCCAAGCACAGTCAAAAGCACATAAGTAGGAGCCCTTGTATCTCATACTACAAGTCCCAACTGCTAACAATAGTTTCACCTGTGCTATTCTTGGAAATGTTTCACAATTCTTTCAGTTTACAACGATAGCTCTGAGCATCTTTAGCCAGTTCTTAAGAGCAGTCTTGCTACTCAGTTTAGCACCTGATTTAGCCAAAAGCGCTTCCACAGTATCATTTAGCTTATGCTCTTGCTGTATGAGCCGGTCATTGTTTTCCTCGGAGGGCCCTTCTACCAAGGCCGCATACTTCTTTCGCCAGATATTTGCGTACAAGCCTCTTAAAGTAACCTTAGAGCGCTGTATTTCTATCAGTTCCGAGTATTCGCTATTCTTCATCCGCTAACGGATTCCTCTGCAACCATTTAAAATCATCGACATAACTGTGCTGCAACTGGGTGCAGGCGAGCACACTCACATGAAGACGTCACAGGAGATGAAGACATATTGGTCATGTATATTTATTGACCGTGTACGCCTCTCTCATCTCATGGTTAATGATAATGACCCAAAAATTATTATTTGCACATTTAGTGAAACACTCCATCTTATATATTCATACATTCTCCCTCTCTGCTAATTTACATTCCCACAGACTCATCTCTTTTAAACACAACTTACATCACACCTTTAGAGTTCTTCACGAAGCTATAGCGCTTACAAGTTCTCAGGTGCAGGGGCAGGTGAGGATATGCACATTAATCTCACACCAAAGAGACCGGTTCCTCCCAATGATTCCCCACTTCCCAAGCTTGCACACTCAATAAGCTCGCATCTTTATTGCCCTCATCTCATCATCATCTTCCATAGCAATCAACTCACCTGTGTCCACTTTAATTCTTATTATTCCACACATAATTCTTAGTTCCCCTCCTCATTAAACCTTCAAATCGTTATCGTTCCAGCTACCAAATCTACATATATTTCCAATGACGTTTCAGTCAGCAATACCTTCTGCGAAATAGCACCACATTCTTGAACCCGCAACAAATTCAGAATCTCAGGGCGGCAACTTTTTGGTTGAAGAACGCGGAATGCTTCACTTTTTGTAAAACGGCGTCAAGCTCCATCATTTCTCCCTGCTAATATCGTTTGGTGCTCTCTATCATATGTCGCACTCTCCTCAGCATCTTCTGCCTTCATATCCATCACATTGTCCGCCACAATATTTAAAATATCGATTTCGACGAATTATGCTAAAATATAATTTCAATGCTCAGAAAAATACATCTGAAATCAAGTAAGGAACTCTAGCTTACACTATAGGAGACAAACTATACTTTTGAAAACGGCGTCCAACCTCACAATTTCTTGTAGCGCCAAACCTTTTATGAACATTCATTCTCATCCTCCTTGAATTTGGATTATGCACCACCAACTTTTCATTAGTAACCTGTTACACTTAATTACCCATAAATCAAATCCCCTTTCCAGCTACAAGTACTCAACTTTTACTTTTTATTCCATATTTTATTAGATCAAAATATTCAAAAGTCCATAAGTTTTTCTTTATTCCAAGGTAAAATATTTCATCTCTAGTTCTCCTCCTCATCTCCTCGTCCTTTAACTCCAAGTGTCATCTGGCAAAATACCTTAACACAATTGAGGAATTGAAACAAATAGAACACAAAAGCTTGTTATTGAATTTTTTTCCTATTCCCTCCGCTTGTTTGTTTGCGAATTATTTTACACCTTTTACCACTTTGCAATTTTATTCAAAGCTGTTATCACAGCAGGATGTATGAAACACGTATTTTTCACCTTCTTCGTCTTCTTGATACCACCAAGCAAGTTTAAATAACAAGTATTTCAAAATATTTACAATTTTAAACTTGTCAATCATAAATCCATTCCCAGTTTTTTATCTTTAACAGCTTCTTGCATTTCATTTGAATTTTTAAGATCATTTTACTTCCTCGCTGATCACGCTTACCGAGAATTATTATGTAGGAAAACATCATACATTACTTAAATCCTGCCTCAACTACTTTTGAAAGAGCAGACAGATTCCTAAATTGGTAAGACCGGATCACCCAACTTTCAATAATCTAGTCAGCCAATATCTATCATAAGATCAAGCAACCACTTGCACCTGCATTCTGTCTCATCTTCAACTCATTTCTGAGAGATTATGTTTTTCCAAACTTCCCCACTGCATCAGTAACTATTCTTGCCGCAATTTGTTCAAGTCTTGAATAAATTATATCCCAGTTCTGGAGTTGACTGCAATTCAAGCCAACCAGAAATGGAGATGCGGCAGCAGAGTTTCAGCTAGCTTAAATCAGCTAAACCTCCAAAGTCGGCATTTTCACGTTACCACAATTTTTGCAAACAAGTATTTCTTTCAAGCCAAAGAAATAAAATTAATTGTATCCTTCTCAAGAAATTGCAGAAAACAAGTTAGCTCCCAATTTGCCACGCTTACGAACTTGTCAATGGCATTCAAGTATCCTCAACTATTTGTTTTACCTTCCAATCCCACAAATTAACATATTGCACATTTTCTAAATGGGTGCAGCAACTTCTGCTTCTTCTTTTCAAGATTAGCACACACAGTCATCCAATCTTCTTCCTTCCCATCTTGAAGATGGACCATCTTCAAACCCGCATACCCCCAGGTAAAATTAAGTCAGAGAGCTGCTCACCTTTGACGCTTTCAACTTATACGACTTGTCCATCATTTCCCGCTCTGCTTCCATAAATATTACCTTTTCATTGCCATCATCATTGCAAACCCAACCTCCTCGAATCAGCCTCTGCACGTCTCCTCCTTCTCTTAGTTTCTCTGTAATCTTCCACTTGTGAAAAACATAACCAATCCCACATCCTACTACTCTTCTTCATAGATTCCAAAGCTATATTCAACTCAATTCCGTTTCTTATCCCGTCTCCTTCAGCTTATTTTTTTTACCTGAAACAGTACTTTCGCCAATTTTTTTCGCAACTCTAAACTTCTGCCTAATTATTGAACAGATTCAGGTGTCTGGTAGTGAAACCCAGGCTGTCTTAGTTGACATGTATGGTCATAATTACACACTACATTCAGCTATGAATTTTCCCAGCCATCATTCACGATTACAAGAAATTAACACCATGTAATTACTTGTTTTTTTCTTCAAATTTTTCTTATGCAAATAATCTCTCATAATCCAGACACAAACAGGATGACCCGCCCGCCACAAATCCTTGGCACTGCCTACATGCATGTTTGTGAATCTCGCAACATGTTTCTCCATCACATGTCTCATGATATCCTGCTAAATTATTTAAAAATCCCTTGCATTCTTAATCTTCAAATTCGCAAGTACCCCTGTGCATGGTTTTTCATACAGCGCACAGCGGTGATGTACGAGGCGTATAGAATTGCAATATTGCAATTTTCAATTCACTCGAGCCGAATACCTAATTGTTTATCTTTTGTTTCCAACCCAGCAAGCAAGAAACATGACTAGTTATCGTAATAATGATAAGTGAAAAACCTGAGACATCCTGCAGTGCGCTAACGAACTTGCTGCATTTCCAGCGGTCAAGCTCTTTTAGTACATCTCTCCCTGCAATTGCACCATCTTCTCACTATTCTAGTCACTCATCCTTCGTACATCTTCTAATTGTCCTCCTCCGACACACGAATCCCAATTTAATCAAATCATTCCCCTTAAATGGCATCTTTATTCAACTTTCCATTTCAATCCCCTTCATCCTTTCTTGCGCCATTTTAATATTTATTTAAAAACCATCTTTATCTTCCGTGCAGCGTCCAGCTATATTTTACACCCTTAGCACAAAGTGGCTATTCAAAGCGCTGTCAGCGTCAAAAACAAGAGTTATGCCAAACTGCTACTGACTTATTATTCTCTTAGGACTCGCTTCAAAGCGTCTTCATTCAATCCTCTTATCTCATTTGCGCATCTCTGATTACTCATTGTTGATCACTTGCCAAAAAAGGTGCAATCCTTCTCATTCTCCTAGCTTCATAAGCAGCCTCATCTTAACATCCGCGCTTCCTATACGCTTCCTCTTGGAGGTTGCATTCATTTGAGCGTGTCTTTCTGATTAGTAAGCACTGAGCCATATTTCTCGTGGATACCTTTTTCTTCCCACCCAAATTGAAATTCGCAAATTCGCGAATCAATCATTTCCCCGCTACTGTTGTAATTACCCCCTTCACAGTAAGTTAGCCACTCAACCACATCAAAACTCATTACAAGGAGTAATTATCCCTTAAATTCCATATTGCGAATCCTTTTTTTGCACATCTGCTCATAATCAGTATTTGTGCAGATTTGAGCGAATCTTCATTTTTCGCACACTGACTGACTCAGCCAGACCTTCATCTTGGAATTCTTCATCAGCCACCTTATCGTACCCGGTATCGTGAATCATCATCTACGCACTTTTAAAGATTCATCATTAAAAATTCATCGCGTAAAAAACTGGTCACGATTTTAATTCCAATTTATCATCCATGATCAGCCTTTATATTTTTTATCTTTTCCCATAAGATCCGGCTACATCATCTTTGATATCTTCTCTAATTTCACTCTTTATCCGCTCTACACTGTACAGAAATTTTTGGCTTATTTAATATGCTAAGAAGCATCATTAAAGCTTCTTGTTCGCGAAAATTACAGGATAATGCAATAGATTGCGTTAAGCGAAATCCAATGCAAATTGATGAACCAACACATACAATTGCCTGCCCTAATGTGAATTACCCTAATCTTAATTATATCCTCATTAAAATTGCAATAGAGGCGCTAAGAACACCACTAAACCATTTCCCAACCGCATCCACAAATACTGCATCCCTACCGTCAGTAGACATACAATTATGCATTATTTTCTCAATCGATTACTAGCTCTAAAATTTCAAATTTAAACAACGACCATTTAATTATCAAATCAGCATTATGCAATTATGCATCAACTTTCACTCAGTCTACATTCTCTTGCTTGAAGTTTTCTAATCCAGCGCCCTCTATTTTTTCAGGGAGAGCACGAGCCCGGTATGCCTTTCGATTTCACCTACGCCGTTAAGGATGACGTTGGTAATGATTTCTCCCACAACGCTCAAAGCGACGGAGACGTAGTCAAGGGAGAATACAAGACCCTCCTCCCCGATGGTCGCGTTCAAATCGTCCGCTACACCGCCGACTGGAAGAACGGTTACAACGCAGAGGTCACCTACGAAGGAGAGGCCCAGTACCCTCCAGAGCCCGCTAAGCCCTTCAGACCCGAATCCCAGACCAGCATTGACTCTCAAGGAATCCCACCCCCATCCCAACCCCGTCCAACTCAACCCCGTCCCACCCAGAGACCCGCTCCTCCACCAACTCAACCAACCTACAGACCCATCCAAACCCAACCCCCACCAAGACCAATCCAAACTCAACCCCCACCAAGACCCATCCAAACTCAACCACCCCGTCAAACTTACGCTCCACAAACCGCTCCACCACCAACCCAGCCCGCTGAACCACCAGGTCTCTACGGAGCTCCATCCGTCCCATTCGGAGTCCGAAACAACCCCAAATTCGGATACAACCAATAAAAATCTTCAACCCTTCAGCATTATCGTAAAACACACAACGAGTCGAATTATTACAATTTAAAAGCCCAGTCCAAGGACCTTCTCCAAGGTCTCTCCGGAATATCCATTATTATTCTTTTGATAATTAAAAAAAATTCATAAGATTTAAGAGACAGCAGTCATTACAATTTCTTACCTTCGTGTATAGTCTACTATATACTCTACATTAACTATCCTGCACTGCCGGTGGTAGTGCGCATTTCGTTACATGTAATTAGTGCTTCATAAACTTTAAGATTAATATGTTTTCATCAACTTTTCATATTATCTCCTCTTCCATTACCTTTTAAGAAAAACATTGCACAGTCCGTGTATACACACGGTATTGTGCACAAAACACACGATATTGTGCACAAAACACACGATTTTGTGCACAAAACACATGATATTGTGCACGAAACACACACACAACATAAACACAAATGTGCACAAGTTTGTACAAATATGCACAAAACCACACACCATATTACATAAAACACTGACGAGTTATTTAATTATCCCTATCCCTCTGCAACATCAACTCCCTCTAGTTTCTTTGACCATTTTCGGAGCTCCGACATTCCTTTAGAGCAGTTACGCTGATTTTACCTTTGGCTAAACTGTAAACACAAACACTGTCTTTCAAATCATTAATCTTATTCTACTCTCCTTTTCTTCTTCCATCTCCAAACCTGTAAACATTGAGACACGCAGAGATGAGACGCTGCCACAAAAGATGCAAGCAGCAAAGCAACGTCGCAGAATTCCTAGCAAGCCTAATTTCAAGTGCTCCTATTCACAATATTAATTATCTTCTTCACTCAATCCTCCCTTCTACAAACATGTACATAATCTACTCTTCTTCATTCACCTTCTTTCTTAATCACTTTTCATCATTTACTTCTTGGAATATTTTATCTGCTTGCCTTTACAAACCTTTCAATCTTCTTCACTTTTCGCCTATTTCCTTCTTATTCTTCATCTCTTTATTTGTCTTTTTGGCTGTCTCTTTTTAATAATCTTTCTTTACATTTCCTCTTTGATCAATTCTTACAATTCTTACTTCACACACTTTAATCTTTTCTTTCCTTTGAATATATTTCCTACACATCACTCTTACATGATTGCATTCTACCTTTTTCCTCATCTTCTTACGTTTGTCTCTGGTTCTCTCGGCTCTGCTACGTATCCGCTGTCTTGCGACTCCTTATTACTTTTTACCACTCCACTCAATCCTTTCTTCTCCTATCTTTTCCTTCATCCTATTTTTGCTTTCACCAAGTTCTTCTTAAGTCTTATCCATTTTCGCAAACCGAAAATTGCCATATTTGTAATCGAGGTTTTTTATTCATAAGTATGTCTTAGACTGTTACTGTACATTTAAATAAATAATGTGTCTTCTTATAAAAATACTGGATGAAATAAATCTATAATTTTCAAATTTTTGAAATATATATGTTTATATTGCTCATATTTTATATATATTTTTCATAGAGCATTTGTTCGAGACACCTCTTTCGAACCAGACCAGACGGCCAATTGCTTTGTGTACCAGCCGGCTGCACGTAAATTCCTATCACGTCTCTCATGCATTTGTTTCTTTAGTAATTATTGCTCGTCAAACATTTAAACGGCGTTGAGCTACGCGAAATCATAAAGCGGCGTTATTTCAACGCCGCATACCCTCTCGCTTCCACCATGTGAAGCATCCTCCCGTCGTTGTTCACAAGAATAGAGCTGAGATGGGTTCAGAGATGGTAAATTAATTTCAGTAATTCACACCTTTGCGTCAATTTGTTTTCTGAATATAAATTGCTGCTAAAAGAGGGGTTGTAAACCCCTACTGTAAATCCTCAATCAACCTCAAAAGCCACAACTTCTATTCAATTCAGGACCACACGCACACACTTCTAGCTTCAAAATATGCCGAAAAATATCTAAAATCCATACAATATCATTCACATCTCCAGTTCTTAACGTCCATTAGCATAACAAGCGTTAAACAGAGATCGTTAGCAAATGGCACGTGTCAATTACTCAATTTTACAGGTAAGCTAAAAATCTGCAATATATTTTTTTAAATCTTCAAACATTTATTCCCACCTATTCAACCTCAACTCTTACGTTCCTGCAATTCATAATGAATTACGGCATCTTCCAAGAAATCTCCTTTTTTATTACCACTCTCTTAGAAACCAGTTCAAACTTTGATTTACATTCATTAAAGCGCACACTTATTCATTCCAACTGTCCCATTGAATTATGACCCTTGTTAGTTCCTTTGAATATCTTTATGCAAGAGGATTACCCCAAAGTGCAGGCTCTCACCTGCGGTCGTAGTCAGTGCGAGCCGTCCTCCAACAGCTGACCAACCCTTTGAAACAATCCTTTTAATCACAGCGGTGCGCAACTTCGGAACTAAAATCAATTATTCGTGTATGCATTCTTTTCATTCAATAATTCCACACCTTTATTTCTGACCACGTTCCCCTCCTCTTTCACAATCCCTTAATTCATCCTTATTTTCTTTTTTAATTACAGGTGACTAATATAGGCATAGAATTCTGCATTTTACAGCTCTTTTTGCCCTGTTGATCTCCATTCCTTACAACATTCATTTCCTTCTTCCTCCTAATCAAATTAAAAGCGTACCCCTAAAAACTAAAGTTCATTTTTATAAGTTCCAATTAGCGTTACATAATTTCTCATATATACACCTGTACAAAATCCCACAGGTGAGTTCATGACCTGTCTTTTTTCACTCTAAGAGTTACTGTTTTTTCACGATTCCTTGGCTAACATTCTTTACTTCTCTACATATGACAGCTAGACTGTTCCCTCTGCTTGCAGTGCTACCTCACCTCCAGACTAATTAATACAAGATGCAATATCGTATTAATATTATTAACCCATCTTCCATTTACATGGGAGTGGAAACAGTATTGAGTAAATTGGTCCCAGCTAGAGGACACACCTTCGTCAACAACTTCTAATCCATGCATTCCTACTACATTTCTCTTAAAATGCACAAAATATTGCATCACGGCATCTAATTCCATCGCACCTGCTCAGGTGTTCTCCAAATAGTGTTGCTCACCACAGAACCTTAGGTGCACACCCAAAGCCTTGCACTGCCGTTGTGCTTGCGCAGTTCCGCTGCACCTTTACAGGTAAATCGTGAGAGTGCAAATAAATCCCCCCCACTTTGTCCATCACCACTTACCCTAATCTTTCCCACAATTACAACAACAATTAAGTATACTCCGCCTCCAAGTAGCCAAGACAATAGTGCATACGTAGGAACAGGGAGCAATAAGCCGTTACCTGTAATTCATTAATTTCCAGATTTCATCACGTAATTGATAAAAGTTCCAGCAACAGCTTATCATCCATCCCCTTCTCCTAACAATAATCACGACGATTAATTGAGGCTCGGCATCTCCGCGAATGCACAATAAATCTTCATGAATTAACCCTTCCTCAGCTCACAGCTCCATCCAAATCTGCCAATCACCGCTTAACAAGGAGTACATGAAACATCCTTGTTTCATTAATTCTTAAGGTTTCCTCTTGCTCTTGGATCTTCTACAGGGCTCTTAATTCTTATTGATTCTTTCTGACCAACAATGTGAAAATCATAAAAAATGTACACAAGATGAACAAGAATAAGAGGAGGAGGGGAGCAAGTGCAGCCAAGTGGGAGATCTAATAATGTTCCGTACAATCTGTGATAACCTTCAAGATAATCATCATTTAATCGGTTCACAATCCATCCATCTCTGCTCCTCATTAGTAATTTCTTCAAGCTCTTTCCAGACTCTACCTCCTCCTCCCTCCCCAGCGCATGCCTACCTTAACTTTGCTAATATTTCATCTCCTCCACCTTGTAAATCTTTTCAGATTCTCTGTAGTTAACAATTACTTTGATACGCTTCCACAGTACAACAAGTGCATCTAACAAGTCTCAGAATTTTATTCTAAAATCCATCATTCCCCCTCAACGACCTTGAGCGTTTCCCTTCTTGTCTCATGACTTTCCATTTGCGACTCTGCTTCTGCTATAGCCATCTACTTGAAGATACCAGAACTTGACATCTATTTTTTGCAAACCTATTATAAATTGGTAGTAATACGCATGTAATTTGTAGCAGAATTCCACGGAACCTCCTTACCTCGTCACCAATCTTACTCCATGGATACATCAGTTGTAAAGTAATTTAAAACGGCGTTGAACTTTGCAACAATTCAAAATCCTCTGAATTGCTCCTACAATATGAAGAGCGTTTCGATCATCATAAAGCATTTAGAAATATAAACCATCAAACCAATTTCAAGCGACTTCGGTCAGGCAAAAAGAATTTAAACGGCGTTATTCTTATAAAAAACTAGAGATTCCTTTCACGACTTAAACTTCAATCATTTACCATACTTCGACTGACTACTGATACGATCGAGTTATGGGAGACCGCGCGAGAGGGCAGCAGCTCCAGTGGAGCAGAGCTGAGTTGAAGCAGAGAGGTGGTCAGGCAGTGCTAGGAGGATAGGAGCGCGGGAAGATGTGAAGCGATTGTGCAAGAGAAGAGGATAGTGAAGGCGCGGCATGCAGTGGTATAGAGTACAGAGATGAGAAGACGGACAGGCATTCGGGTTTAGGGCATTGTAGAGGACGGACTGGACTGAGGAATAAAGGAAAGTGTGGAAACCAAAATTTTTGTGTGCCCTATTCTCTGAATCAGCGAGACATTACCGCCGTAATCTAAGGTTGTGCCTCGCACAGTGGCGACCGTGTCCAGTGAAATTCTGCAAAAATAAAAGAAATATAAATTAATTAGTGGAAAGAAGCAGAAATTAAGTTTTTTTTTTCAAAAAGAAGAAGAAGGTGGGAAGAATTAGAAGAAGGAAGGAGAAGAAGAGAAGAAGAATTAGAAGAAGGAAGGAGAAGAAGAAGGAGAAGAAGAAGGAGAAGAAGAAGAAGAAGGAAGGAGAAGAATAATCTCGAAGGAAATAAAATTTCAAGGAAAAAGGGATTACCTGGAAGAAGTCGAAGAGTAAATTGCGAACTGTTCAAACTTTCAGTGAACGAATAGTTCACAAGCAGTTGAACTTTTAATAGTTCATTAGCTTGTGAACTCCCAGTTCACAGAATTTTGAACGGAGTTCATAATTTTGATGGTAGTTCATCATCATTGAACTAGTAGTTCAAAGCCTTACAGCCTTGAACTGGAGTTCATAGATTTTGAACTAAGGAGAAGTCGTAGGATCGGTGAACTATTTAAGTTCAAAGGAAGTTGAACTATAGTTCACAGGCGTTAGCTTGTGAACTTCGGAGTTCAATTCCATTGAACTATTGTTCATAGATCCAGTTAACTGTTCATCAGTAATTTCAACTGGAATTCCGAAGAGAAGCCCGAAGAACATAAATAAAGGAACTGTTGTAGATAAGCCTCTACACACCAGGAAAGGAACAAGGGATAAGCGTCGATTGACCTGGAAATCAGAAATCTACAAATAAAATCAGTCCTAATATACAAACAACCTTTGAAATACTTACCGGTCGAAATTTAAAGTTACCTACAAACCTCTAATCTGGATAGTGGGAGGTTTTGATTTTCGAGGAATCGGGTAGAAGGTAGGCAAATTCAGGTATCTGATTTGCATAGCTTATTACAAGCAAGCTACAAAAACGGAAGGTGGATCGAAGGACGTAAAGCAGACGAGGGGTTTCAAATCGCCCAAGCCTAATTTAAATTTAGCTAGAGGAGAATTGACTTTGCATAGTCATTTAGAAGCACGAAGTTCAAGTCAAGTTGAGTGAAGGAAGCACAAGAAGCATGGAATTACCTGAGATGATTCGACGAGCTGTGGATGAAAATCCGGATATGGCTGAAGCTCTAAGGAGATACTTGGAAATGCCAAGAAGAGACGATGTACTAACAGTTAATGTTAATAACATCAATCATCATATTCCAGTACCAACGTTTGATCCTAAGCTCAAGACAGCAGCAAACTACCTAAGAGAAATGGAGCAGTACTTTACGGCTCAAGGGATTGACGAGGATCGATGGTTATTTACATTTGGAAGTATGTTAACTGGAGAAAGACGCAAATGGTTCTCATTTAAATCAAGAACTGTGCAGACTTGGCAAGCTTTAACGGTAGCATTTGAAGAGAAATATGACACTTATGCTGATAAGTCAGCTAGGGCTGAAGCACTGGCAACAAGCAGGCAGAAGGAAGGCGAATCTGTAGAAAGTTATTGTTGGGATATGATTGATTTGGCTAATCAAGTCTACCCTGATGAAGAATTAGAGGACTCTGTTCGAAGGATTCGTGATGGGCTACTGCCATACATACGTCAAACTATTACGTCGTTGCCTGAGTGGACGCCTGATAAGTTAATTGAAGAAGCAAAACGTGCTGAAGCAGACTACAAAGCGTTAAAAGACTTTGCAAGTCAATCCAGTTGGAAGAATGGAAATGAGGAAGAGGAGAGCTATGCCAATGATTGTGAGTATTCGGTTGATGGTGAAGACAGTGGTCAATATTCTTATGGTAATGAACCCGATGAAGAAAGTTGGGAAGAAGTACAGCAAGAAAATGAAGATGAAGTTGAAGGATTTGACTATTATGATGAATCCGAGCAGCCTTATGACTGTTAATACCTCGCGTTTAATAGTTGTTTGTTGCGAAGCAAGTTAACGTTTAAGAATCAAGTAAGATACGACTCAGTCCGAGGAATTACGTAGGAATCCCAACCTGATGACAATTAAACTAACTGCAGTAGATTATGCGTCGTTAAGTCAGATTGAGAAGTCTATAATACTCGAGGATGAAGTTGTGAAAGATGAAGACTCCTCGCAGTCTAAAGTTAAGATCAAGTTGAAGACTCCTCGCAGTCAAAGTGAATGCACTACTTACATTTTTTTGTTTGTGTCATTCAAACAAGTTCAAGATCTACGAAATTTTCAGGTGATTGAGTCACCTGGAAATCAAAGCAAGCGAAACGAAGAAGAAGTCAAGCTTACGTTCAATAACGTTGAACGTATATACGAAGTACACAAGCAATCAGCTGAACCTATTCACGACAAGGTTCATTCCAATATAACTACAATGGTAGTGCAGTATCCTATAGTTACTGCGATCCCAATGGATCCAACTTACCATGTTCTACGAGAAAACAGTATGAAAAATTGGTCGTCGATATTCAGCGTCGTACGTACTTATGTTCGTATTAAGGACGACTGAATCTACGTTTTCTGGAATTCTTCCAAGCCATGAGCTATATCCAACATTAGCTTGTTGTCACTTTCGTCATCTATGTGCCACTTTTCATCGAATTATACGAGTTAACCGTATTCAAGACTAATTATGGTTGAGGAATATGTCATGGTATACATTACCTCGAGTGTTCATACACTGTTCACGATTCACATCGAATGTCGGGCCTGATCAACAGTAATGGTGATGGTTACCAACTGATGGGACCAAAGTTATTCTAAATTCAAAATACTTACACTATCCACTATCAAGAGAGCTTTCACTGAGTAATTTGACGTTAAAATTGGATGTTCAAACTATGCATCATTACAAACCCCGAAGGAGGAGGAGGAGAAATTTACCAGCGTCCCTTAGGACTACCCGTGAAGACTTTTACACCAATCTAACAGGATAATCAACCCTGTAGAGGATACGTCGGCTATCAATTACTTAACATATATAATTTCATGTTCAAAACTTTTAATTGCTATATTAATATGAGTCGTCATTTAAGTTAAGCATTGTATTCTGTTTATCTAAATCTGTAATTTTGGTTAATGTGGTATTATCAATTCAAATCATTTCTATTGCAATAATTATACTCTGTAAACCGTTTTGTAACCGATGCCGTCCGAAGGGTCAGTTTAACCGTAGGGGAGGTCTTTGGTGGCGGTGTGTGATACGATCGAGTTATGGGAGACCGCGCGAGAGGGCAGCAGCTCCAGTGGAGCAGAGCTGAGTTGAAGCAGAGAGGTGGTCAGGCAGTGCTAGGAGGATAGGAGCGCGGGAAGATGTGAAGCGATTGTGCAAGAGAAGAGGATAGTGAAGGCGCGGCATGCAGTGGTATAGAGTACAGAGATGAGAAGACGGACAGGCATTCGGGTTTAGGGCATTGTAGAGGACGGACTGGACTGAGGAATAAAGGAAAGTGTGGAAACCAAAATTTTTGTGTGCCCTATTCTCTGAATCAGCGAGACATTACCGCCGTAATCTAAGGTTGTGCCTCGCATTAAATTCCCGCATGATCTGGCCATTAGATCAGTGTTGCATAAATTCGAATTTCATTCCGCATCTCTTATGCATAGAAAATATAACCACAGCTAAAACTTGTGAGAGCGGCAAAGATAAAATGTTGTTGAGATGGCCTCTGGCGATGCTTGCATCTAAGTTTACGTTCTTTATTGCATTATATCATACAAAGATTTAATTTAATTTAAAACGAACTTAATTTTAAAATTTTAATGCTAGCCTAGCGTTTTAAAATAGATGTTAGAGCTTGGTATATGCCGAACACAGGTGTCATAACAACACGGTCACTAAGTTAGAGAATACACCTAATGTGTTGGTGGGGAAGAGGTTAATGAACGGCAGGAATAGAAATTATAACTTTTTTCTAATTTTGGATCTTTTGACTTTTTAGTCAAGTTAAATAGTCTAAACCATGCTTGTATCCAAAATCTAGTTGAAATGCGACGGCTGGATCAGTGACAAGCCAAGTTCAAAACTCGCAAAACCGAAAAACATAATCGAGCATATCTCCCACACTCTAAGGAGGATTTGTGCAAAACTATGCTGGAAAAGGTTTCTAATTATACTGAATTAGGTTTGATCACTACAAAGTCGAAAGTTGCGAAACATGAAATTTCATATACCTGCCTTTCTTCAACACAGGGCGAACTGCGTTAATTTTCCGCAGGAATAGAAATTGTAACTTTTTTCTACATTGGATCTTTTGACTTTACAGTATTGTTAACTGGTCTAAACTATGCTTGAATCCAAAATCTGGTTGAAATGCAACGTCTGGATCAGTGACAAGCCAAGTTCAAAACTCGAAAAACTGTCAAAACCGAGAAACATAATCGAGCATATCTCCCACATTTGTAGGGAGGATTTGTGCAAAACTTTGCTGGAGAAGGTTTCCAAGTATCTTGAATTAGGTTCAGTCACTACAAATTCAAAACTCCCGAAAAATGAAATTTCATAACCCTGCCGTTCTTTAACACAGGGCGCCCTGTGTTAATGTCCGGCAGGAATAGAAAATGTAACATTTTTCTATATTGGATCTTTTGACTTTACAGTGTTTTTAACTGTTCCAAACTATGCTTGAATCCAAAATCTGGTTGAAATGCAACGTCTGGATCAGTGACAAGCCAAGTTCAAAACTCGAAAAACTGTCAAAACCAAGAAACATAATCGAGCATATCTCCCACATTTGTAAGGAGGATTTGTGCAAAACTTTGTTGGAGAAGGTTTCTAAGTATACTGAATTAGGTTTAATCACTACAAAGTAGAAAGTTGCGAAATAGAAAATTTCATATACCTGCCTTTCTTCAACACAGGGCGAACTGTGCTAATTTTCTGCAGGAATAGAAATTGTAACTTTTTTCTACATTGGATCTTTTGACTTTTTAGTAAAGTTAACTGGTCTAAACTATGCTTGAATCCAAAATCTGGTTGAAATGCAACGTCTGGATCAGTGACAAGCCAAGTTCAAAACTCGAAAAACTGTCAAAACCGAGAAACATAATCGAGCATATCTCCCACATTTGTAGGGAGGATTTGTGCAAAACTTTGCTGGAGAAGGTTTCCAAGTATCTTGAATTAGGTTCAGTCACTACAAATTCAAAACTCCCGAAAAATGAAATTTCATAACCCTGCCGTTCTTTAACACAGGGCGCCCTGTGTTAATGTCCGGCAGGAATAGAAAATGTAACATTTTTCTATATTGGATCTTTTGACTTTACAGTGTTTTTAACTGTTCCAAACTATGCTTGAATCCAAAATCTGGTTGAAATGCAACGTCTGGATCAGTGACAAGCCAAGTTCAAAACTCGAAAAACTGTCAAAACCAAGAAACATAATCGAGCATATCTCCCACATTTGTAAGGAGGATTTGTGCAAAACTTTGTTGGAGAAGGTTTCTAAGTATACTGAATTAGGTTTAATCACTACAAAGTCGAAAGTTGCGAAATAGGAAATTTCATATACCTGCCTTTCTTCAACACAGGGCGAACTGTGCTAATTTTCCGCAGGAATAGAAATTGTAACTTTTTTCTACATTGGATCTTTTGACTTTTTAGTAAAGTTAACTGGTCTAAACTATGCTTGAATCCAAAATCTGGTTGAAATGCAACGTCTGGTTCAGTGACAAGCCAAGTTCAAAACTCGAAAAACGGTCAAAACCGAGAAACATAATCGAGCATATCTCCCACATTTGTAAGGAGGATTTGTGCAAAACTTTGCTGGAGAAGGTTTCCAAGTATCTTGAATTAGGTTCAGTCACTACAAATTCAAAACTCCCGAAAAATGAAATTTCATAACCCTGCCGTTCTTTAACACAGGGCGCCCTGTGTTAATGTCCGGCAGGAATAGAAAATGTAACATTTTTCTATATTGGATCTTTTGACTTTACAGTATTGTTAACTGGTCTAAACTATGCTTGAATCCAAAATCTGGTTGAAATGCAACGTCTGGTTCAGTGACAAGCCAAGTTCAAAACTCGAAAAACTGTCAAAACCGAGAAACAAAATCGAGCATATCTCCCACATTTGTAAGGAGGATTTGTGCAAATTTGTTGGAGAAGGTTTCCAAGTATACTGAATTAGGTTTAATCACTACAAAGTCAAAACTCCCGAAAAATGAAATTTCATAACCCTGCCGTTCTTCAACACAGGGCGCCCTGTGTTAATGTCCGGCAGGAATAGAAAATGTAACATTTTTCTATATTGGATCTTTTGACTTTACAGTGTTTTTAACTGTTCCAAACTATGCTTGAATCCAAAATCTGGTTGAAATGCAACGTCTGGATCAGTGACAAGCCAAGTTCAAAACTCGAAAAACTGTCAAAACCAAGAAACATAATCGAGCATATCTCCCACATTTGTAAGGAGGATTTGTGCAAAACTTTGTTGGAGAAGGTTTCTAAGTATACTGAATTAGGTTTAATCACTACAAAGTCGAAAGTTGCGAAATAGGAAATTTCATATACCTGCCTTTCTTCAACACAGGGCGATGTGCTAATTTTCCGCAGGAATAGAAATTGTAACTTTTTTCTACATTGGATCTTTTGACTTTTTAGTAAAGTTAACTGGTCTAAACTATGCTTGAATCCAAAATCTGGTTGAAATGCAACGTCTGGTTCAGTGACAAGCCAAGTTCAAAACTCGAAAAACTGTCAAAACCGAGAAACAAAATCGAGCATATCTCCCACTTTTGTAAGGAGGATTTGTGCAAAACTTTGCTGGAGAGGGTTTCCAAGTATCCTGAATTAGGTTCAGTCACTACAAAGTCAAAACTCCCGAAAAATGAAATTTCATAACCCTGCCGTTCTTCAACACAGGGCGCCCTGTGTTAATGTCCGGCAGGAATAAAAAATGTAACATTTTTCTATATTGGATCTTTTGACTTTACAGTGTTGTTAACTGGTCTAAACTATGCTTGAATCCAAAATCTGGTTGAAATAAAACGTCTGGATCAGTGACAAGCCATGTTCAAAACTCGAAAAACTGTCAAAACCGAGAAACATAATTGCGAAATAGGAAATTTCATATACCTGCCTTTCTTCAACACAGGGCTAACTGTGCTAATTTTCCGCAGGAATAGAAATTGTTAGTTTTTTCTATATTGGATATTTTGAGCATATCTCCCACATTTGTAAGGAGGATTTGTGCAAATTTGTTGGAGAAGGTTTCCAAGTATACTGAATTAGGTTTAATCACTACAAAGTCAAAACTCCCGAAAAATAAAATTTCATAACCCTGCCGTTCTTCAACACAGGGCGCCCTGTGTTAATGTCCGGCAGGAATAGAAAATGTAACATTTTTCTATATTGGATCTTTTGACTTTACAGTATTGTTAACTGGTCTAAACTATGCTTGAATCCAAAATCTGGTTGAAATGCAACGTCTGGTTCAGTGACAAGCCAAGTTCAAAACTCGAAAAACTGTCAAAACCGAGAAACAAAATCGAGCATATCTCCCACATTTGTAAGGAGGATTTGTGCAAAACTTTGCTGGAGAAGGTTTCCAAGTATCTTGAATTAGGTTCAGTCACTACAAATTCAAAACTCCCGAAAAATGAAATTTCATAACCCTGCCGTTCTTCAACACAGGGCGCCCTGTGTTAATGTCCGGCAGGAATAGAAAATGTAACATTTTTCTATATTGGATCTTTTGACTTTACAGTGTTGTTAACTGGTCTAAACTATGCTTGAATCCAAAATCTGGTTGAAATAAAACGTCTGGATCAGTGACAAGCCAAGTTCAAAACTCGAAAAACTGTCAAAACCGAGAAACATAATCGAGCATATCTCCCACATTTGTAAGGAGGATTTGTGCAAATTTGTTGGAGAAGGTTTCCAAGTATACTGAATTAGGTTTAATCACTACAAAGTCAAAACTCCCGAAAAATAAAATTTCATAACCCTGCCGTTCTTCAACACAGGGCGCCCTGTGTTAATGTCCGGCAGGAATAGAAAATCTAACATTTTTCTATATTGGATCTTTTGACTTTACAGTATTGTTAACTGGTCTAAACTATGCTTGAATCCAAAATCTGGTTGAAATGCAACGTCTGGTTCAGTGACAAGCCAAGTTCAAAACTCGAAAAACTGTCAAAACCGAGAAACAAAATCGAGCATATCTCCCACTTTTGTAAGGAGGATTTGTGCAAAACTTTGCTGGAGAGGGTTTCCAAGTATCCTGAATTAGGTTCAGTCACTACAAAGTCAAAACTCCCGAAAAATGAAATTTCATAACCCTGCCGTTCTTCAACACAGGGCGCCCTGTGTTAATGTCCGGCAGGAATAAAAAATGTAACATTTTTCTATATTGGATCTTTTGACTTTACAGTGTTGTTAACTGGTCTAAACTATGCTTGAATCCAAAATCTGGTTGAAATAAAACGTCTGGATTAGTGACAAGCCAAGTTCAAAACTCGAAAAACTGTCAAAACCGAGAAACATAATCGAGCATATCTCCCACATTTGTAAGGAGGATTTGTGCAAATTTGTTGGAGAAGGTTTCCAAGTATACTGAATTAGGTTTAATCACTACAAAGTCAAAACTCCCGAAAAATTAAATTTCATATACCTGCCGTTCTTCAACACAGGGCGCCCTGTATTAATGTCCGGCAGGAATAGAAAATGTAACATTTTTCTATATTGGATCTTTTGACTTTACAGTATTGTTAACTGGTCTAAACTTTGCTTGAATCCAAAATCTGGTTGAAATAAAACGTCTGGTTCAGTGACAAGCCAAGTTCAAAACTCGAAAAACTGTCAAAACCGAGAAACAAAATCGAGCATATCTCCCACATTTGTAAGGAGGATTTGTGCAAAACTTTGCTGGAGAGGGTTTCCAAGTATCCTGAATTAGGTTCAGTCACTACAAAGTCAAAACTCCCGAAAAATGAAATTTCATAACCCTGCCGTTCTTCAACACAGGGCGCCCTGTGTTAATGTCCGGCAGGAATAAAAAATGTAACATTTTTCTATATTGGATCTTTTGACTTTACAGTATTGTTAACTGGTCTAAACTATGCTTGAATCCAAAATCTGGTTGAAATAAAACGTCTGGATCAGTGACAAGCCATGTTCAAAACTCGAAAAACTGTCAAAACCGAGAAACATAATCGAGCATATCTCCCACATTTGTAAGGAGGATTTGTGCAAATTTGTTGGAGAAGGTTTCCAAGTATACTGAATTAGGTTTAATCACTACAAAGTCAAAACTCCCGAAAAATAAAATTTCATAACCCTGCCGTTCTTCAACACAGGGCGCCCTGTGTTAATGTCCGGCAGGAATAAAAAATGTAACATTTTTCTATATTGGATCTTTTGACCTTACAGTGTTGTTAACTGGTCTAAACTATGCTTGAATCCAAAACCTGGTTGAAATAAAACGTCTGGATCACTGACAAGCCAAGTTCAAAACTCAAAAAACGGTCAAAACCGAGAAACATAATCGAGCATATCTCCCACATTTGTAAGGAGGATTTGTGCAAAACTTTGCTGGAGAAGGTTTCCAAGTATCTTGAATTAGGTTCAGTCACTACAAATTCAAAACTCCCGAAAAATGAAATTTCATAACCCTGCCGTTCTTTAACACAGGGCGCCCTGTATTAATGTCCGGCAGGAATAGAAAATGTAACATTTTTCTATATTGGATCTTTTGACTTTACAGTATTGTTAACTGGTCTGAACTTTGCTTGAATCCAAAATCTGGTTGAAATAAAACGTCTGGATTAGTGACAAGCCAAGTTCAAAACTCGAAAAACTGTCAAAACCGAGAAACATAATCGAGCATATCTCCCACATTTGTAAGGAGGATTTGTGCAAAACTTTGCTGGAGAGGGTTTCCAAGTATCCTGAATTAGGTTCAGTCACTACAAAGTCAAAACTCCCGAAAAATGAAATTTCATAACCCTGCCGTTCTTTAACACAGGGCGCCCTGTATTAATGTCCGGCAGGAATAGAAAATGTAACATTTTTCTATATTGGATCTTTTGACTTTACAGTATTGTTAACTGGTCTAAACTTTGCTTGAATCCAAAATCTGGTTGAAATAAAACGTCTGGATTAGTGACAAGCCAAGTTCAAAACTCGAAAAACTGTCAAAACCGAGAAACATAATCGAGCATATCTCCCACATTTGTAAGGAGGATTACCTTGTACCATTACCAATTACCTTGTATTCATCATTCGTGACTGTCTCGTATAACTAGCAGCAAAATCCAGTAATCGTGTCAAATTATTCCTGTCAGCAAAGCACCTTTTAAAATATTAGAACGAAAATATGATGTGGCATTTGGCAACCGCTGTTTTCCCTTTATGTCACCCATTTGCGATTCTTCGCCATTTAGGCAGCATCTTCAGGTATCTTCAATGAAAAATAACCTGTCATCTCATAGTTATGCGCCGTTTAATATAATCCAAGTAAATGCTTGTCACAATAATCACAGTGCAGTAAACACGGTAGAGTCCACCTCTTCACACCTGTGGAAGCAGACTTGGATGCAAAAAGTCCTCACAAATCCTGTTCATCATCACAACCTTATCTCGTTTTGATCGTATAACGAAAGCAAGGAGACTTTAAACTCTGAACACAGTTTATGACTGACTGATTCGCCGTTTCGTAAAAACAACTCTTAGTCACTTGTTCTTTCTTTGCTTAATTACAAGGTTTTCGTCATTATATTATTTTGAATGTCAACCTTATCCTGTCACTTTCATACGAGATTCTTGACTATCTCCCAGTATTATTTATCACAGAGGAAGCATGAGCGCATCTTATTGCTTGACGCAATTAGGAAAACACATGTCCAGTGATGAGTAACTAAGGTCATCGGATTCATAATCTCTTTTTTTCTCAACGTGGCTAATTTAGCATACACAAATAATAAGCCAACACAGATAACCACCTAATGAGATCATACTCTTTTTCCTCCTCCATTAGCCACAAGGTAAAGATACAGGTAGAAGCTCAACCGTATTTTGTTACACACACCTGCCATTTACCTACCTCAGTTTCCCGTACATGCAAAATTACCCCAATCCCTTGGATCATCATCAACTTAGTCTCCATTTCCCAACAACTTTATATTCTTATCATTAACCTTGCTCCTTATAAGGTTCTTGCTAACATCTTCTCAGTTTCTCCCCCAAGACCTTGACCTGCTCAGACATTTAAACATGTGTTCCGCTTCAAGCAACCAGAACAGCGTGCGGCACATTATCCTAATCAAATCACTTTATTTCCAACCTCATCCCATTACATCCCAGTACGTCACGTCCTACGCATCATACTTAGCGTATTTGTGCTCTAAAAACCCAACATAATTTCCACCGCATCCTCTTTCCAATTGCAAGGCGCTTTTGGCATCATCGCATAATCTTTAAGCTGCCTCCTCGCACGTTTGAACATTTGCTCGGAATTCAAGATCAGAGAAATATTGAGCAATTCATAACTGTAACAACAGAACTTTTAGTTAAGTGACATGAAATAAACAGCTCTGATTTATTGCCTCCAGCCATCTCGTGTCAATCATTATTGTTGATGATACCATAAAATAATGTACAATTATTCCTAATGTCTTCTTCATTTCTTGCGCCTCCTCAGTCCTCCACTAACAATCGGCCGTTCCACTTGTAAACGAGACTGATTAAAGCTCAGTCAAACTTGTTTACCTGTCAATCTTTCTGGCAAAAGTAAAATTATTTTCTTCTTGCGTACTCCGTTGCGTAATCCGATTATTACCGTAACAAGCTCACGTCCCGCCTGCCAACAAGGCCACCAAACTATAGGTAAACATGTTTCACAAAAAATTAGTCTAAATTCGAAACAACATAATGGTTCCAGGCAACATAATTTATTGTAATGTCAAAACCAATGGTTTAACACCACCCCCTCCCTATTTCTACATGATTGGACTGAACCTACGTTTTTTAAATTTTATAATCGGCGTCAAAATCATACAACTTACTTTTGAAACCCTGTACCATTCTCTGCCGCTAAAATTCTCTGCCGAATAAATCAGTTATATACCATTTGAATTATGCAACTTACTTTGCACTCGTGATTTACCAGCCGGATAATTTCTGCTACACGCATCTTTTTTAAACTGGGTCACTACCTCCTGCAATCTCTGCCAAACCAAGACGGCAAGTACGAAGATCTGGAAACATTAACAAAATCCAATTAATCATCAAGCACTACACGCACTTATTCTTACAGACTTCTGTACGCATAATGCAATTTCTTGCAGTAAATTATACACACACTTCCAAAGAGACACACACGCATCTCATAGATCACCCATTCCTTTATGAATATCCGCAAGCTTCACACACACACATCTCAATTTCTTCATGAGCAATATATGATTTCTTCAATATCTCATCTCTCAGGTCTCTATATTTTAATCAACAATTCATCCATACCCTCCGCTAATGTATTCAATTCCGCTCTTAATTTCACCTTCTAAGGCGAAATAATGAATCCCAGCTCGATTCCTCTTTCCAATACTCTGTAATCCAATATTTTCCTTCCCAACCAAGCTAATTAATTGGCATATGTTTTGCATAATTGAATTCTTTGCTTCAAGGGTTTTCAACCCCTCACATCCTCAAGTCTAGCTAATCCCATTCCAATCATATCTGATTACGCTCTAACATCTTTGTTTCCATCTACTTTTTGGACTTTATAGCTTCATACAACAAACGTTTCCTCAAATGAGCTTTAGCCTTATCTCCATTCCAGTCTCTCCTCCCCCGTGAAGTCATATTCCTTGACACAAGCAAGCTAGTTAGTAACTAACTACAGCAAGAGGACATGTAATAACTTTTATCAAATACAACATCTTCCCACCGTCTCGTATGCCACACTTGGTGAATAAAAATTTACGATCGATAATCAAGGACCATTCAGACTCGCCGTTATCCTCACACACATCCTCTAATCCACGTGTCATTGTCAAGCGCAATTACTACTTTGTCATTTGATTGTCGAAATTTTACACATTTCCCAATCCTCCTAATTATCACATTCTCACAGCTCATTTACATCGTCTCTTCACTACACTCAAACATTCCTCCGCCAAACAGTACGTCAAAAACAGAGCCATTAAAGTCTCAGATTCAAGTCATAAATATTCTCGCTGTAACTCCTTCATGTATTTTCTTCATCAACCCCATAACGAATTGAGCTTGTAATTAAAAAGCCCTCCTTAATTTAAGGAAGTATGTGTCAATAAACAAAAGTTAAAGCATATAGCACTCCAAGCTCCTTATATTAAAACTTGAACATTCTTCAATAACGTATATGCGTGTAAAGATACATTCCTATTATTTCCACACTCCATGACTTTTTGCCTAAAGCAGTCATCCGCGGGAGCTTAAGCAGTATTAGGACACGTCGCATGATATTTATATCATGAACAATTCTCACTGTGCATTTACATGAATTACTTACACCCTTGCTGAGCTCAAAAGGTTCCACGTCGGAAGCCGACTAATCATCAATCCTAGAAGAAATATAGAGACGACACAGTTGCTTTGATTTCTAAGCCTCCAACCGCTCATCCAAACCCAGTAGTGCTATCCCTCACACAGACTAATTTAACTTCCTTGCTCAATTTTCGACAGCGCCATTTTGCCGGAACAAAGCATAGCTATCGTTTTGGCCAAAATATTTTAGGGAGTGAACTATATATACGCCACAAGTGTCCACGAGAGCGAGGTTATTTTCAAGCTTCTTGGTAGTGCTTCAAACTTAAAACTTAGCTGCAGTTCTTGTTTCCAGATTGTGTAAAACATTTAATTAATTTCACCGTTCCAATAAAATGGCAGGCTTATTGCCAAGGAACGGCAACCCTTCTGGAGCAAGGCTACAACAAAGTCTCCAAAAAAATGTTCAGCAGCTCCAACAAATTCAAATTTTTAAAGACGTGTCTACGATAATTTTGGCCAAAACTAAATTAGCAGCTGTCTGGATAATAGGACCTCTCGGTTTGTAGACTAATTCAGGATCTACAGTCCAACATTTGTGTAAAGCTGGTATAACAATTTCAGGAAATAAGGCAAGTTACCATAGTAACGCCGTTTATGCTCCAACACTTTCAATCTAAAACTTTTTCACAAGTGTTCTCCATTTGATTAACATGAAATATTTCCTTATATTATTATTATTTCCTTTATTATTATTTCCAAGAATAGGAATATGAAAGTGTTACACAAGTTTCACACGAAATTTGGACTGTAGATCTAGCATGAGAAAATACGCAGTATTTTTAATTAAACACTTAGTATATGATTATTTCGTATTTTTTCAGGTTACGCAAGCCAAGGGTACTTGGTCACGGAAAGTGACGAAGTTTATGTGGTTGGAGAAAAATGGCTTCAGGATTCTTCCGATAGTGCTACAGAAGAGCACATCACCCGCTATAGAAAGGATCTTGAACTTTCTGGATTAGGAATCCAAGGTAAACTGCTATTCTCCTAAACTACACTTGTGCTAAAGGATAACGTCGACTATTGACTGACGCAATGTTAAATATCACTTTAACACGTTACACTATGACAGGTGAAAGTCAACATTATTAAATTATTCAAAGCAAACATAATTTTTTTTATAGAATTTGGATTTAGCCACGATATTTTCGTGAGGACCACCAGCGGCGTTCTTTATTGCGCCAGAAATAAAGAACTGGAAGAGGATAGGACTAACACCACCGGCAATCCATATGTATTTCCTCCGGATAAAGTAGCTACTGCCGGCGAATATATTACAAAAATTGCCTGTGGAGAAACTTACGCGCTTTACATAACTCTAAGTGGTAAGGTGTTCTCATCGGGAGACAATGAGCACGGGGAACCAGGAAGGGGAGACAGCTTCGGTGCGGATGATTCGTTTAGTCAAGTGACATTTCCAGCGGGAATAGAAATCATCGACGTGGTATGCACCTCCGTCTCTTCCTTTGCAATAACAAAGGACGGACAAGTAAGATCCTAATCCTTAAGAGGCCGTAGATTTATTGATAAATTGTTGATGACACCAAAATTCAACTTGGCTACTTTATCTTTCAAGGTCTTTGCTTGGGGCAGCAACAAATATGGACAGCTGGGAGACGGAACCCGAACTGATCGTTTTTTGCCGAGGTTCATCACTTTTCCAGATGACACAGCAATTTCAAAGGTATTTCAGGGACCGAATCCACCAACGCGTTAAACAAGATCTTAGATCAAAACAATGCTTTTATTTAAGAAGGAATATAATTTTGGTGCTTCGACTAAACTAAGCGTATGGTTAGATAGATGGCCCCAAAATACTAGATTGAGCTACGGTGCAGCTCAGATTGAGCTTAGAGTGAGATTAGATGGATCATAGCATTACAGTGCTTCATAGATTGCAACTAAGATGGAACTTAGATCGAGCTTAGATAAATTCGAGCATCTAATTCAAACAGTGTAACACGTATCTAAGACCATTTGCTTAATGTTTTTGCGTCTAAGCTACTGCTTAACGCATTGGTAAATTCCTATGTGCTCAGTGCTCGGTAATTGCGTGTTGCTTGAATGCGGATGTAGTCTATGCTATTCGGAATTGTTAGATCTGTGATTTCGATTATGTGGACTGTTTACTTTCAGATTGGTTGTGTTCATGAACACAGCATAGCTCTGGGCCGCGAAGGTTATCTGTTTGTTTGGGGCTGGAATGAACACGGTCAGTTAGGAATTGGTTCCAAAACGGCAGTTTTGAGCCCTACCAGGCTAGCACTTCCGGATAAGGTCATCGACATCCCCCCGTACCTCCCTTCTTACATCAGCGCCTGCAGAACCAAGGATAAGCTGTATGTCTGGGGATTGCTGGAAGGAAAAAACGTACTTGTGCCAGAAGAATCCCATTTTGAAACATTCCATGATTTTTTCACAAGTATCAACAAGCTGAGAATTTGGCGTAGGGCAGAGAGGGAGCCTGAGCTCATATTTGATCTCAAATCCTTGGCTAAGAATCCGGTACGTTTTTTATGATTGTGGTACACGTAAGCCATAAATTCTCCTTAACATATAAATGAAAAATGCATTTTTTATTTAGTGCAACCAAAATATCTGGTTTCAACTTGAGGGAGAAATTATCATTCCTGGATGCAAGTTTTTGCTAGAACGTTGGCAAACTTTTACCTCCAGATTTGGAAATGAGTGGACTTCTTGCAGCATGGAGTAATAATATTGCTAAATCATATTCACTCAATTACGCAGTGATTATTGTCTAAAAATGTATGTTTCGATTATCGCAGGAATCCGATAATAATTCTTGATGCTCGAGAGCAGGGGTTTCGGATGCTGATCCACTACGCCCATTCTGATGAATTGGAGACAGAGCAAATAGAGGATGAATCCATAATTCGTAAGTTGATATAGATACAGCTTATCAGCTTTCGAACTTTGAGTTATTGACTTTCCACCATGAAGATTTATTTATGTCACGTTAATTTATGGCAATCCCACAGATCTTTTGGAACTATCCGTTCGTTATGGAATTACACCTCTTGTTCGTGCTGTTGTTGCTATTTTGGACGATCGACTATGCCATGAAAATGTTGTCGAAATTTACAAAGCTGCCTGCTCCTGCGACGCTCAGGTGAAAGAAGTTCATCCTATTAGCTCAATTTTTCACAATTTATATTTTTTGCCGTTCTAACCAATCCTTTGTTTTATAGGATTTGTGGATCGATACTTTAGTCATGATGAAACCAGCTTTTGCTGAGATAATGATAGAACAAGAGGATACAACTATAGCTTCAAGAATTGTGGACGATTTTAAGCTCCTCAAAACCATTCTGGAGTAGCCTTGCAGTGCTACTTAAGTTTTCACACTACATTTGAACAATTGTATTGGCTGGAACTGTGGGATAGGAAATTGTTTCTATTCCTTGATTTCTTCAGTTCTAAGTATTCAGAGCGTTTGGTAATATAATATTTAGATGCAGGAAGAAAATTTGTCATGAGTGTGCGTGTGTTAGAAAGTTTTCATTCTCTTTTCTCTTTCTTAGTCTTGCTCTTACTAGCTTTCTCGCATATTTTTACGAATATGTAGCTCAAATAGAAAGAAGCAACCGTACAAGTTTCCTTATCATCCTTATTAATGCTCATACAATTTTTCAATTTTTTTAAAGGATTGTAAAATGTTTAAACACGAGTAATTGAAAAAAATTCTAACGATATCAAATTCAAAACGTGGCCTAAGCATGTCTTCATTTACTTTTTCGTGCTCACTGAAGGAATTCGGGATTCCTGATTAACCCAGGTATGTGAGCCGCTAATGTCATTTGGATCCTTACTTTATCATGGCTGATCAATGCAAGAATCACGAATGACAAATTCTTAAGATGCAGGAATCACCTGATGCAATGTTGTCTGGTCTGGGCCAAAGCCCCGTCATATGCAACTATATTGAGATAAGTTCCTTTGTGAGATTGCTGTTTCTGGAAGCAGAATAAAGTTACTGCATTTATCAAACCACAGGAAATCCAACGAAAAAATGCAAAATTGATCAAGGTACAATTTAAGAGGACCTATTTCGATTTTCAGTGCATTCTTAATAGAAAATTTTAATGAATAACGGCGTGAAGATCCCGTACGTTTGAGTAGTTGGCATTCATTTCAAATGGATGGATCTGGAAGAGCTACGCATGTCAGCTACGCTACACTACTGCTGTTTAAGAGGAAGAACTTCGCAAGTCCGCTGATAACCCGGACTGTTGCAACATTATTGCAAGATATATTGATCCGAGTATTTTTGGTTCAGCTGATATCAAGATAGCTATTGCATGTTACTGTGAGTACCTTAGACTTACTCTAATATTCTTGTGTTTTACGAATCAGG
Source organism: Sminthurides aquaticus (assembly GCA_906901655.1). Classification (NCBI taxonomy): domain Eukaryota; kingdom Metazoa; phylum Arthropoda; class Collembola; order Symphypleona; family Sminthurididae; genus Sminthurides; species Sminthurides aquaticus. The sequence goes on along the minus strand of CAJQTT010000030.1, from coordinate 270,659 downwards.
ACGATATTAGATGTTTTTATCTGAAATGCAGAAAAACTTTGTCATGGAAGGTGATGTAATGGTCTTAGCTGACGGAGGTGTTGTTTGCATTGATGAATTTGACAAAATGAGGGAAGACGATCGATGCCATACACGGAGCTATGGAACAGCAGACCATTTCAATTGCTAAGGTATTTGACGCGTCAGCTTATTATTATGCACCAACAATCGATTTCTGGATATCTTTTCCATTCTTAATAGTATCATAGTAATTATCATTTATGATTTTTAGGCCGGCCAGGGGCATCTGATCCATGAAAGTACGCATCAGTAGAAGGTGAATTAATGTGATCGAAACAAAGATCAAACTGTTAAGCTGCAGACAATGGCTAAACACGTGATGAAGTTCCACATGAACGCTCAGCGAGCCGGTGAAAATCCCGAAGCAGGGTCATTGCTATTTATAAAGAAATACTTAGCCTGCTGCAAAGCGTAAGTGAAAAATAGGTACAATTTACCTTAAGTCCAATTAATTTAATCATGCCCATTAAAATATTTTTTTTTCAAATTAACAGCCCAGCAGACCGATTGCTTTCAAAGTGAGAGGATTTTGAACTTCTGGTTGTTGTCGCTTATTCTTTAATTAACTAATTCATAACTATGCCTATAATTTAATTCTAAAGTGTAACCGAGAGTATTTGACAATTATTTGATGATGATACACGTACATGTACACAGTAATGACACAGCGGTGTGAGCGTCCATGAGTCCTTGCGTTGACGGATACAGGGATTTTTGTTTGGGCTGAGTTGACTCTCCTAATTGGGTTGTAGTAGTTTAGGAGGGCGAACGAGTGCGAGCTAGTTTGAAGATACAATATAAGTTTTGCTTTAGTTTCTAAAAGAGCGAGGTTACATAACCTATGTATAAATATATGAGGGTCGTAGCACAGGAAACAGTTGACAATTAAAGTAAAATTATAATTAGTAATTACCACCTTGGGGTGGGTTAATGTATGTCACATGGTTGGTATACACAACTTGTTAATGAAAATTTGGCATCAAGTCATTGGTAATAATGGTGATTGAAGTTGTTGATTGAGATTTGTATAAATTAATAAGGATAGAAAAGTGTAATCTATACTAACTGCACCCGCAAGCGTCTACTACCATTTCGTTGTAATTCTTGAGAACGATCTTGTCGGAACTATCCGTGTAGAGGAGGGAGAGGGAAGAATATTTTGTGGGGACGCAACAAGGGGGCGGCACTACCTGCGGAGTCATTGAGTTTACCAGGGCTTGGATGACGGCGTGATTGGTTGCATTCAAATGCTCTGCCATCGGGAAAGGACATTCCCCTGCACAGTGATACGCTGGGTAGCCTGGAAAGATGGAAAAAATGTGAATTATTGTTACAATTATTCGCATACGATGTGAGGATAGTCTTGAAGCGGATTTTACACTTGCAAGGTCAAAAGCGCAAGCTCGTAGAGATCATGGATTGCATACAGAGGCGACAGGGAGACTAGGAAGGTGAAAGAATCTTGTGAGGGATTGTAACTTATGGGCTGGATGATGAGATGGAATTATAGAGGAGTAACAGAAGAAGAAGAGAGAGTTAACTACGTATACTAAAAGTGTTTAAGGAATGTGGGAGAATGGGTGGGAGGGGTGGAGGAGGAGGGTGGACTTTGAGAAGTTTCTCTTAAAGAAGATTCAAGATACTAAGTAAAATCTTTGAGGATAGACTTTTGAGAAGAAACTAATTTCAAAGAAAAGCAACAGGTGGCTACAGCTGGAATAGCGCATGGAAGCTCTTGATGAAATGCATAACTATGCTTGTTAATAACATGTAAAGGTAATTTACCTGGAGGCGCAACGATCCAATCGTTCCAACCGACATCCGTAAAGTCGACAAACATTTTGTGCCTGGCGCACAAATTCCTCTTGCGATTCTTGTTTCGGTGATTTTTGCGCTTTTTACCCGCGCCGTTCCCTTGTTGCGGATTGGCAGCGCAGTACGCAAGGGACAGCGTCTTTGCGCCGCGCTGTTTCTTGTTCAGCCCATCGTCAGAGTAGGTGAAAGGGGGTCAGTTTTTTCTGAGATTCTGTAAGAAAAGTAAATTCCAGGTTTAGCTTGGACGCCGTTTTAAAAATTTGATAGGTTACGAGACCAGGAGTATCATGCCTTCACTCGTACTGGTTACGCACGGCTTTTACGATGCATGATAATATGTAATTACCTTGTAGTGCCATCCGAGGATGCATCTCGCCGAACTCAGATGTGTTTCAAAGTGGACTGGGACATGACTTGACCATTAGGATGGACAACCTGGATGACGAGGCCGTGATTCTTGTTTGGGCTGGCAATCCAACGGGCAACTGCGGGGAAGACTTCGAGCGTTATCCAAAAGCTGTCATCTTTCCTCTTGGATAATTGAATTAATTTTGAGTCTATGGGGAACATGATTGGCTCGGACAGAGAGCCTCTTGGAGGCTTTATCACATCGTTCACTAATAGGCGAACACTGGAGCAACTGCCCAAGGAGTCACTAAGTCACTGATACTCAGCCCGTCGTTACTCTGAGTTGTTGTCTCACTTGAAGTGTAATCACTACTGTCCTCGTGTTTCTTGTTAAAAATAATACGAAGCTCTGCACCCGTCACTTTTTCCTTCTCGGGAATTGAGCTCAGGTCAAACTTGATACGGCTCCCCCAATCCACGGAATAACTCTGAGTTTAGTGGGAGAGACTACTCAATTTTTTTCCCCGGTGGAAATTTTCTTCCCCGAAATATTTTTAAGTGGGAAAAATGTCAAGCGACATCTACGTTGGATGCTCGAACTGACAAAAACTGGGACATACTGATTCACAGGCTGTCTAATCCATCGTGTTGATGCTTAAGCCGAGATAAGCAAATTCTAATGGAACCACGTTCATTCATGCTATCCGGCTTTAAGTCATACCCCTAAACGACATCGCATTTTCAATCCTTCATAACGGAATTTGCGCACGATGGATTTCAAATCGCATCGGCTAATTTGAAGTATTTAATATGGTGCAAAATTAAAACCTTGCGCTTGCGGATTATAATTGAGCCCTGCAGCTCAATGGGGAACATATACTACCCGGATGGAAGTTAATTTCCCCTGCATCTCATTAGGTGACGTCACGATCTGATTACGGGGAAGAAAGTTTCCCCCTGTGGAAGAAATTTAGCCAAAAAAGAATCTTCCCCCGGGGAAGAAAAGTGAGTTGTCTCTCCCACTGGAGTTACAAAAAGAAACAAAAACAACGTTAGACACACACGTGACTTATTTGGCAATGCAAAAGGTTTCAGCTTCGGTAAACTCTTACAGGGTTCTCCGGAAGCGGCCTGACCATATTTAAACAATCATAAAACTAATGGTTAAACAAGTTTCATTTTACCCAAAGAGAATATCCCAGGAGGACAGTCCTCCTCCAATCTTTATAGCCAGAACTTCATAGAAAAAAGTGTTCATCCCTCACCCACGAGCTCATAATATAATATTTTCAAAACTTTCCCTCACCGAAACTTGCATGACTTGGACACTTTCCCTCTAGTATTTCCATTGATGACAATGAAAGATTCGGAATCTACATGGCATTCGTCAACATCAGAAGCTACCATCGAAGCTACCAGAGAATCGCAATGAAGTGACACGTACATGTTGTTTAATTCCTATTGCGATTGAATGCAATTTTTTTTATTTTTGACTGTTCACTCTACCAGTAATTGCGGGCATTATAATTATAGATCGAGCATGCGATTTTGAAATTCTTAAATACTATTAAAATTTAAGATGTCGTAAAATACAAGAGTCTGTTCCAATAAACTAAGTCCTCACACATTTACATTGCACCACTTCAAATTCGTATTACTTAATTTATGTGTACATTATGGCTTCCAATATTCATTTGAACTGCATTAAAAATTTAAGGGCTAACTGCATCTGAACTAAAAATTAGCATATTTTCGCAAATAATGACAAAATATCCATAGGAATGACTTATTTCTAAGAAAATTACAACATTTTCAATAAGGCCAAAAATGTAAAACCTAGTAAAATTTATAAAGCCGCGTTGCTAATCCTGATTAAATTTAAAAGAAGACATAGCTAGTCAAAAAATTACAATAGGCCTAGTGCACACCGCGGTGGCGCTAATGTATTTTTTAAATTTTACCGCAATTCTTGCATGCTAGCGACATTTTAACATGAAAGCGGAGAAAATTCGCAAGACGGATTAGCGGTTTCAATACATTCAATTTGTACACTAAATGGAAGTTTTCATAACCCGTTATGCTTCCTGCCATTTTGCAATGAAGAGACGGGAAATTCGAACCGGTAATGTTAAAAGTCAAACCCGTTTGAATTGGCCTAGGCCTATTTTGAAATTACACATTGAAGCAGAGAAAAACCTCTTTGTCAGAATTTTTGAATCATTATAAATTAAGAGGACAAGGACCAGCTCGATAACGCGGGTCTTCTTGTAACAATGGCCAACCATCCATCTCTTGGACTCTTCTTAATGTGGAGCTAAAATGTGTTTTCAAAATATGATAAGTTTCCATTATTTCTAGTAAACAGGTTAGACGATATTGTGTATTTAGTTCTATAAAAAAGAATACTTACCTGAAATTGTTACTGAAAATCCCGTGTTCGGGAGTATTGCGTTTTTCTGAAGTCTGGTCGGGTTATCCCTTCGAACACGGACGATATCTAGTTGAAATAAAATACGCAGAGCAATTAGCGTAAATATTTGCATGAGGACAGTCTTATCAAAAATATTTCACCATACAGTGAAACCTCGATACAGCGTAATGTCAAGGGACAAGTAATAAAATTCGTAATAAGGAGCTATAAGTTGTGATCGAAATGAAATAACATTAGAATCATTAGAGCCGAGGATTGCATTTTACTACGTTGTATCGGGGTTTCCGCTGTATGGGGTTTCGCTATACTGGAGTTCCACTGTATTACTAGCGAGGTAAAAAGTGTAAATTTGTCTTTATTGAATGTCAAATATATTTTAAAATAGCTTACTTCTAAATGGTATTCTAGCATCTGCTGCACCTCCGACTCCGCCAGGTCTGTTCGGCTGCTCATTGGGTTGGTAACCTACAACAAAGGATAGCACCCAAGATTATTTAAAATTCCCCCCTAAAATTACTATTTCTTCCTTATAAATTGGAGAGGAAGTAAAGTTAGCGCATTTAGTATCACAACTAAGGTTTGACAACATAGTTTGCGATTTTGAATACTTTCTCCATTCATACGATTAACGCTTTTACTTTCACCTTAAGGGAAAGCAATGTCGAAATGTGAAGCTAAATCTATATATACGGTGCACTAAACAAGCAACGGTAGAAAAAAGTTATGGTAACAAAGGCGTTTTTATAAGTTTTCAAATTTTCTGCACCAAAATGATGCAGATTCTGAGTGCTAACTACAGAAAACTACAGTATGAACACATGTTAACAAGTGTATTTCAGAACTGAATATTAAAATTGGTGAAAAGGAGAGAAAGTGCTGAAGAGAAAGTTGAAGTTAAGCGTAAGCATGAGAGTAGCTTTCTTTTTTAAGGCTATTTAAAGAATTCTCAATAAAGTTCCATTTCATTTCGGAGTGATACAAATCTGGCTTGAATAAGGAATTGATGAGATTAAAGTGAAAGTTGTGAAAGTGTGGGGCATGAATGTGTGTATCAAAGGATGCGGGCGGCTGAAGTTCGAGTTTGAGACCAGAATAAGAACGGAGAGGAGAAAAGAAATACAAGAATAATAGTTCTGTGGAAAAATCCCAACCACCATGTTGCGTCACTAATAAGAGCTCGAAAGAAAAGTTTCTTGGAGGCTCCTAAGTGTCAAGTAAATCAGGATGTCGCATACTGTTTCTCCAACCAAGCAGAGTAAACAAGCAAAGAGTAATCTCCTAATCTTCACATTTTCGTACATAAGTTACAAGGAAGAAAAGAGAAAGCCTTCCTTTCACTGCTTTCACCCCTAGTCTTACTCATTTCTCTCACTCACCTCCACCTCTACTCCTACTTTTAGTTGACAATCCTTCACGCTTTCTCCTCCTCCACGTCTCCTTTGAATTCCAGCCGTTCAAGTCAGATATGTCTAGGTTCAGACAATTTAACGGGATTCAAGATATTGCTGGAAAAATTCTACTACCTTCAGGCTGCAGCATGTTATTTGTCGAGAGAGGGGGCCAGTCAAGAGGATCATTGTTTTCGTCGTCTTCATATTCGCTCAAATCTTCTTCGTCCTCGAGCTGTTCTTCACAATGTTCACCTCCCTCGTCATTCGCAGGGTTGCTTTCTTCCTTGTTCTTTCTCCCCTGGACTTCATCCAAGGTAAGTCCCTCTGCAGATATACAAAAAATGTACGCGGTAAATAAAATACTTACATAAATGATTTGAATACATTAGCCCCAGACACCAATTTAATTATTATCCTCCTGAACACACCCACTAATAATATATTTCAGATCTTGCCCAAAGTTAATTAATTTCCACACGCCCAGATTTTAATCATTTCCTGAATATATTGAAATGAGTACTCAGTATAATCAATCACAATAATTTATAACCTTGCTCGTATTTGTATTAAAAAAATAAAGAAATGAAAATCTACAGAATTCATAATTCCCAGTGCGCATTTTTAGAGAAAGTAGTGAAAGTATGTGAAAGCGGTGGCGTTAACAATGTTACAAAGAAATCATACTATTACTAAATCTTTCAGCTAAATTGATGTAAAAGAGGATGTCTGGAGTTGAGTTGATAGCGAAGGTTTGAAAACTTTGTAGAAAGGGAGAGTAATCTTGGTTAAAGTGAGAGAAAGTAAGTAAACCCATGCAAGATTGAGTGACTAAACTTGGGAGCTATCATTGTAAGATGGCTTGACGAAGGAAGCAAGCTTAACTTCATTGTAATCAACTCAAGTGGTTGCAAAAACGATATTGAGTCTTTACAGTGTACACACTTTTCCTTATGATGCTATTTCTTATATTTCTTACCCGTTGTCCGTCCTACATTCACTCCAGATTGAACTGATCTGCAAAAAATATCCGCCGCTTGGCGCAGAGTATCACGTTCACGGATAACGGTCTCCATCTCATCCTTCATCTGTAAAATAAAAACAAATTGTTTAATCTATAAATATGTTGTATATAGAGGTATGATACAGTTCTAGTTACTCTGATAAGTATACAAATAATTGTCTCGATTTTCCTTATTCCTACTATAGCGTAACTAATGATGACGGAAATTCCAAAACATGTAGAATTTTAGAGATTTTAGAGGAAATTCAAAATATTATTACAGCAGTTGCTCAAAATTGCAATAACGAAATTTGGGGGGAAAAATTGGAAAAAATTCGTATACTAGGTCCACAAAAGTCTGCAAATATTTTCAGTTTTTAAATACAATTCACTGTATAATTTAAATTTAATGAATCACAATTAAATCTAAACCAAAATCCTGTAAACAGAACACTTGTGAGCCCAGAACTGCAAGGACAGAATTCTTGGCTCACAAGTGTTCTGTGTAGTTGATTTTGGTTCAGATTTATTTGGGATTCTCTAAATTTAAATTATCTAGTGAATTGTATTTAGAAACTAAAAATATTCTACTTTTTTCCAATTGTTGTGTTCACAAATTTCAATATTACAATTTTGAGCTACTGATGTGATAATATTCCAAGTCTCCTATAAAATCTCTAAAATTCTACCAATTATGTAATTTCTGTTACCATTAGTTACGCTTTTCATTGTAGAGATAATCAAAAAGCGAGACAATTATTCGTATACTTATGTGATTGACTATCTTTCTCATCACCATTATGGTTATGTAACGTGTATACGACATACCTGTTTGATTTTTGCGTCCTTTTCCTTCAACTCAAGCTGCAATTTCTCTTCTTCTATTCGTGCTTTTTTCTTCAATTCTTCTTCTCCTAGTTTCGCTTTTCTCTTTACTTCTTCTTCTGTAGTTCTGGCTTTCTGCTTTACTAACGTGCATTCCTGAAAATCATTAATAATTAATTAGAGTTAATAATAATTATGCACGAAAATTAAGTAGTAGTATAGATTTACGACATAAAATGTTGCTTACATATTTCAAGTCAGACTCCTTCGCTCCAAAATCCTTCACCAATGTCACCTTGTCATTTTGAAGTTCTGCAAAAAATAAAAAAATTCATCAGTTCGTGATTACGATTTTTGGATTTTAGAGGCGGTGAAAGCCGGACGAGAAGGAGAAAGTGCGGTGGTGCATGCCGTCGGAGTGAAAAAGAGAGAATGTTGGTTGAATCCGTTTGAACTGGTTTGGGAATGATGAAAGGAGGAATTTGTTTTAATTTTGAGTTATTTTCTAGGGTCATTGCAATAAAAGCTACTGGCTGGTAGCGGGTTAAGGAGACTAAACCAAGTTGCGAACAAAATGTATGCCGCCCCCCACCAAAATACTTCCTCAATACAATTGGGCCCTCTACAAAGGAAGGTGAGTTTCAGAGCGACAAGGCGTTGGTAATGTAGTTTAACACAGTTCTCGGCTAGTTGCTATGGTTCGGATGAAATGAAGTGAGGGAAATAAGGATGTGAATTATTAGGAAAGTTTTTCTACAATATGCATAAATTAATTTTTTCATTTGACTAAGAGGGAAAGTTTGTCCAAGTAAGCAAAGGAATCCCCAGAGGAGAGCGGGTAACAAACAAAAAGAATGCGAGGAAGCCGGGAGAGGCGGGGATTTAATTTTTTTCTTTACTTCCGCCCCGGAGAGGAAAAGGTGCAGGCAAAATCTCTAGCTACTTCATTTCCTGTGTTGTGTTGTACTATCTGAGCTTCTAAGCTCTGGGAGGTTGATAAGAAACTTTTTTTCTTGAAAGCCAAAAGCCTCTTGTAACTTTGTGGTGGATCTTATCAAAAGAAAGAAAGCAATGACTTGTGGTAGGCATTATTTCCTACAATGTTTAAAGATAGGGTTAGAATTGCTATGACAAACTTATGCAAGCGCTGTGCCGGGACTATAAACGGGGCTTAAAGAATAAAGCTTATTATCAGAGCCCAGAGCTCTCTTTCATGTGTCACATGTCCTCATGCATACACCCATTCATTTCACATCGCGTCCCCTCTATTTACTTTCTCTGTAAGCTGACAATAATACTTTCCCCAAATTTCTCAGTGCTTTCTCCAACTGTTTCCTGTCACTACTACAGCAAAGCTATAACAAGTTTCTTTAACATAGCTACTCAAAAACTAAAGAGAGAACGAGTTTCTATAGAGAAAGCTGACTTTCTCCATCACACTTTCTTCACCGTACAATTGTCAAATACAGAGTCATTCTAAGCTACTCATCCCTTAAATCATTCCTTTATTCCCACAGAGAGAGCACGAAATACAAAGCAGGAGCTATTAAATTATCTATATCTTACTCTATAGTTTCCCACCCCGAAATATATGCAAGCTCAAACTACGTAATAAATTCAACCTTTTATCATGTCACTCTCCCCTCTTCTCTTCCTCTCTTTCTTTTCTTAAATGCACTTCAAGGAGGTTCCAGTCCGTTACCACGAATCTACCCCACCAGCTCTTACTCTTCTCACACGACTTTCACCAATACTGGGCCCAGCATAAGAATAAATTAACCCAAAGACAGAGCCCGGAAAGAAAACAGGATTCTCGCTCTAATAAACCTTATTATTAACGCTATTATTCATTTGTCACATCCCTCCCCGTGCATACACCCATTCATTCAACAACTCATCCCGTCTGTTTACTTTCTCTGTAATTTAACAAACACTCTTCCCCCCCCAACTTTCTCAGCGCTTTCTCCCACTTTCTCTTTTCACTACCCAAGCCGAGGTTTATGCACAAGCTTGAGGGATACTCCGTCCTCCTCCCTGATAAACGAGGAGAGGAAGAGTGACGCGTATTTATTTTACTTTCTCCAAATGTATCCGGGGACAAAAACCGTCCTCAAATGATTAATGCTCTCTGTCACACATCCCACCTCATGGAAACTAATAGTCAGACATTGAATAGAGATTCTGGGTAAGAAGAGTAGGAGAAAGTAAGAAAGCGAATCATGTGAATTTTGCAAAAATTTTAAAGAAGAAAAAGTAAGGAGAAATCGAGAAGATGGATTAAACAATAATATTTTACTTACGCAGTATTAGTCTATCCTTTTCAATAATCGTGGTTTCATGCTGGGTTGAAAGGTTAACTGCGGTGGTCAGTTTACTTTGCAACTGTAATAGCTGAGCTTTTGTGTCTTCATGTGATTTGGCTTCCTTCATCAACTTCTGTTTAATTACTACGACATTACCCGATGTTTTTTCCGCGTCCTTGAGCATTTCCTGGTAGGCCTTGATTTCTTTTTGCAAATTTTCAATTTCAGTCTCGATTTTCACTTTTTCTGCCACGGTGTTCGCGATTATCGTTTTCTGTCGGGTGTTGTCTCTTATCAAGCGGTTAATCTCAGAATCTTTTGCCACCATGTGTTTTCGTTGTTTCTCTAACTCAGCATTGAGCACGTCTTCCGTGGATTCCACAATCGAAACGTTGGCAGCAGACATTTCTGTAGGGACAAAACTCATTAGAAAAAAGTTTGTATGTATGTTCCCACAGCTTTCTCCACGACTTTCTCTCTCGTTCCTACCAGAATTTAGATTAACCTTGTCTATACATAGACCTATCTAATAAACCTGTCAAATGGAGATATCAACTACCCTACCTACGGAAATTTGCTCTTGTCTAAAAAGTAATTGAAATGCAAATTTGCAGGAACAAATAACAAATTATAATCTTCACATTTAGTGCTAGCTCATAGATCTCATCCTACCCATTACAGGAAATAAGCGGAACACAAGATGAAAAGGGCTATAGATATATTAGAAAATTAGGTTACGCTCTGTCTCGTAGTCTGGGGTTGTTTTCATGGAGAGATGTGCTGATGCTGCCAAGTTTGAGGGATTCAAGTAGAATTGTTCCAAGAATCACAGCTTTCTTCAGGGTGAATGAATACGTAGATTCACTCACTCGTTGTTTATAAAGGTGAAGCTAATTTTAATTGGGAGAAAGTGGATACTCGGCGCTTACTTTCCCCTAGGTTCTCACTCTTTGCTCCCATGACATTGACGTTGTAGTGAGAGAGAGAGAGAGAGAGAGAAGATGCAAATAATCCGGGTAACTTGAAGAGATTCTTCCTTGCTTCCCGTCTCCCAAGATTTTAAAACTAGAATTCCAAAAGTGTCCGCCTGTCATTCTCTCTTCAACTCGTGTAATCTTTTCTCACAGTTTCCCTCATTTCGATTAAATATTTTATGGAGCCTGTCGGAGCTATCATCATTGGGGCTTTCACCACTCAGCCCTTGCTCAATATATTATAATAGCCTTGTTAATTTATATCACCTCTATTCTCTGCCTCTCTCTCTCTAAAATATTATCTTTTCCTCAGCAGCAACTAACAACCAAGGAATCGAGAAAATTGCAAAGAAAGTAAACTCTATATATTAAATTGACGAGTAGAGTGACTACAAAAATCTAACCAGCATCAACATTCTCTTCCCCTTTCTACTTTCACCTGGATCAAATCAAACACATCAGCTAAAATACCACACCAAAAATGAATTTCCAATTCCTTGCATCCCAACTTTCCCTTTATATGCGAGTGAAAGTTCGAAAATTTCCCATCCATCTTGTTGCCTCTAAATCTCTCCTCCCTTCCTCTTGTATCACGATTCTCTGCTAAACCCCTACTTAACTTCCCGTCATCACCTTTCATCAAACCCACATCACCCTCCCTTACAGAGAGAGCAACCAAAACCAACAAAACTCTATGCTCTAGGAGAAAGTATATGAAAACAAGTATTTTTTCATATGTATAATATTAGGAGAAGGAGAATATTACCAACCTGTATTCAACTCTATCCTCCTTCTAAAGACGCGTCAGCTCTAAAAAGTAGTCAAATTCCCAAAATGCTCAAGTCAGTCTTCAAATTTATCCTCCTGTGAAAAAAATTAAACAAATGAAATTAATCAAGTGCAATCATAAAAATGCGGAGCAAGCAGAAAGTTTCTAAGAGACGGATTCAAGGAGATGGATTATGGAGGATTTTGTTGTGAAAGTTTTTTGATTTTTACATAACATATTTTATCTAGTATCTATAGTATTTATATAATACCGGCTAAAAACTATCCTCATTAACAGATATTAGATAGCCCGCTGCGTTCTAATCATGTAGACTATTCAGTTTACCGGAAGTGCTTGACTGAAGTTAATCAAAAATCACTCGTCTTATAAATTAATTCTGCATTAAGAATCGTGCATCATTGCAGTAACATATACATTATGCACAATATCAGATGTTCGCGTCAAAACTGTTGGTGAAAACCGCGAAATTAAATTCATTACATTGATCAGTAAGGTTAATGCAGAACATGAGAAATACTATCCCCTTCTTGTATCTTTCCCAGAATAGTCGAATGTATCAATGTTGATACAGCATCGGGCAATGAGAACTTTGGGAAAAAATCAATCTCGCTAATGGTTTTTAGCACATGTTAACATTATATCCCGAGCCATTGGCCTACGAATTATGTTTTATTTTCCAAAGAAGCTTCCTCCATCCCAGTCACAACTCTTCCATCTCTCTCTACCTTTCTCATTCCAATTTTTAAACAATATCCCCATGTCTCTTATGCTAAACCTCACCTATCTTCCGACGTTTGCTCCCCTGGTTATAGTGCATGCGCTAACGATATGCGAATAACACAGACTCGCGAAGCAAATCAAAACAAGAGAGGAATCCCGCAGATCCCGTGCCCTGATTATACTCAGAACATAATCAAGCGGATAGCGTTAGGAGTGGAGCGCCGGATATATTGTTAACACCAATTTACGAAATCAGTGAGAGAAAATTAATCCTCACCTCCTTCAACGTTCTTGGCCTTTAGTTTACTTCACAACACCCGGAATTCCCCGGGTAAAACAATCCCAAGCCAGAGGAAATGTAAATAATTACATCACCGCCTCCCAAAATCTAGGAATATCTGTTGGATAACATAAGGAAACGTAGTCCTCCTCCTTTTACCGCATCACCGCAAGCATCTGTATAAACCTGATTAAAACTTGCAGGAAGGGCTCCATATCCTTCTCTTGGCAAAAACACTTGAAACGAGTCAAATTGCAAATCACCAAATTCAACCAATGTCTTCAACACACGCATCTTTTCTTACATCATCATACGCAATTCCTCATTCTCCACTCATTTCTCCTCCTATCCGCACCACATATAGCAAATAGCTCATCTCCTGCCATGCCGAGTGAGAAATTGCAAACATGATCATTCACAAACAGGTCTCCGAGAGACCATATGCAAGTCTTCCTTCCCCGACCCTCCCAATAACAAAGAGCATACAACAAGCCTATGCACTCCCACACTCTCATCCTTCGCCTTTAGTTTTCAATTTATTTACGCGAAAGGTTCAGAAAACTTTAATTAATCATCAGAGACCTGGGATAAATCCATTACGCTCTCGTCGACAAACTATAAGTGAAAGAGCAAATAAAACTCACGGCCTTGGAATCAAGTGGGCGGAATTTAAAATATGAGCACGCGGATTGATACGCAGCAACCTCAAATATCCTCTTCTGACAACCTCAAACCGTGAGCTTGTGTGCTTTCTTAAAATTCCGATGACCACAACATAACTGTGTACACAATTACAAATCAACAACCGCTTTAATCATCCCCCCCTTGGGATCCAAAACATGCGTAATTTACTAGAGTATCTTCCCCCCCGCTTTAAGTACCCTCTCATCCCTATTTCCTTTCCACCAACGTTTCTGCGTATTGGTAAACACAGAAAATTATTAATTCACTTCCAATATGCGTGACGGGAAAGCGTCCGAATCCAACAAACCCACTACCCTCTAACATGATCCCTTGCTCACTGAGCCCCAATTCCCAAAGAATCCCCTCCATGGTTGTAATAGCCGTGGCTAGTAGCCATGGCTACTCGGGGATGGGAAATTGCACCCTCCATCTCACAAAATCCTCTCACAGTCATATTTATATCCTCTTCCAACATTCTTCTCGCAGCAATTTCAACTACTATCACCACAACCTCAAGAAATAGCACACCATCAACATACACATGCTTCTCTCAAATACTTATACTTTCTCTCCAACTTTCTCCACTCTTAACGGAAATGAATGAGCGAGAAAGTAATGTCGCGAATAAGTGCTACTCCCCTAGTTCTTCCTTTCCTCTAAATAGTCCAGAAAATGAGCCGGTTTATATCCCTTGTGATGTGGCTCATTGGAGAATAGGAGCTGAAGGGAATGGCGAAATTAATCTTATAAGTGTAGAAAAAAACCTGTGAACAATTTCTAGTATCCTTCCAAGATTCCAGAAAACTAACCGGCCAGAACCGCCACCTGAAACATTTCATTCAATCTGCAAAAGCCACAATAGGATTCTGTCATAAACTTTTCTATCATATCAAATTACTCCAATCTCCACAGCTTTCTCCAAATCATACCAGGACTACTCAAAATAATATATATCCTAGGTCAAACTTAAGAGAAAACTGGAAAATGGTATCAACTAAAATAGACAAGAAGCTATCAAACAGATTCCCCAGATTTACTACGTCCATCTGAGTATCTTCCCGAGTTTATCCACACTCATTCTCATTCTTCCATGTCAAACAGTTTCTATATACACGCTCTCCTCATACTCATTCCATCCCTCATGCGCCATGTCTGCATTAAACCCAAGCGAAACAATGCACTACGCCAGTATATCAAAACGATGGAATGGAATCCACTCCCACGGAATCCGAGGACAGTCACAAAATTCACTCACACCACAAACTTGAAACATTTTTCCAACAAATTCCATAAACAATTTTCCAAGACGCCCTTTCAAATAACGAGTCGCAGGGATAGGATAGAAATGTCCTTAAAATTCTATCCTCATCAACATGTTTACACATCTTTCAAAAAAGTCATCCATCAAGTCGCCTTTTTACTCTATAACCCTTCCTCTGAGAAAGTCCGTCTTTCATAACTTTCACCCACACATGTACCAACTATACGAGCACAGAATTGAGAAAAACTTTTCCACAAAGAGTGGGAGATCTTGAGTTGAAATGTTCTTTAAAAAATCTCCTTTCTCCTTCCCATTTTCTACGTGCTCCCGCTTTCTCTTTCGGTGAAAGTCAGGACTGGCTTATAAGTTTACTCCTATAACCTCTCCGCACTGCCCCCTCCCGCACCTTCTCTATTCTCCAGCCGAGCTCATTCTCATCTTGAGGGACAACCGTCCAAGTTTCTTTCATGCTTTCTCAACTGGAATTGTAAACTAATCAACTTCCAAACTCTCGTTTAATGTCCCAGTACACGTCTCTTACTGCGAGATGATCTGTGCAGCGGGCTGAAAGACTTTATCCTCTTGCATCATTTACCAAATCCAATGCAGGATCCACTGATTCCCTATTCACTAACTTCCCAGACTCGACTATATCATTCCGGACCTTTGTAGTGAAGGATTTCCTCAAGAACCCTTCAATCTTCTTCAACCAAATCCAATTTAAACGTACAACGCATTTCCAATCCCTCACGCTCAACATTCTTTAAATTCTCTTTAAACTTCCCGATTTAGATCTATCACCGCTCAATGTTTTGAGAGCGTTCAAATAATTCCAATTAGTTGATTTATATACCGAGTTACCAAGCTACTTGTTGCTTGTTGCCACAATATCCAGTCAACAAACATTTCCTATAAGTCAACAACTTATAATACACTCACAGTAAATGCGCACATCTTTGAGATAGCAAACAGAAAGTTCAGAACTCAAGGCCGAGTGAATGCTAGTAGCCTTATCAGATAATTGAAAAGTGTAACAGCAGTTCTAAAAAATTAACCTTGCAACATCAATCTTTCTTAAACGTGTGCCACCAACGATGTCCTAATGCGAAAGCAAACGTCTGAGGAGAAACCCGAGGAGACAACTCTGCAGTAGCTTACAGAGAAAGATCAAAACGAGCCTTTCTACACAATCATTTCATAATCCCCTGTAATTAATATGGTGTCAAAACCTTCTCGAAAATTAGCACTACTAGTTCAAATCCTTCTCATATGCAAGCTGCCTACGCATCTTGACCCTAAGTTCCAAGAACTAGACTGCAGGGCCCAAGGTCACAGGAGAAAGAGAGGAAGAACTTGTTACTAAAATGGTTGAAACCAGAGGTAGTTACTGGCTTTTGATTCCACCCTTGTAAATGAAATAGAAGCTCAGCATTTACAAATAAACATGACACAAGTTTCTGCGACCTACGGAAGAGGGAATAGTTGGAGATTTTGACGACTATTGACAAGCATAAATTCCCACGCCTATATACCACACAATCTACATTCAAAGTAACAGTTATGTACCTACGTACCTAACACATTGCAATGATGATATCTGAAGAGAAAACGGAGCTGTGTGCCCGAACCGGAAACAGCCATGGCCTCCCAAACTGAAATCCGCTTTCACCACAACATCCCCTTCCTATTCTTTGAAGGTGCCCCAACCTTGCTCAATTTTCCATCATCTAGCTTTCACGATATGAAACTACTTCCTCCGGAACTTATATTTATTGCATTTCAAAGACTCTACTAGGTATTACTGAAAGAGAAGGTTGCTAGCAAACCAGGATATAGCCTAGCCAGTAAGACTTTCACCTTACTGGTTTCATATAAAATAGTTTACAACTAAAAAATTAATGAGGAATGTTACCAACCTTTCAAGTCGATCGTCACCTCTGGTCAAATTATTAAAATAGGGCTGGGGTTTCCGTGGGTACCTCCGGTCTCGTCCTCTGTCTGAAAAACGAATTTAAACAAATAAATTTAATGAAATGAAGTTATTTAAATGCGTGGTGAACAGCGAGCTTTGCAATTCAAATATGTGCCGAGGTAAAGGAAGTGACTGCGTTGAGCGTATGGTACATGTTAAGTTTGAGAAACTTCAAGATGGCGGATTTTAACACTCAAGGAAGAAAATACAGATAGATGGTAATAAGATTGAGCTGCGGCTTATAGTTGATGGTTAATTAAGAAACCAAGTCGATTCATATTGAGAATTTCTTATTTCGCTCTTCTCTCCTTAGGTTTCTTATTTAACCCTCAACCGTAAGCCGCAGGTCAATTTCATTACCATCTATCAATATTTTATTCCTTGAATGATAAAATCCGCCATATTGTAATTATTTTACTTTAATATTTTAAGAAAAAGGGTGTAAATTTTTGACTTACCTGATTAAAATTTGCTGATGAAAATAAAATTAATTAAAAACTGCAGCCACTTTTTTATTTCGCGAAAAAAATTCGCTTGTCGTCAAATATTTTTTAAAAATTCACCACTTTCAACCTAAACTTTTAATGTGGAGGCACTTCCCACTTGCTACTTGCTTCTAACTCGTCGAAACCCCAACTGCGAGGAACGCAAAGTTGAGCCGAAGCGAAGATTCGCTCAAAGAAAAATAATCCCTAGGAGCAACTTTGGGGGAGCACAAGGAATTCTCCACTCTTTAGCCAACCAACTCCTCCTCCACTCCCTTCATTGCTTTCTCTCTCCCTCTCTCTCTCTCCCTCTCTCTCTCTCCCTCTCTCTACAGATGAATCTCCCTCCCGTTTCCAGTT
Organism: Sminthurides aquaticus; assembly: GCA_906901655.1. NCBI lineage: Eukaryota > Metazoa > Arthropoda > Collembola > Symphypleona > Sminthurididae > Sminthurides > Sminthurides aquaticus. The sequence goes on along the minus strand of CAJQTT010000030.1, from coordinate 252,960 downwards.
TCTTCCTAGGAGCAAGGATCCACTATCCGCTTTAGCAGAATTCACTGCTGCTGGGTACCTAACATTCATTATCCTAACTATGCAATCATGAGCATTGCGTGAATCGTAGGCCGTAGAATCCTCCAGCATAAACTTTTGCTCAAAGGGGGCAAAGTATAGTAGTTTATAGGACGCCAACATCCACCACAAAGCACTACTGTTCTTGCTTCACTCCTCCCTCTTCTGCCACTCCCTCATTCCTCATCATCTCCAGAACCGCACAGCCATATTTGCGTCTATGCATTGTTAATTCCAGCCTAGGACCTAGGAAGCAATTTTACAAATTCTACAAGCATGGTGTAGGGATTTCCGATCCCCTCATTCCTTCCTCCTCTCCTCTCCGCCTCCTCCTTCCATTCTTCTCTACTCCCGGCCCTCATCTCAACCAGAACTCCAAGGGATATTTTTCCTTTAGTAACTTTTTTCTCTCTCTCTCTCCTCTAGCCAAAGCCTAATGCAACTCCTCCTGCCAGAAGAGAGAAGAGAAGAAAGTGGAACAAGTAGAAGCGGCATACTGCAGTACTGTTTCAAATCCATGTGTTGACTATTGGCGAAAATGGACGGGAGAAATGAAGGAGAAGCGAAGGCCGTAGATGAGTTAAATCACCAAGAGAAGAGGATTAAACAACTACAGGATACTTTTACCAGACTGTAACATTCTCTTCTACTCGCCTCCCTCCATTCCCAGCTGTTATAGCAGATTTCGAGTAGATTTTCTGAAGAATTGAGCATCCTGTGATGATGTGACATTATATACTCCGGCGGAGGTCCCCCAAGAGTGCTTGACATGTTAATCACTGGGGAGGGATAATATGAACAAGAGCTATGTTACAAAATACCAAAATCCTATCAGCCCAGAATTCCCACCAAATGGACAAATAATCATTCCATTATATTAGCCTCTACCCAGTCTCAGTCTCACGATATAACTTGCTCTCCTCCTCCTAACATCGTTTAAACCTCCTCAGTTTAGGAGTATAGCATCTTAGCCCATACTGTATTGATTCTGCTCCAAAGGATGCATAACATTAACTCTGGTAAGTCAAAACTACATTCACGCAATTGGTTGCAATGATATTACACATTGTAAGAATGTGGTCCTTCCCTCAGCTAACCCACTTCAACTCTCATCACTAATGTACAATTCAATGCCCCAATCCCTTAATCCAATACTAGCTCTACCATTGAATCTTCAACTTTTCATCAACCCCCCAAATTGGCAACGTGTGCCCTAAATTTCTCATTCCCCTTCTAATACTTATTTTTCTGCTCTAATTTAAATTATCTTTAAATACGATCACATTATTTTCACATCGCATCACCGCATCATGCTCAAGATCAACAGATCCGCAGTATGCTCGCCTCAAGTATATATAATCCTGCATAGCGGCATCTATAATACAGCCTTGTACTGGCTTTACGTTTTATATAGATCCCAGATCTATCAAAACTCTGAATCTGAATCTATCTTCTACAACAATCCATTAAAAAGCAGCGCAAGTGAGCATAACATAATACATAGATCTCTTCAGTCCAGACAAAGAGAGTATTTTGATACCGGGCTAATCAGTTCTAAGGCTTTTGGTAAATTCTTTACACGCAGCGTTTGAATGTTTTGATCCTGCAACTTAATCTTCCCTTGTCTTTGCCTGCAATTGTTTGATTATTTTCTAACATACCGAATTTTGTTGCTGTAAAATTGACTGATGTTAAAGAAATCTTAATTACGGAGTTTTTAACGGTTTGCTTGTTTAATTCTGACGTGTGAAACGCATTTTACGGCTGATGAAATATTGGAGTTTTTACCGTTTTGCAACTTTTTTGCATTCTTATTAAGGTAGTTTATGGTATCGCGTCTATCTTAAATTCAAGTCAATTTTATCCAAGCAGCATGTAGTAGCTGTAATTAGTAATTAATTTGCTACAAATGTTGCACAGTAGTTTTCTGAAATGTGCCCGATACTCGAGGATATAGTAACAAACATTGTGTAAAATTTAACATGTAGTTATATGGAGTGGAAACTTTTGTTTTCGACATATCTTATTTTGACTGCTGGTATGGATTCGCTGTTAAGTGACATTTAATTATTGACCAACTCACTTATGTAAAAAGATATGGGCTATCGAATAGTGTACTCATATTGAGTAGTACTGTCACTGCCCTCCCTTTTTTCTTTCCAGTCTTCTTCCTTACTCGTAACATTAAACGGATTCCCTAATCATCATTAATTTTGAACCGTCGTAGAGAAAGAAGCATAATTTATAGTACTAACCCACAGACACAGTTGAAAAAAATTGCTTATTTGTGATAATAACTTTCCAAACCTTATGTACGTCGTTCTTTTACTTTATCTCCGGAACCTCTTTGACAGGTCAAGTTCATTTGAGGGGAGTGCAGTGGGACAAATTAATTACCCACTGAAAATAGCATCAACAAATCCGAAGAGAAAAAATACTGCACCTCATCCCTTGGATGAAGGCTTTAGTTTTTTAAATTGATGGTTGGTGGTGTGGTGAATTATAAACATGATGATTTCAGATCCAGAGCGTTTTGACCAGAACTCCCAAAAAGCTTCTACCGATAGACTTCAATCAGAGCGTAGAGCAAGTATAGGCACACTTATAGGAATTAAAGATTCATCCATTGAGACACAAAAAACATGCAAGGTGGTATTTGAATGGGAATATTTTTTCTAGACCGCGTATAAGTGATTCTATTATTAAATCGAAGCGCATCATTCATTCAAGAAGAGTTTCGTGAAACATATAAAAATGGAACAGTATCCAAACGAGTTGGTTCATGATTTCGTTGCAGAAACCTATTATTGTGACAGCTTTTGCTTCTGGCTGGAATTTGCCGTTTGTAATGCGTTCTTGAATGAAGCCTGATTATTATTAGCCGGATTTTGACATAAGGCTTGCGTCAGAGCGGCAACGTGGAAGTGAAGGAAATGTGCATTAAGGGATTTGAATTAGCTTGAAATAATTTTAGCTACACATGCCCTTGTCGCATCTCTGTTTCAGTGTTCAAGCAATAAATCTTTGATACATAGCCTTCTCACTCCGTCGTGAACCATGGAATCACAAATTCGTTATTCACTCTCTATCATTGCCGGATTCCGTGAACTAATAATCAACTCGTCGGCATCCAGAAAAATTACTCTTACGAAATAATCTATTGCTTCGTTCTAAGCGTAAACTCGGCAATATCAACAACGTTATGTATTACGCTTAATTGGAGCAATTGCCCTTAGAGAGAGCCCTTCGTGATCCCCGCGTACTGCTTTCTCCCTTGCGCCTTTCTCTCCAATCCGTCCATACAAAACAGCCCTTGTTGATCACCGTACAAAGTTCTGTCCCAAACTCTAGCGACGTTTTTGCTTCAAACATATGCTCCTATTTTACCCACTTACTCTTGCAATTGTTAGCCTAGTTTGAGTCCTGCTCTCAAAACACGCTAATTCTGCCCACATACAACAACTTTGACAATCAGGACCGGTCTTTGCAAGCTGAGGGGAGAAGGAATTTGGGGAATTGGAATTACCAAAGCTTGATTTGGGTATTGTGCAAATTTCGCTAACTGCACTCATTCCTCCCAGTGCAGCCTGCTGCAATCTTGGCAACTCCTTGGCCAGCGCATATCTCAATCCAGCAACCATCAGGGTCTTTGATGAACACCAAGCCCCATATTTTACCGTCTGCACGTTTCTTCATAAACTCGACTCCCAGCTTTTCAAACATTTTACCAACTTACAGCTTTTCAAACCTTCTACCAGCAGCATTAACATAGAAGAGAGAGGAGAGAGGCGGATAGGGCTTGGGAATTATCTTTCTTTTATTTATTTGCCTTCAATCAATAGTGTTTTCCTAAACAAACATCCCAGATACCCTGCTCCATCCAAACCGATTAAGAAAACGCCAAAAATGCCTTAACTTGCTCAATTTACCAGTAAAATTAATCATACAGAACCCATATAACAAACACTGCAACAACCCCAGCTGATTCTCCTCTCCATGTCCGCAGGAGTTTTACAATTCTATCTCACTCGAGAATAATACATATTTACTTCAATGGGATGCATTTCCATAATATCTTTCCCCGAACCTTCCCATCCATCCCAATAATAATTAACCAATCCTCACCTTCACAGTAACCAGCAAACAGAATTCAACCACCAAGTAGACAGATTATTTAACACTGTTAGTTAGTAACCTTATGTACTAGTTTCAAACTACTCCGTCTCGCACTACTTTCCTTATATAATCATCTATTTTCTATTATCCCCTACCACAGAGTTTCAAACAGCTTCCTGGAACATATATATGATAATTCGGCCAATAACCTCTTCCTCTTATTTCTCGCTCTTACAAAAGCAAGCACTTCGTTCCCACAATCGTACAAATTCCCATCGTTATCCTATTTTACCTGCCTTTACCGCTTTTTTAATTCCCACTCCTCCTGACCAACAGCAATTATGTTCGAGAATATCCGGCTCGGATTGACGGACATAGCCTGACGGACAAAGGACTTGCTTTGCTTTGCCACTTTTAATAATTGAAGAGTAATTTAATCGGAATTTTGAATGGATTATTGTTAAACAGGGAGAAAAACTAGATCATGTGGAGGGGGGCTAATAATTTTGACGTAATCCCCGGTGCTTTAATAATGAAATATAATGAAATAGTTGCAGGGACATTTTAAATGGAAGGTTTTAAAACGTTATGATTTTAATATGTGCTCGATTAAATGAGTTTTTGAAGAGTTTATGAATTTGGATGATTTTAAATCCACAGTGATGAGACAGCAGGAATGGGACTCTCTTGTACTGCATGCAGGAGGTAAAAGAGGATGGAGATGCAAACGTGAATGAATGACTAACTAACGTTCTCTTGGATTTTATGAGATTTAATTCTGTTTGAAGCCTGTAAAGCACCGCTGTGTGCCAGCAACTTTGTTTGCATTAAACCGTACGTGAAAAAGTATTTAATGCTGACACTTGAACCATATTACATTGTAGGGGCACTGGGGCTATTTTGATTGTGAACTAGGTTTCCTATGTAATTAAGATTAAATTTTTACAGAACAAAAGGGACAGGGCGCAGAAGCGACGAGCAGCGCTGCTTCCCATGAATATCCTAACATTGTAGCAGCAGCGCCATCTACTTGACTATTACGAGCCAGTTTACCCTGAGACTATACTATTGCAAGTTGCCCCACTTGCGCTCAAAAATAAGTCCAATGCTCGTACCGCATCCCAACCTCTTCTCGCCTCTGTCTTTTAAGAAAAAGTCAGAGGCAGACAAGAAGGGGGAAAAAGAAAAGATTTATTTGGATTTTTCTTCTCTCCGTGTAGGGGTAAACAGAGACACGAAGACGTCTTCGTCGTGTCTCTCTGTGACGTAGTCGTCATGGGCGGAGCAATACTAGCTCCTGCTCCATCTCTTAACACAGAAGAGCGGAGAGGAGAAGCAGTGTGGGAGGGTCTTTCCCAGTTGGCCCATGTTATAGTCAGGGCTAAAAGATGCAGGAATGAGAGAGGAGAACTGGGTGCTGGGCGGAGTCTCCGTTTCCAGCATTCGATTGCTAGTGCATTCGCTCGTGTCTACTGAAGAGCGAACATCTCAGCCTAGGGCTTCTCGACTCAATGATCGATCGACAACAGGCATTGTTATGAGCGTCCACGCAGTCGGAACCATGTTAAACATACCCAGTCGGAACCATGGTAAAAACTGCTCCTCTCTCCATTCTGAGCAAGCTAGTTCTCAGTCGGAATCCACCTATGTGCATGTACATACCACCAGTCGGAACAATGCTGAAAATCGTTCCTCTCTCCATTCTGAGCAAGGGAGTTCACAGTCGGAATCCAATTATGTGCATGCACATATTACCAGTCGGAACAATGGTAAACCTGGCATAAACGTACGCATTCTTCGATTTTTGGGACTTTTGACCTCGGAATCAAGATCTATGATAGATTCTCTATCGGGTATTGAGTTTTTGTGCCGAAATTCAATGTTTGACCTGACCGGTCATTCTGAGTTTGACCTACTCAATGGTCAATAAAGGTAAGACAATGTAGTTTTTTGGGACTTTTGACCTCGGAATCGAGATCTACGATAGTTTCTCTACAGGGTATTCAGTTTTTGAGCCGAAATTCAATGTTTGACTTGCCAGGTCATTCTGAGTTTGACATACTCAATGGTCAATAAAGGTAAGAGAATGTCATTTTTTGGGACTTTTGATGTCAGAATCGAGATCTACAATAGTTTCTCTACAGGGTATTGAGTTTTTGTGCCGAAATTCAATGTTTGACCTGACAGGTCATTCTGAGTTTGACATACTCAAGGGTCAATAAAGGTAAGACAATGTAGTTTTTTGGGACTTTTGACCTCGGAATCAAGATCTACGATAGTTTCTCTACAGGGTATTGAGTTTTTGAGCCGAAATTCAATGTTTGACCTGACCGGTCATTCCGAGTTTGACCTACTCAAGGGTCAATAAAGGTAAGACAATGTAGTTTTTTGGGACTTTTGAACTTTTGACTTCAGAATCGAGATCTACGATAGTTTCTCTACAGGGTATTGAGTTTTTGAGCCGAACTTCAATGTTTGACTTGACCGGTCACTTTGAGTTTGACATACTCAAGGGTCAATAAAGGTAAGACAACTAGAGTTTTTTGGATTTTTGACTTCAGAATCGAGATCTACGATAGTTTCTCTACAGGGTATTGAGTTTTTGAGCCGAAATTCAATGTTTGACCGGACAAGTCATTCTGAGTTTGACATACTCAAGGGTCAATAAAGGTAATCTAAAGACAATTTATTCGACTTTTGACTTCAGAATCGAGATCTACGATAGTTTTTCTCCAGGGTATTGAGTTTTTGAGCCAAAATTCAATGTTTGACGTGACTAGTCATTTTGAGTTAGATCTGGTAATTGGTCAACGTAATCTGTTTACTTTGGGTGTATCATTTATTGTTTTTGAAGACAGTTTATTTTAATTTTAATCTTATAATCTAGAAATTAATTGCAAAGAGGATACTATAATCATTTGTATCCATGTAAAAATAACTCGTTGCGGAGATTGGATCATATAAAGTAATTAACACCTAAATTCATTTCATATACTTCAAACAAAATTGTGGAGTTTAGACACTACCGAACATAAATACATGCTGCAATGAAACCCTTCTTTGGCCGTTGCTTCGTGAAATTTGAATGGCATCCATCGTAATGCCACCATTCATCCCCAATCCGAAAATTTGCAGTATAGTGACCAACATATTCACGGTTATCCGTTCCTGCATACATTGTTTCAGAAAATAGTCTATATTCGATTCCTAGGAGATTAATTCTATCTAATACAGTCGCCGGTTCTACATTTGGATCGAATAAATTTTTGCTACGAGGAGGATTATGGCGTGTCTCACGCTGAAGGATAGGGAAGTACACAAATGGTGGGGTTTCGCCATCCCTAGCTAGCTTACTATCACATCGAGATCCACACCCTGATATTGTACAGAAGATTATTTTTGTTTCTAAATTACGAATATGCATAATAGTTTCTTCCATTGTCCAATGAAGAGAGTCACTAGGATTATGTGCAGTTACTTGTATCACGCCATGAACAGGGCAAGTAATAGTATTCTCGTATGGGGTTTCAATTTTTTGTATGCCAGGAATTTCGTGATCGGCTATGTCACCAACATGATCAAACGTTTTACCCTTAGGGACTTGGATGCCTAAAACATTTTGGAGCCACCTTACTTTGGGAAGTGTTTGCTCTCCATCTAATATTAGCCTAATTATTTCGTGAACTGTAACAACATTATCATTTTGTTGGTTCTGAAAAAAATTTGTCACTCTGGGAAAATGATTGTACATTATTGTCAACAACATTAAGATATTATCATATGGGCATGTATTGGTCAAGGAATATCCTCTCGGGTTTGACGCATATTTATCCCAACGGAGTACCGGTACATTAATAATAGCTTCAGAGTTGATGTTTGAACTCGTGGTAATCGGTGCATTTGGAATCTGTTCTCCTCGGCGACGCCATTGCTCTACTTGTTCATTGGTTCTGTCCACCTGATATGTATCAAAAATGGTTTCATAATTCATGTTGTAAGAAATTTTAAACCCATACTTATCATTAACTAAATAACTCTGTTTACCATCTGATTTCCCTGTGTTTCTGGTACAGATGGCAAGTTCTGACGTATTGGCAGTTAAGGTCGGTCAGCCTTGGGTTCCTTAGGTGCTTTTTTGGCTTTTTTTGGTAATCTATGGCTTCCTAGCTCGTTACCATCGTTTCTGACACGTTTGCGGTCGGGTATAGATTCGCATTTACATGATTGAAATTGATCAGGGTATGCCGCTTCAAAAGCTGTCTTTAGCTCATCCTTGAACTTAGCTGTATCAGAGGTTGTTTGTTTTCCAATCCAATCAAGAAAGTCCTAATTCAATAAGTTGCAGAATTAGGGTACAGTCTTCCTCACCAACTTTAACAGAAGAATAGAAATGTTTCATTTACCTGTTTTAGTGAATTACTATCCGGACTGTCTCCATCTTGAAGAAATTCTACCATTTCTAAAATTTCAGAAATTAGAGCTTCCTGTTTCTTTGTAGACTTTCCTTTCAATCCAGGATTGTTCCCTTTATTGGTAACGTATACGTCAAGGATGAATTCCTTTAAGCGACCTAATGATGTTTTTAAAAATGAGATTATTAAATGCTATTTATGTGAACAATGGCTTAACATTTTTGGCGATTCAGGGCCAATACTTACTGAGCAACCACCGTTTTGCGTAGCGGAGAAATCTTCCGATCTTTAATGGTAGAGACTTCTGTACCAGTTCGTCGTGCTTGATAACTCTCCACCAATGTTCCACGGCCCACTGATGATCTTCTCTCCCGTCATCCAGCGTTGAGCCAAATATCAAACGTGTAAACAAAGGGACATATGGGAACACGTGCTCCAGGAAGTGTTTCGCTAGTTCAGGGTTATAGTACGAATTAGCGTCAAAGTCGTCGCCAGCATTGACAATTTCTAAGTTTTCTATATCCTGCACGGAACTATCATGAAGGTCATGGAAAAATTCTCCAAACGGGGTCCCGGCATGATACGAGTCCTCAGGAGACGACGAAAACTGATACTGGACCCAACGGTGCTGGTTTTCTAAAAACGTAGTCAAAAGTTACGGGTTAATCATGTGCCAAATTACTAGGATGAACTCGTTGTAATACTGTGTACAAACCTGCAGTGTATGACTCCTTTGTACGCTCAGATAGCTGCGCAACCCATGAAGAGACCTCAGGATAGTCTCTTGGACAAGCCAGAATTTTGAAGATAAGCACAGCCCGTCTGACAATGGATCCAAACTTTCTGGAGTACAGTAGTGCTAGAATCATTCCCGTTAGTGTCTTGCTCTCCGTGGATCCCTTCGGAAAACTCTCCTTCATTTTCTTCAGCATAAACTTGGTGACATGAGATCTACAGCAATGAATGCTGTACTCATAGAATGGTTGTCCATGAACAACTGTGTCCCAGGACCTTTGTTAATATCCTCTAAGCGTTTGACCGTGAAAGAAAGTTTGGAGGATGCCATGAATGAGAGCTGGAGAAAAGTCAACCTCGAAGCGTTTGAACAAGTACTCGGTTCTTCTGAGCCGCAGTAGTTTTTCGGCACTGAAAACAGGAACAGAAATGACTATATAAACACGCTTCCTATTGAGCACCTTTAACTCAAATTGTTATATAATATTTACGGTTCATTGAAAAAAGACAAGATACGCTATCGCTGCTTTATTATGTTTATTTGAAATGAATTCGCATAGAGCCAATGGATTTTTCTTTTTTTTGGCACTTGTCACCGTAAGTGCATACACGTATATCACCGGCTCGTCACTACTGATTTTACGAATGAGGAAGCCTGTTGCGTCGACGTGTGCCACAATATCAGTATGACTCTGTCGAAGTGCCTTGAGGGCGGCGATCTGTGCATCAAGAAAATACACAACGTGTAAGGGGAAGCGAGACAAAAACCGAATGAACGGAATCCCTTCCCGGCTTTCAGTATTCCTCATTAAAACGAGATCTTGAAATTCATCAGCATGAAGATCTTGCCGTTTAAGAGCCTGTAAAATAATACATGTCTGTAAAGTGTGTGTAATGTAAATTTTTTTATAAGTAAAACTTTAGGAAGTTATTGATTACCTCATATCGCATTTGCCGAAATTTTTTTCTATTCTGAAATTCGGTTGCATTGCCGCTTACAGCTGTAGCCAGATTCCCCTTCTCGTGTACCTCAGTTGCATAAGCTGCTGCAGTTCGATTTTCTAAAGCTTTACGATGCGCTTCTCGTTTATGCGTAACGATACGGTCAGCAAAAACTGCACCTACTCGGTGGAACTTTCCAGTACGCCTAAATAAAGTTATACGGAATTCTACAAATTGAATTTAAGATTATTTTTTAATCTATTGATTAAGCACCCTTACTTCACTTTAAGTACAACGGGTTCTCCAAACCATTTCCCAGTTACGGTGTATTTGTAACAGTTGCGATCGTTGTGCTTGCATACGAAAACACACCAGATGTAGTAATGCGACGGTACTTTGAATTTTCTATCTTGGCAAACGAGAACGCAGCTTGGATTCTTCTTCCGCAATAAGTCGCGTATATTTTCTGGCCACCCAGGAAGTACCTTCTCCTGCTCCTCATCGAAGAATAAAACGTAATTGTCACCCTGGACTGTAATTTCAAACTCTTCGGGATGTTCAGTACCCTACGGTTTTGCCACGAATCAATATCAGATTACTATAGTGGATGCGATACTGGATAAGTTAGTTATAGCCGAGAAAAATATAAAATGCAGCGCTGTACCTGTACTGTTGACGCTGCGAGCATATTACCGACTGTATCAAGGATCATTCTGTTTCGTAACATCCATGTTAATGGCAGTACTTTCCTCTTCGTCTTCAGTGTCACTCTCATAGGGAAGGAAATCGTTGGAATCGAAAGAATTGTCGGAACAGTCGCTCCACTCAACTTCTCTTTCAGGTGTAGATAAATTTCGGTTATCTCCAGAAACACGCGCAGAAACTCCATCATCAGGTACATTCTCATCAGTTTCGGATATCCCCACATGTGTTGCTGGAGGTTGCGTAAGGATCACCTCGTGTTCCTCATGGCTTACTCCAACATTCTGTTCATGTAATGTACTCCGTATGTCGTATTCAAAGCTATGGATACTGTCCCGGGTATCGTCGTGGGTACTTATTGGAGGGATTTTCGATAACTCTTCCATACCAACTAAAACAAAATTATGTTTTATAATAAGGCAGCAAATCAAAATGGAGGAATTAGATAGTGGACATTTTCAACTCACGTGGTAGAGTGCAAGATCGGTCTAACAATATAGAAGGGATCAAGATCCGTCCTCGTTTTTTAGGACGACAGACTGGACACACGAATTTTTTACCCTGATCCTGTGCCTCAACCCCAATACAAGCTTCGTGAAACTAACCAAAACATGAATCACATCCCAGCATAGTTCCAAGACTTCCATCTCCGTAACCCTGGTTACACACGCAAAATCTTTCCACGTTGCTACGTTTAGGTGTGCTAGCTTGGGGCGGCTGAAATGCAATGGGAAGCGAGTCGGGGATGAGGCTATTGTAAATTGTCTGTAAAACATAAAACAACAAGTGAAGTTTAAACTTTTGCGAGACTCACATTTATGCCAAGCTAGGCTTGGTAGGTGGTGTTTTGAATATGTTGTGATAATTTAGCTTAGCTCTTTACCATGACGTTTCGCTTATTGTGCGCGACAACAGAATACAACCACAAAGTGTTCCTGTTATCAGAAGACTTGAATAGTTTCTGATTAAGCAAAAGAAACTTAGATGTTCCCTTTCTCCGTTTATGCTTCTTCCCGCCCTGCGTTATTTATAAATAAGTATGTATTATTTAATCTCAATCAGTTATAGCTAAACTGTGCAATTTTGATTATTTGAGTATTTTTGTTCTTAACGAATACATGATTAGGTGCACACCTGCGCTTTCCAATCGCGATTTTTGCCCATCTCTGCCGGATTTTCCTGGAACATTTGCTGTAATTTCCAAGGCCACTTCCATGCTGTACCTTCCGTATTGCTTTTATCAGCCATTATCTGTAACGCAAAAATACAGAAACGGTTAGTTTTACTTTTTGTATCTGGTCACTGCTGCAAACAAACTTGTCATCCTCATAAAATCATTTTGTGAATTCCAGTTTCTCAAACGTTTTGTAATCCATGAAAATGAAAATGCTTAAGGTGCAGCGTTATCGGATATCTAAATATTGGAAAATGATACTGAAACTTGGTTGAAACCGATTCGGGCCTAACTTTGTCTATCAAGATTATGGACGTAGAGAGAGAAATTACAAATACATTTTAACAAGTATTGGGGCAATGAATTAGTCCTTTTAGTAGCGTCAATATTTGGGCGCCCTCTGGCGGTACCCGGAGCCGAAATTTTGGAACTGGAATTTTTACATTTCAGGAAAGTCAACGGTTTTTTTACCCTGGAATGTTCATTCTAACATTTTGGAGCTTCCAACTGAAAAAACAAGCAGCTCCAGCTGGCAACGGTCCCTCGCCGCATGTAAAAGGTATGATTCGAGAGGCAACTATTCACTAGAATTTAAAAATAATTGTTTGCAAATCAAAATCTCAATCACACCTCGTTCCGGTAAACCTACTCTTTCCCCTAAATTGTAAATCACACAACTCCAGAAACTGCTGGGACAAGGGCACCAGGGACTTGAAATCAAAACTTCACACACAAGCAGCGCTGTAGCTAAGCTAAGAACCTGGATTCAGAAACCCAGGACAACAGGCTCTGCTGTATAATTCGACGCTCCTGCACCGTTTGTTGCAATACAAGTATAATTTCCTGTGTGTGACGCTGCTACAGCTTCAACTCTCAACAAATTGATTCTTTTCCCGACTTTAGTGGTCTCAATTCCCATCTGACTCGACAATTCCCTCCCGTGAAATATCCATGATATCTTTAACGGTCAATCACCTCTGCAATGCTGCATTGAAGCGGAGTTTTGTTCCCCGGATTGCATATGCTCATATCCGAATGAGAAGTGTGTGAAACGAGGTAGAGCTTTAAAAAGTATCGTAAATAATACAAGGGACAAAAATAGAATCGAGGAGTTTCGAAGCATCATTCCAACAAATAATAAATTCTGTTAACGCTGCAAACACTTCTTGACATGATGAAATGCGTAGCTGCACCATTTTAAGTACCGTTAAAGATCAACTTCGCTGTAAAATTCGCTAGCCCTGTACCATTTCTCGCTGTATAAATATAATTCCCACTGTGTTCAGGAGTAACTGACTCTGTTAACAGAATACTACTTTTATCCCCGAACTTGGTTGTTTGCACGCCTTGAGGCGATCTCATAGAAACGTCTGAGCCATGAAAAGCCTATTTTATTGTTAGCGGCGTATCTCCTTTTGCAATGATACATTGAAGTTGTGCCAAACTACCGGGTTGTAAAGGACTTGGGCCGAAGTTAAAATCTATTTTAACTATTCTTGGGCTTTTATCTATTTAATTATTCTTGGGCTGACTGCATGCAAACGAAATCACATCTCGTTAAACTCTACCAAAATATTAAACTAACTCCATAGCATTTTTTCATTCCAACCATCAATCGCATTAATTAATGCATTGCTAAAGATGCTTTGCTGTAGCGAATTAAGCTAAATTAAGTCTCCAATCTTCCCCAGCCTAACCGTTAACGATTATTTGTGCTGTATAGTTTGCAACCCCGGCCAGGTTTCTGGCTGTGCAAGTATAATTCCCTGTGTGTTCCGAAGAAGATTCTATGAGCTAAAGGCTACTTTTCGTTCCAAGTTTCATCGTAGAAACACCAGATTGCGCTCGAGTTGACGAATCAGCCCCATGAAATGTCCACCTAATTTGCAACGGTGTGTCGCCCTCAATAACTAAACAAGTCATCTGTACCCGGTATCCCCAGTTCATAGACTCTGTAACCGCAAACGGTAAGATTTTCGGAGGAACTGAAAGCAGGAGAGGAACAGGAATCATTGATCAGCTTAAACCAAATACACGCAAAGCGCAAACTTTATCGCTAGCAGGCTGAAATCACGTGGAAGAATGCCCCATCCCTAACCGTTGACAATCAACCTTAATCAACGAAACCACAAACGGAAATATACCGAAGTGTAATGGGAAGATAATAGGAAACAGAATTGGGTATTTAACGACGCCAACAATTAAATCTCTGGTAAACCCAAATATTCTTCATCGAGAAATTACCGTTAACCACAACTTCTGCTGTATAATTGACCTCTCCTGCTGTATTTCTTGCCGTGCAAGTATTATTTCCTGAATTTTATGAATCAATGCTCTCAATAATCAGTAAACTGCTCTTCTCTCCTACTTTTAAAACTCTGACACCAGATTGGTTCCTTGTCGTTGAAACTGGTCCATGAAAAGTCCAACTTATTTTCAACAAAGAATCTCCCTGCGAAACTATGCACTGAATCTGTGCCATGTCTCCAGCGCCTAGCGGTCCATCCAGCGCGAAGTTTGATATTTTCGGTGGAACTTGTGATAGAAATCATAAATTTCTTACTAGAAACGGTAAAATCCTATTTTCCTAAATCTATCTACAGTGCTTTTGGCACTACAGCGATTCAGAAATGCATTTCTCTTTCCTTACCGTTAACGATTAATTCTGCTGTAAAATTTGCACTACCAGCGCTATTCCGCGCAGTGCAAGTATAATTTCCCATATGTTCTGAAGTTGCAGCATCAATCACTTACAGATTTCCTCGCTGACCAATTTTCATTGTCGAAACTCCAGTCCGAGCGCGCGCTGTCATGTCATCAACGTGAAAAGCCCACGATATTTGTAACGGACTGTCGCCCTCAGATACGAAGCATGTGATTTGCGCAGGCGTTCCGTGCATCAGGGCTTTGTCTCCAAACGAAAACGGTACTATTTCTGGCCCCACTTAAAATGAAATCAGTGAATTATCTATTTACCTTAATATCAGTTAAGTACCTAAGAATCCTAAAATTTAAAATACCTTTTTATATACTCTGACTAATTTTTAATCGTGTCAAAAATCGTTGTTCAGTGCCTATAAGTGATCAGGGAAGAGAAATAAAAAATTAATAGAACTTAAAGCGATCCACACAACAGAGAACTACATAAACGCAGCAGCGTAGCATGCATATCTGCAAACAACCGTCGCCCATCCTAACCATTAACGATCAATTCAACGGTGTAATTAGCAGTTCCCGCGCTATTTCTTGCTGTGCAATTATAATCCCCTGCATGTTCCGAAATTACGGAATCAATCATTAGGAAGTTGCCCTGTTGACCGATTTTCATAGTTGATACACCAGACTGTGCTCGAGCAGTCATATCTTCTCCTTGGAAAATCAAGGAAACCTGAAGCAGACTATCAACCTCCGAAACGAAGACTGTTATCTGAACGGATACTCCGTACATGAGTTCTTCATCACCAAAGCTGAAGGGTGTGATTTTCGGTGGAACTTAATTGAGATTTAAAGAATCACTAATTATAACAAATATTCTTTCTAATATTTCTAGATGGCCCTACCCTACCTAGGCCTTAAATCATTCGAGTAATGCGATCACGATCATCATGACGATCAATCCGCTGTAAAATTCGCTACCCCTGCAGAATTCTGGCTGGGCACGCAATATTCCCCACGTATTCTAAAGTAACCGAATCGATCATTAAAAGATCATAAATCATTAATTTCCCCGCTGACTAACTTTCATAGTTGACACACCAGTTTGACCTCGCGTGGTCATATCATCACCAGGAAAAGTTCATGATATTTGCAACGGATCATTACACTCGGATACAAAGCATTGAATTTGTGCAGGAGATCCGTGCATTAACGGCTCTTCGCCGGAGCTAATCGGTGATATTTTCGGCTCAACTAAAATCCAGCGATTTATAATTCCCGTTTTAAATTACTTTCGTCAAGATTTAACCAAAAATTCCTGCTGTCAACGCGTTCTATCTTCTAGTATTACAGCCTTCAGTAAGGTTTTTGAGGTATGGAATGGAGGAAAATTAAAAACAAATGTAGCGACACGTTAATATCTCAGATGACCAAATACTCAGTACTCCTAATCTTTCACAATTTATTCCGCGGTATGATTAGCAATCCCAGTGCTTTTTCGCGCTGTACATGTGTAATTCCTCGAATGTTCCAAAGAAACTGAAACGATCATCAGAGCATTGCCTTTTTGACCAACTTTCATTGTAAAAACTCCGCTCTGTGCTCGAGCGGTCATATTATCCCTGTGAAAAGTCCAGGTGATTTGCAGTGGCGTATCACCCTCTGAGACAAAGCATGTGATTTGTGTCGAAGCGCCATGCATTAGCTCCCTCTCGCCGAAACTAAACGGTACTATTTGTGGACCGACTTGAAATATAATCAGCTTCAGTTACAGTCAAGTCCTATATGAGTTACCACTACAGCTAAATTTTGAGTTCATTAAGGTCCTCCTAGGTTCCCGAGTTACGTTTAGATAGATACTCTCCTATATACGTAGCGTCCACGACTACAAGTCTACAATTTCTGCATTTGTAATTTCTCTCTATACTTTATGCGTTGTCCCTACGATTTCCTCCCCGGAGGCTGTCCAACTATACGTGTAACCTGGGAAAGTGTCCCGGGCCATAGTTGGACAGGAGCTGGCCTGGGAATAGCGTCCCGGGCCTAACTGCAAACCGTTTTTATGCCAGTTAACTACTGCTACACTATAAACTTACCTTGTTAACGGTTCTGCTGGCTTTCCTCTGTGAATAAATAGCAGCCCTAACTGGACCCTTGTGACTATAATGACAACGAAATTTAATGAATGCAATAGCTACCTCATAGCACATTTAGCATTTTTTACATGTCAGAACACAAGGAAAAATAAACATTTTGACTATTTAATGTACTCACTAATTACAATGACGTACCTGACCACGAACCCACAGAAATCTATAAAATCGAAAACAGAAGTCGAATTCGAGACAAAAAAACACGAAATTTTAAATTACAAAAACAATTTTACAAATAACAATTTGGAAAATAATAATAAATTCAAAGGGAGAAAAATACTCGGTAAGACGGGTGGTAAGACTAACATTAATACACATGCGCGGAGGAGGAACATGGATAACAAAGGGCTTCCAGAGTTGGCAGAGCTAAAAATAGCATAAACGAACAACGTTCAATGCCTTACATCCAATCAAATGCTACGTAGCAAACACTATGTACATGTAGTGGGAACAAATATAACCCGAAACAAAGAACCATAGCATGCTTAGAATGCAGTCTCATAGATGGCACATGCTTGGTAATGCAGCAATATATTAACGAAAAAAGTTCGTTTCACTCTAATAGAAACTAACCACAGCTAGCTGAAATCAAGGTTGTCAATGACCAGGTAGTCCAACAATTAAAATGACTAGTAAAATAAAAAATTGAATTTCTATTCAAAATCACAATACCCTTTAGAAACGCCCCCCAGTAAGTCGATTCCAAAGTCAAAAGTCCCAAAAAATTACATTTTCTTACCTTTATTGACCCTTGAGTATGTCAAACTCAGAATGACCTGTCAGGTCAAACATTAGATTTTCACCACAAAAACACAACACCCTGTAGAGAAACTATCGTAGATCTCGATTCCGAGGTCAAAAGTCCCAATAAACTACATTGTCTTACCTTTATTGACCATTGAGTAGGTCAAACTCAGAATGACCTGTCAGGTCAAACATTGAATTTCGGCTCAAAAACTCAATACCCTGTAGAGAAACTATTGTAGATCTCGATTCTGACATCAAAAGTCCCAAAGATCACATTCTCTTACCTTTATTGACCATTGAGTATGTCAAACTCAGAATGACCTGGCAAGTCAAACATTGAATTTCGGCTCAAAAACTCAATACCCTGTAGAGAAACTATCGTAGATCTCGATTCCGAGGTCAAAAGTCCCAAAAAACTACATTGTCTTACCTTTATTGACCATTGAGTAGGTCAAACTCAGAATGACCTGGTCAGGTCAAACATTGAATTTCGGCACAAAAACTCAATACCCGATAGAGAATCTATCATAGATCTTGATTCCGAGGTCAAAAGTCCCAAAAATCGAAGAATGCGTACGTTTATGCCAGGTTTACCATTGTTCCGACTGGTAATATGTGCATGCACATAATTGGATTCCGACTGTGAACTCCCTTGCTCAGAATGGAGAGAGGAACGATTTTCAGCATTGTTCCGACTGGTGGTATGTACATGCAAATAGGTGGATTCCGACTGAGAACTAGCTTGCTCAGAATGGAGAGAGGAGCAGTTTTTACCATGGTTCCGACTGGGTATGTTTAACATGGTTCCGACTGCGTGGACGCTCATGCTCTAAAGCACTCCATCAGTCCCGTCGTAGAATACTCTAGCTGTGTAAAAGAAACAGTACAAGAGCTGTCACAACTGTCACCACATGAGCAGGAACGCGGGAAAGTTGGACGTTAACGTTGTTCTTACGTATACCTTAAAAGTTATAAACTTTAAAGAAGTTTTCCCTGCAAACATGAAATGCTGCGTTTCCTTGCGCCCCGGATTGTTTTGACCCATAACATGTGGTTATGATTTGTAAAAACAACTAGTAAAATCCATGCGCAAATAAAATGTCCACGGCATTTTAAGCAAGAAAATAGGATTTAGCTTACACCTAACGTGGTAGGTGACACCATAAGTATGCTAGAACACAAGAGCAGCGGTCTAGAGTACAGCTTATATCCCTAATGGTTGGTGACAGTAGGTGTGCGCTTACTTGAGACTGTCCATAGTGTCCACGTCGACTAGTTGATATCAGAGACGTACCCGTGATCATCCTAGCATAGCGTGGTGTTAGCACAGTTTTTTAAAAAAATTATATTTATTTAACAGCAAAATTCGTAGCTTCTTGTTCATTGAGAACTTGACGATAGTTTCTAGCGGCAATTACTGGTGCTCTGTAACGAATCACATAACGTCTGACACAGTTCCTTCACGGAATCAACGCTCCCATTGTCCAGTGCCAGAATTCTGTCTTCTGTCAGCTGTTTTCGGAACTTCTGCTTCAACCAAAATCTTACGAGATAGTGCCTAAAGGTTGGTTAAACCAGAGATTCAATCTTCTTCCTGATTATTCATAAAATTACTGCAAGGCAGCGTAAGGCTAGGCAAAACCCTGGACAAGTCGGTGGATAAGAGGAGAAAAGAGCCGCGCCTTATTTACTGAAATTTAATCCTCCGCAAGCTGTATATGTTTGGTTTTATTAGGGATTTCATCATTTGATTCATCAAGAAGACAATGGAAGCAAAACTGTCGACTCAGCGTATCAATACCTCCGGAGAAAGTGCAAATCAGTTGTTGAAACGGTCTCTGATGGAACTAAGAAACATAAAACATTTCCAACACGTATCTGCCTTTATTTTGGGCAAAACTAAATTCGCAGCATGGGGCGTGGTTGGTATGTTCAACATGTTTCGGAGTAGTATAAAAATATTTGGTTGCGGAAATATATGATCCTGAAATAAATCACAATATAATTGCTTCTTTTGTATAATTCTCAGGTGAGCTACGGCTAGCGTACTTGGTGACGTACGGCGGAGAAGTATTCGTGGTTGAAGCAGCAGATCCTGACTGTTCGGATGTATCTGAGGAATATGAAACCCCGTGTAGAAAAGACGAAAAACTTTCCGCCCTCGACATCCAAGGTAACCAGTAGCAGCCAAAATACCGTTTACACTGTATAGTCCTATAAAACATCATGCGATTGAGGCCCCATGTCTCAAATACAGGTAGATTTGTTGCAATTAGGACTAATTAGAAGGTCAGATATTCATAGTAGAGGCATTTTTGCGAGAATTCGAACTAGCTAATGTCTTAATTCCTTACGACGTCCAGTTAAAATTACATTGCTCTCAATAAGTAGTAGCCACCCAATATACTGTATGCCAATAAGTTAGCATCCGAAGATGTAAATACTTAATTTTCTGCAGCCTTTGTCCGCAATCAATCCTTTTCGTTTTTTGCAGAATTCGGCTTTACAAACGAGTTCTTATTTGTGAGAACACGGAATGGCCTCGTTTATTGCTGTGAACCCGAGGAATATGTTGAAGAGGAAACCGGCGCGGTGAAGAAGACTTTATCCGCTCCTTGGGAAATGAATTTCTCATCACACACCGCGTTTATTGCGGAAATGTCCTGCGCTGGAGACCTCATACTCTGCCTCACTCTTTGCGGCAAGGTCTACTCTAAGGTGGGGATGGGCAGGTTCTGGTCGTTTGACAAAGTGGAGTTTCCGGCGGAAGCAGAAATCGCTGTCGGTATATTCTTAACCATGTTCTCTTCATTTGCCATTACTGTTGACGGAAAGGTAAGATGAATAGTCCAGCAGCTGCTTATATTACTTTAAACTGTTTTCACGTGTTAAATTGGTACATTTTAACAATTGCTTCTTAATAGGTCTTCTCTTGGGGAAAAAATTCAAATGGACAATTGGGAGATGGCACTAGGAATGCCAGGAAGGTCCCTCAAGTCATAAGCTTTCCGGGTGACACCGCAATTAAACAGGTACTCAGTACTTGGGGTATATCTACAGCTGAATTCAGTAGTATTCTAAAGGATCGTACATGTAATCTTCAACTTTTTGACTCTTGAGATTGCTTGTGGTCATCACCATGTTTTGGCGCTCGGTGTGGATGGCTCATTATTTTTATGGGGATCAAATGAACGTGGGGAAATTGGAAACGGTAATACAGAAGAAATTTTACGACCCACCCAGCTAAATCTGCCTACTTCTGTCCTGGAAATACCACGCTTCGCTCTCCAACATATGAGCGCTTGTAAAATGGACAAAAAAATATATGTTTGGGGACTTGTTGGGGACGAGGCAATGCTAGTGCCAAAAGAAACTCCTTTTGATACTTTTCAAGAGATGTCATTAAGCCACAACCAATTGTCATCTTGGTCAGCGGAAGGAGACAAACCGAAGACGGTATCTTCTAACGAATCGTTGCGGCATAACCCGGTATGCTCTTCACCGTGACTATTATTTTCAATATAAAACATGCTTACTGACCATATTGACTGCCTCTTTTTTTATTTAGCGCAACCACAACATTTGGTTTGAGGTCAAGGGGGAAATCATTCCGGGTTGTAAGATTTTCTTGGAGCGTTGGGAAGGTTTTAAGTCCAAATTCGCTGAGGAGTGGGATACTTCCACCAAAAAGTAAGAATCAGAACTTTTGTGATTTTCATTACAGATAAAAATACGTTTCTTTTATCTTAACAAATATGTTTTTGATAATTTCAGGAATCCCATCGTTGTAAGAAACTGCTGTCCTTATACTTTCCATCATTTTCTTGAGTTCGCCCATAGCTTCAAATTGAGAGAGGTGTGCAATATGGAGGATACATCCCGTTTTGGTAAGCTATTAATTTAATTGCACCTGATGCTATTTTCCCCTTTAAGTTAATCTTCTGCCACCATTAAGCCCTCTCATTATGTTTCTTGGATTTCCGCAGAACTTTTGGAGCTCGCGACTCTTTATGGTGTGTCACCATTAATTAGTGTTTTAGAAGATTTTTGGATAGAATACATGGACTCATGTGATGTAATCGAGGTTTATAAAGCTGCAGCTTCTTGCAATGCACAGGTAAAAGTAACACCTAATATTATTTCCTTCATGTTTCCCAATCTACTTTGAATTAACTAATAATCAATATTTTGTATTATAGAAACTATTGATTGCTTCCCTGGATTTTATCAGGCGTGGTTTCCCTGGCACTCTTGTCCATGAAACCGATGAAACTGTACTACAAGTAATGGCTGATTTTAAGATTCTGCAAGTCGATCGCAATTAAATTAGCTTGGTATGCAATTTATATGTAGTAGGATTAATAGTTTTCTATGATATGGATTTTTTTGTAGCAGCTATATCAAACTTGTAATTATTCTGTTCTTCACTTTCTCCTTAATCACTACCATTGTATTTGCAATCATCATGATTTAATAATGTAAACGGGCTGGTTTATTTTGGGGATAAAATGCTTTTCTTTAATCATAAAATTCACTCAGGTATAAAAACATTATTTCTGTATACGAATTTTTACTAGAACCATCTCAGAGGTAAATTAATAGGCAATAATTCTAAAGTACGTCCATGCAAATCCAAAATTTTGAGTTATAGACTAGGACGCCGTTTGGAGAAAATATTTCAAGTCA
Source organism: Sminthurides aquaticus (assembly GCA_906901655.1). Classification (NCBI taxonomy): domain Eukaryota; kingdom Metazoa; phylum Arthropoda; class Collembola; order Symphypleona; family Sminthurididae; genus Sminthurides; species Sminthurides aquaticus. The sequence continues at coordinate 230,581 of CAJQTT010000030.1, read as the reverse complement.
AGAAACATTTTCTTAGTTATTAGTATTATAGCATTTCCAGGTATCATCTCTTCACTTATGTGTTCCATCGTTTGTAGTTATAATGTTAATACGCTCCATTTATATTAGCTCATCAACAATACCGGAATCCACAAATCTTTAAAACTTAGACACGCAATTTTTAATTTATGGTAAACTTATAACTGGGTATTAACTGGAACACTGGAAGCACTTCCCTCCAAATCTGACATAGCGCCTACCAAACAAAACACACAGGACTTTCACGGGATTTTAGCTTCATCTTGTTCATCAGTGACCTATGACATGAGCGCCTCACGTTGCGATTGATGTGTTTGTTCATCAACTTTCACTTTCGGCATCATCGAAATAAGTGTACACAAAGTTGTCTGGAAGGGATAGGACTTTATGAATTTGCAATTTGTTCCTGCTTTCCTCTTCTTCTCCATACAGAGATTCTTTTTCAATTTCAGCAATTATAACTTCTTGAGCAGCTAATTCAGCCTCAAGCTCAGCTTCAATGTCCAGATCATCTTCAGCTTGTTTATGAGATTCCTCAAGGTGTTTCATGAGCACAGCCACCACCACATTCACGAGGACGAATTGAGCCATGAGGACGAATACGACAAAAAATAACGGAGCAACCACATGCGAGACGCAGCAATTTTCAAAACAATCCGGCTCGCTATCACAATCATCCCGTAAAGTATCCTGTCCAGAACAAATTTCAGAAACGTTAATCTCCTGTTAAGCTGCTCTTCCTTAATTAAATCTACCTCTCCTCCTCCTAATTATCTCAAAATTTAAATTGCAATTGCGTCCTCACCTTCATAATCCCATTCCAATTATCCCCAGTTGCCACTCTAAACAATGTTAGGAACGCCATGCCAAAATTCGCAAAATTCGCATGCTCTCCCAGTCCTTCGCAAGGATGTTCCTCGTTGCAAGCAAGTTTTCCGAACAATTCCACCCCAAGGGCAGAAAATATGAAAAACAGAAGAAAAAACAGCAAACCCAAGTTTCCCACTTGTGGTAAGGCTTGTACAACTGTGTCTAGAAGTGCTCGGATTCCACCGGCCATTTTCAGTAATTTCAAAACTGCAATTATCAAAATTCAAATGAGCATACTTTCTCTCAATGTCTTCTATTACTTGATTCCAGGAATTCTGCAAAATTTTAGTATAAAAAGTATAAAATCAGGTATTTTCAGAATTTCTATTTCTCATAAACCTCTAGCAATTCGCAGAACACGCATAACTCTCATGATTGTCGGATTAATCGGAATGAGATCGGATTCCATCTTCTCCAGCACGATCCCTACTACGGACAAGAGGACGATAAACACATCCAGTTGATTCCACTTGCTTCGAAAATATCTTTTTGCTCCCAACGCAATCAGTTTAAGCGCTCCTTCCAGTATAAAAACTTCCGTAAAAAAGTAGTTGAACATTCGCAAAATGTAGTTAAGCTCCTGTCAATTAAAAAAAATTCTTTGTATGACACGAAACAATCAATTGCTTTCACCACTAAATATTCAGTGTTTTCCTTCTCAAACTGGAAACCGGTGGGCTGGAGATATTATTTGCATCCTCGCAGCCTCATCAAAGATCAGCCAGTTTTTACCGGTCAGTTAATACGAGAACCAACAGAAAAAACAATCAGATTAAACTTACATCCGGCATCATATAAAACTCCATGGCCATCGTCACCACATTCAGGCCAATCACTCCAGCTATAGCCAAATCAAAATATTTTGATGTAACCAAACTATGAATCCGTAGCCGCCAGGGGGAGTAATGGCTCCAGTAAGGTGGCGCTCGCATCTCTGTCAGAAAAGCATTTATTTTGCATTACAGTTACCAGTATTCGAGGCCCAATTCAGTTTTACAACTTTGCCCTTGGCAACAAATTTACAAAACTTTCACCGTTACAAATTGAAACTTTGAATATATTCCTTGTCTTGCATTTATCAACAAAATTGAAAATTTTTATTCACGTAGGAATCAAATATATTTCCCACGTCTCATCTTACTTCTTCTCCGTTTCTCGACTTTACGAGCTCTTTTTATAGCTCTCCTGGCCCGTTCTTCCTTTTCCTGTTCTTCCCGACACCGGTGAAAGTTTTCCACCACAACTCCAACGAACATGTTAAGGACGAAGAATCCAACCAGTAGCAAGAAGGATATAAAATACAGGAGTCTCCATTCGTTAAAGTTTTCCTTTGGCTGTCAAAACACATAAAAATAGCGTTATTTCTTTTAGGAGCATCAGCCAAGCGCATCACACATTCTCAAGCTCGCTTTCACTCCTTAACCTGCATTCTTGGAGAAAGTCTGCAACGCTTCCCTTAAATCAACACCACGTATTCCTACCTGCATATCCACTCCTGTTGCATCCAATCCAGAGTACATGATACCAACCCATCCGTCTTTAGAGCTAAGGACAAAAAGTGCCATGAGTGCTTGTCCCAGGTCATCAAAATTATACTTGTGGTTGATCCAGAAATTCCCAGGTACAGCCAAGCATTCTGCTCGCGTCGTAATATTTGATATATCATTTTCGTTACTAACGCAGTGGTAAAAAGTTCCTGAAAACAAAATATGGCATCAATCAGAAAATTCCATGTACAAATCAAAATCACATTTTTGATCACCTCAAAGCCATTCTAATATCGCATCATTTTCCAATTACCTTTAAAAAGCTGAACACCAAGTATGCCAAAAATAATGAAAAATGTGCAGCAAATGAGAACAATATTCCCAATGGGTCGTAAAGACGAAAGGAGTGTTTGTACTACAAGTTTCAGTCCAGGAGCACGGTTAATTACTCGTAGAGGGCGCAACGATCGGAGGAGCCGAAAAACCCTTAAGATGCCAAATATCCTTGGGCTGAAAATAAGCAGAGAAAGAAAATGGCTTTGGTTAGACAAAGGCAAAAAAGCCCGTTTAGGAAAAAATGAGTCTGAACCAAACAATAACAGAGAAGTCAACAGCACAGGAGATTTGCTTCGCGCAAAATAATTCAGGAAAAAGTATTAGTTCACTTAAAATATAATAGATGGAGCAGAGATGCAAGCAACTCCAGTGTGAACTGGAGAAAGCTGGAAACACAGGACGGGCGAATACTGGAGTTGTTATACAGCCAAGTCCAGCACTACTAGCAACATAACCTCTCACTTGCCACTATACTCACCTGGTCATAAAAATGGCAATGATCTGATCTACAACGGACACGATCACAAGTATCCCATCCATGACATTCCAGCCGGAACGAAAATATTGTCGAAACCCTCCATCAGCAACAACTTTAAGAGACATTTCACATAGAAAGAGGACTGTGAATAAATCATTGGATATGCTCAAGAATTGACGCTCCACAGATTCGTCAGGGATAGACGGCCTCTCCATGGCCAGCGTTATGCAATTTAATGCTATTAGTAGAAGTATAAATCGATCGAATGAAGGATGCTCCACAGTGTCGTGACACCATCGCCGGAACTTATTGTCTTCAGAGAATAGAAAGCAGGAATACTCTTGATGCTCTCTCATCCAGTGCAAAGTATTGTAGCATTTTGCTTTCAGCGGCGTCTTCAAGCTTGCTATTGTCAACGAAGATGGCGGCGACCCTCCAATACTTGTGCATCTGGATTCGCACCACCTGTTACACAATTGAAGTTGGATTATTTATTTGCGAAAATTACATTTGAAAATTCATAATTCTCAAAAAACCCGAATTTCGTAGTTTCACGTCTTCTAGCTTTTAAGAGTTGTTAAACTTATTTGCCGTTAAAAATTCTGGGATTACTCAAGTTGCTTCTTAATTACATCCATTTCGTATTACTCAATTTACATTCAATCGTTTTTGAAAATATGCAAGACTTTAACGCCGTTGTAAAAAACTCAATGTAGTAAGTAACTCCAATTGCAGCTAGATAAGCTTGACTACAAAGTCTTACCCTGGATGTATATTATTATTGTTGTGATGCCCATGGTCATTCATCTTCAAGTTCGGACTTAAGCTTGACCTTCTTTCCTTCTTCCGTTTCTCGTTCCGCTCCTCCCTCCAACTTTTGGCTCTTTTAAGACACGGGCTTCGTTTCGGGCTCGTCGTAGGACTAAGACTAACAGGACTAACACTAGCAGAATTGAAAGAGTATGGACTCAGTCTATGAGCTCCAATATTAGCATAGGAAGAATTGAGAGACGAGAACGATACTTGTGCACTCGGAAGATTTGAGCAAGATAGTCCCGGAGGTTGAGGTGAACCCTGTAGAAAGTAATATCAGTAATCAGTTAACTATTAACCAAATTAGCTACGAAAAAGCAACCAAAAACTAAATCTGTTAGTATCAAATACGACTTTCACCTACGCATTTTCTCCACCTGCTTTCTTCAACCTTTCCTTGGTGTATCCTACAACAGCTAGCTTCTCCTTTACCATCTACTCCATGTTCAAGGCTCATTTCGCCAGTTAATAAAAGTGTGAATTATAACGCCGTTTAAATTTTTACTGTCAAAACTCGTGCTTCCATGACACAGAAAATATGTCCATTAGATTGTTTTAGTGCTTTGATTATTATATGCGCTGCAGAATTATCTCAGTTAATTTAATTCCTTTGAAATCTTCATTTCTTCTTTCTCCTTTAGCTTTCTCCTTCCAAGTCCCTAATATAACATCCCTACTTGCACTAATCACACCCCTCTTCCTCCTGAACTCCTGTTGCTCCGTTGCAACAGCCATACCCTTGTCGACTAAACTACTTTCTCCTACGCCCATCTACCTCAATACTTGTTACAAATACACTTAGCTACATTAACTTTTAATATTCACATAAAAGAGTTAGTAGAACCCGGAATCACAGTACATTTCTCACCTCCGGAGTAGCTGCGGTATGCGTAATAATAACAGGTGCAGGAAGCAGGTAGGTGGATGGCCCTGCAATGATGGTGATATCCTCTGCATCCTCAATTTCCCCGATTCGCTCAATCACCAGCTTTCCCGCATGGTTCCCGTGTCGATGCCGATGAGCTCTCGCAGTTAGTTCAGCCGCTTCTTTCTCAGTTTTTGCCTTTTCCTCCGCCTCCCGCTCCTTTTGCTCCCTCTCGATCCTCTCCGCGGAAAATCCCTCAACCAGAATGGCGACAAGTAAATTGAAGAGGACGTAGTTTCCAAAAGTCATGAGCGCCACGAAATAAAGTGCTGCCCACGGGCTAGTTTTTTCCATCCCGTTGAATAACACAACGTTCCAGTCCTCTTGAGTCAATATCTAAATTGAATGTGTCCACCGGATCAGAAACGAGCAGTGGACACACATTCCGCCATTTCGCAGAACCAAACAGAGACAAAAAGAGGATTATATTAGATACAAAACATCATCTCAACATCTTTCTAGGGACTCTATTCCACAAATTCCAGATATTCTCATGCATTCAATCACTTTCTTCAGATTATGAGGCGAATCATGTCTGCGTATGTTCTCAGAGTGATTTCTCATGCGAGATAATTGAAATTGAGAATGTGTACACTGTATATTACACAGAGGAAAGACGGAGGGGTCACGGATGGGCACATAACCAAAATATATATAGCACACACAGTCATAATGTAGACCAGCAGAACAAGAGACCGAGTAGCGCTGTAAGGACAGGGAACACGGTCCTTGTATAGACAAGTACTTTCTCCGCTCCGTCTAGAGCTGAGTCTGATTGCACGGAGAAAGTCCTGTATCATCATCCTCTTTTCAATTTTAGGGGACACGAGAAAAAGAACAAGTCCAAGAAGGCCCGGCAAGAAAGAAGAACAAGGGAATATTAGTAGCAATCTTCCCGAAAACTCTGCACTACGTGATTCAATTCTTCATCAAGGATTTTCTTCCTTTCCTCAAATAACTGCTTTCTCTCCCCCTTTCTCCTGCCCTAAGCCTAACAACTGACCACGAGCAAACAAAACATATCCTAAAAAACCAGCCTCTTCCAGTGTACACAACTGCAACCTTTGCTCCTGGACAAACATTGCTAGAGTTAATGGGATAGAGGGCGCTGTTGTACTATTCCAAGTTTCAAGGATTGTAATGTCTGGAGCTTCATCTGTAGCTGAAAAACCTTACTATTCTCTCAATAATTAATTTATTCTTTCCCGGAATGTCAATTTATTGGGGGTACTCGGCCTCTCAGTCTGGGCTGATCCTAATATCAAGGCGAAAGTATAAAAACATAAATAAGACAACAAGTTCAAGATAAAGATGAAGAAGACCTGGAAGACAGTGATGGTGGCCCAGAGTAAGGTGTTAAAATTTTTCCGATCGCACTCACAAGCCTGCTCGTACGGGTTGCAACACTGCTCTTTGCAAAATTTCCCTCCGAATATCATCATTCCCAGTAAACTGTACAAATTCATTTATTTCACTCTCCGTAATTAAATCCAGTCTCTTAAATTTAACCCTCAAGTCCCAATCCTGTCAATGCATTCCTATAATTTTCCTTCTTAAGCAGTAAGTCCCTGTGAAGTTCAACAACACACTCCGTTCGGTATTGCAACTGTATGTGTAGTAAATGCCTTTAATGATACTCAATTCAAAAACGGCGTCCTGCTCTTACAAAAAAATCTCAAAATATTCCCGCAATTCTAAAGCAACCCTTTTCCCGACTTTTAAATGTTGCAAGAATTCATTCATAATTGAATGTTAAATTCAGGCAAGAGATGATAGTAAACACGAAACAACATTAAAAAGATTGAGGGGAACGTTCAAAGTCCATTGAGCAGTACAACATTAAAAATTTTAAAAATAGCGTCTCAAAATTCGTAATTCGCCATAGCTATGCAACGTATCACAGCATAACCAGCTCATGTCAGTCGTAGTAATGGCATCAAGACATGTAACGTCTAAAACTGATTCCTATTCCCACGTTAAACTCATTATTATAAAAAATAATTTCAAAAAATTCCAACCTGCTGTACTTATAAAAATCCGCGTACTAAAATATCGATCCCTTGTATACAAATTAAATCTCAAATCAAAAGTCCTAAATAGCATTTAGTTTCCTTAACTATTAGTTTTAATTGGGAACCAATTTAAATTACAGGTCAAAATACTACAAAAATTATTAAATATTAAAAAACATCTCTCCTTTTTCACTCTGCTAGAAGCCAACTTTTCTAATAGTTAACTCTTATTATTTTATCATTTTCTTTTAAAACTCACGTCAATAATTAAACCGTCCTGGTTAGTTATTAATTCCAGGTAATTATGAAAGTTACAATCAACGATGAAGACTTGAAACCAGGCTGTTATTGTTGTCATCGAGTTTTTTTGACAAACAATACACATTTGGTTTTGTCAATAATTGGTTGCGATCGAAAAAAAGTCTGGTAGCAAATATTTATACCATTCTCACAAGTAATTATCAATGGGCCACACCACTCCGTCATTAAGTAAATCCGGGCCCTTGAAATCAAAAGAGAAAAGCTACTAAATCCAAAATCTAGCAACTAAAGTAATGTAGCAATGTTTTCCAATACCGCTTCAACTACTATGCGCATTTAATTCTAGCGCAAAGTAATAAAACTAGACTTGAAAAGACCGAAAGAAAGTAATAGTTTGTACATTCTAATTCAATCAAAAGGTAACAGAGATGAAGATATAGTTTTCAAGAAGCAAGATAATTATTTAAGAGGAAAATGAGCAATTAAAGAATGCAGATTGAGCAGATGCAGATAAAGGTGAAAGTGAATGAGAAAGATGTGTGATTGTTAAGTGAAAGTACCGGAAGTAGTTCGTGTGTATGTGTCTTATATAATTTAGTATTTACAAGTAATAAGAATAGGAAAATTAGATAATTCTAATTTAGTTTTTAATTTTGGTTTCTAACCTGGAAAACCGTTACAAGGGCCCATAGGAGTGAATCAAAATTTTTTCTTTCGCAACTAACTTCACCTGTTTTTGGATCCTCTACGCAGAATTTGCATCCGAATAAATTCATTCCCAGAATACTGAAATCCAACAAGTCTTCATAATTCACAAAACACGCACACCACGAAAAACATCATCGCATTAAAGCAAGCCGTACGAGTCTTTACCGTACGACTTGGGTTATCAAAGAAATTAAATTAAATTCTGTTGCACAGCAGTTCTGTAGTAGAAAGTTGATAACAGTTTTAGGTTTTTAAAAAAATTAGACCTTCAGTAACGTCTGGTGGTCTCTCAGAACCATGGTCAGTCTCTTATAGTGATACCCATATTTCTTTCGACTCTATTTTACAAATTGATTACTCCGTGCATCCACCAGAGGAATTCCGTAGAGACGATGCGGATTCAGAGAGACCACCAAGACGTTATAAAGAGGGAATAAATACAGAAGAACAGTTAGAATAATCCCCATAGAGGCTCAACACGTTGGGTGATGACGTCAAAGAGAAAAGAGAAAGCATAGATAGAAAAAAGAGAAAGTACGAGATTCACAAGAGGTAGAAAGAGAGATCGAGTGGGGAAAAGAACATAGAGAAAGCAACATATTTCTCCAATCTAACAAGGTCAACACTCATTCGGGAATTAGAAAAGAGCATGAAATGATCGATATAAACCCCTTGTATTTTTTTCTTCCCACCTTATCCTATTTCCTACCCAAGATCTTATTCCCTCACAGCTTCTGCTTTCTCCATTCCTGCAGCTCCGAATCACCACATTAAAATCATCATAAGGAGCAAACTTTTACAGCAATTAAAACGTTGCTCAGGAATATGCTTTTACCGCCGAGGTACTCAGGCTACGAGCTGCTGCAATGAAAATTCAGAGCCTGAAATGGTAAAAGCTGGCTTTCTCTTTTTGCTTTCTCTTTATTTGTTTAGTCAAATTCAAACGTTAACTCAAAACTAAAATATTAAGTTTTCCAGCAAACCCATTCAATATTCCCTTAACTAGTTAATAATTACAATTTGTAATCAAAAAGCTTTCCTCCTCCTCATCTGCAGTATTATCCTTAAGAATTTCTGTTCCTTCCCTTTCAATCCCTATCCTCAGAATTCGCAATTTTTTAGCGAAATTTTGCAAAACGTTTTATGCACATTGTAAAAGAATTACGCTAATTTAAATGAAGAAATCTAAGTAAAAACCCCCGAGAAAAATCCAACATTACCTGAAAATGAAGATAAATAAAACGAGGAGAGCAAAGAAGACAGCAACGTTATCCATAGTTTTGAGCATCACAACCAATTGTCTCCTCAAGTTTGGCAAAAATCGCACAAGTTTCAGTATCCTTAAAAGCCTAAAAGTCCTTAAAACGGAGAGTGCACCCCCAGAAGAGTGAGTATTCCCATCAATTAGCCCTTGACACAGCTCCACTCCAGACAGCACCACAATAATCCCATCAAACACGTCAAATCCATTGCTCAGGTATCCTCCCAACCCATAACCCGTAAGCTTCAGCAACATCTCCACAAAAAATACAGCACTAAAAACAATATTGCTCATCTCCACAATCACAGTCAATTCTTCTGGCTGAAATATGCAAAATATTCATCCCCTCCGTTGGTCAATTCTACTCTCAATCGAATCATAAATAACTTTATTTATTTTTATAAATGATATTAAAAATACCTGGTTATGATACTCCACTCCCATTGAAAACGTATTGATTAGTATAGCACCCAGAATTCCTTGCTGAAAACACTTGGATTCAACGAAATCTCGTATATATGACCTAAAAGGCCCCAACGGCTTATCTCTCCTGGTCATCCTCCCACGCCTTACGCTATCTCCTCCTCCAGAGGTCATAGAGTCAGCCATAGAGCTCCTTGCACTTCTCCGCCTCCGATGATGGGCTGCACGAACTGACGCTGCATCCGTATGATTCAGTTCCAATTGCCTTTCAGGAGATCCGGAAGCGGACATGATTGTTAGCACTGGAGCACTGAAGGACAAGGGTCCGCCCCTTTTCAAAGTTGAGCTCAGCTCTCCCCAATAAGGTATATCATTTACAGCTTGCGTTCCCAGCGCCACCTATGAAATTAGTTCATAAATCCCAACAGAAGTTTCGAAAGATCCCAAGCACAATTTTTTTACAGTTGCTTTCTCCAACTTTCTCCAGACATAGACTTACCTGTGGCAGAGCGTTCAAGGCACCACTTAAAGCGAGAAGTTGCGGACAAGTGAGTGCACTTGACCTTGCTGATGTCTCCCGCTCTCCTTTAATGTCATCATTTGTTCCCCGTCGTACATGTTTTAAATCAATATTGTTCCTGCTATTCGGGTCTCTCCCCCGGCATCCTCCCCACCACCGTCTTACTCGTCGCTTTCCCTTGCGGATCCAGTGAGCTATTAACCTTGGTTAACAAAACCGTTTTATTAGATCCATCTTCAAAAACATCTTGTGGTCAGGGACAGAACTCTTCCTCTCTGACCCTCAAGCTTCAAGGACCGTGCACAAGCTATTACAGCTACTAAGATAGCCCAAAGTGTATGTAGTGAAAGTCGGAGAAAGTACTCCAAAAAGTAGCTCCCTTCTCATAATTTACCCATTTGTACCTCCTTCAACATGCTCTTACATACATTTTTTCTCATTCTCCTCTTGGCCCTTCTTTTATTTTTACAGCTTTCTCCAACCACTCCACCAAACCTTTCAACTCCTCTGTCCGAGACAATCTTTCAACTTTCATTTGTGACAAAGCGAGGAATTTTCAAGACTGCTACAACTATCATTTTCTCAGAAAATATTTTTTACCACTTAGTCCTACCCGGAAGGAGAGGTTGAGCGAGGACTAGAAAACGTGTAAAAAATAAGTCGAATTTCCAAGAAGAGGAGGAGCATCATAGAGCCAAGTTGAAACTTTCTCCATATTCGACCAGTCCTTTCCGCTTTATATTTTATAAAACCCAGTCAACTCACTTGACAATCTCCGAGTAACACGAGGCGTGCTCAATGGCAGTGAGGGTGGAGGTTGATGTAAATCTTGCTCGCTCTATCCTCATCCTCTCCAGTTCTCTCTTTTTTGTTTCCGAGAATTGTGTCGCTATCACGACCAGGCACAGATTTATCATGAAAAATGATCCGATCTACAATGACAAATACAGCAGGGTTCCACTTGTTACCAAATTTTCAAACTTTCTCCACAGCCGCCACCACCAGCAATCCACCCCTACTTGTATTCCTCTCACACTCGATTAAATCCGAGCTTAATCCATCCTCCACAGATATACGCCCCCGATACATGCATCCCTAATGGAAACTTGCTATTGCATTATCTCAATTTCGTTTTAACCGCATTCAAAATTTTCTCTCTGTCTCAGTTCCATTCTTTTCCACATGTATATACATATTACTTTCTCCACAATCGTTCCTTTCACTCGTGTGCTTGCCAAATTTCAGCTGCAGCGGCCTCATGTAACATATTTTTACCATAGCTTTTCGTTCTCATTTCTCCTTCAATTCTCAGTCTTCGCTTTGCATCATCTTATACTATAAATCTCAACGTCTGTGTGTGCCATTCCCTTTTTCACGTTCACTTTCACGACTTTCCACTTTCACTTTCAAGATTTTCCACTTTCATTCCGAAGGGGGCCTATATGGGTCGGACTATATTTTTGACTATAGGTTTGACTATATTTTTGACTATAGGTTTGACTATAGGTTTGACTATTGGTTTGACTGCAGGTTTTAGCTATTGGTTCGGCTTAATTCGGAGGGCCTTTAGGTTTCACTATAGATTTGGCTACAAGTTTGACTATTGGTTTGACTGTAGGTTTGAGGGATTGGTTCTGGCTTAATTTGGAGGGTGTGTAGGTTTCACTGTAGGTTTGGCTGCGGGTTTGACGGTAGGTTTGACTATAGGTTCGGCTGAAGAGCTATACGTTTCACGGAAGAGCTTTACGTTTGACGGAAGGGCTATACGTTTAACGGGAAAGCTTAACGTGTGACGAGACATCTACGCGTTTGACGGGAGAGTCAATATTTCAATCAATAGTTATCTACTGAATCCTTCAGCCTATAGTATAAGATTAAGTGGCTACATGTTTGACAGAAGAGCTATAGGTTTGGAACCATGAGCTTCAGGTTATACGGCAGAGCTATAGGTTTGGAACCATAAGCTACAGGTTATACGGCAGAGCTATTGGTTCGATGGGAGAGTTAAAGGACTGACAGAAGATCTAAAGATACTACGGTAGAGTTAAACATTCTACGGGAGAGTTAAACATTCCACGGGAGAGCTAAACATTCCACGGGAGAGCTACACATTCCACGGGAGAGCTACATATTCGATGGGAGAGCTACAGATTTGACGGGAGAGCATTTCCTTTTTTGTTGTTTTCGTAGCACACAACTCCCGGGCGAAGCCGGGAAGCAAAGCTAGTATGTTATATAGTACCTTGGATTTGATTTACTTCCGTTTCAGAATAGAAATGCCTTTGCATCAAAAGGAATTTATAAAACTTTCACGCAGATTCTCTTTCAAAAATACTCTATGACTGATGATGGCATTATCATGTCTTTTTTCCTCCAAGTCTTAAAATATTTAAAGCGAATCAGATTTTCCCATCAAATATTCTTAACGTTTTAAACTCTTTATCATCCTACGTCGTCCCGTGACTCTTCCTACATGGTCCATGTCTCTTCATTTTTTCTTACGGAGCCTTCAATTGCTCCTTTAGTACTGCATAACTCGTTATAGACTTCTACGCCGTTTAAAAATCCGTCTCATTTAAGAGACCCTCCCTACAGCAATTAGTGCCTTTTGCGCTTATAATAGAGGGTCGCTATTGCATTTGACATTACGACTACTTTACAGCATTATACTGCGCTCAGTTTTCAATTAATACACATCAGTATTCTGGATTTATACTAGTCCGCTTCATTTTTACAAACTAATTCTACTAGAAACGCATACTGCAGCATCTGTCGCAACCTTTCTCTGCTTGAAGTAATCCTTACTTTATGCAAGATTTACACACCGTTTCTCTGTTTTGTCTACATTAGATGGACTTTTGAAGCAATTTTAGAATCGTCCTCTATTCCGTGTTCTCATCGTACAATTAGCGACACAGTACAACCTCTTCTCACTTCAATCCAGCAATAAATGAATAAATTCAATAATAATTCTCACCACAATAAGTAGAACAAAATAGATCCAGTCCCAAAACGAATGTGCATCTTGAACATAGTACATAATATCAGTCCAGCCCTCGAGGCTAATAACAAGGAAGATGGCCACCCAGGCAAGTCCGATATTATCAAAGGAAATAGCTCCCTGAAACGGATTCTTCTCCCCCGCCCGGCAATTCGTGTAGTATTGATTCCAATTCACACAGCTTCCGTTTCCTCTTGGAAGATTCCCGCTAAATGGACTTGCTTCCAGCTCGCAGTCCCTTCCCCTGTATCGGGTAGGTGGAAAATCTCTGCATAAATGCATCCCTGTCAACAATTAATTACATGCATTAGTCATCTTATCCACAAAGCTACTCCAACCTTCATCTACTAACAGCACCATCATCGTTAATGGGAAATTCGATACATTCACTCCCGTTCATACATTTCTCGCCCCATCAAGTAATTGATACGCTTTCTCCTTTCTCTTCCTACTGCTCCAACCTTTCTCCACCGACTTTCACTCTGCTTTCTCTACGTTATCCCGCTGGACATAGAGTCCTCGCCGCCGGAACCCACCCAAACTCATTCTTCCATCCTAGATTCAATGTCCTCTTCATTTCTGAACATTACTTTCCCCATTTGCCAATTTTATCTTCACACTTTATCATATTCCCGATTCATTCTTTTGTCTCCTCCACACTCGCTCTCCCATCGGACACTTCCACTGTACATTTGCGGCCTGCAGCCTACACGAAACCTTTCACCAAAGTACCGCTACTTTCACCAAACTTTCTCCTAGGTATTCTCTTTTCTTCATCCTAAAGAACGTCCAACTCTTTCCCTCCTCTTTCACAATGCATGCAATTTCCCTTCTTCCACCGTCCCTCCTCCGTTTATTCATTCATCCACGCAATACGCATACGGCTAAGTTAAATCAAAGTCCAAATTTATTATATTCCTCAATACCCTTCAGAATCTTTTCCCCTAATTCATGCACACGTCGATAAACAACGTAGACTTGTCTCCCTCCTACTCCACTAGCTCCTTATCCCAGAATTCCAGCAGAAAAATCATTCAAAATTCTCAGACAAGCCCCGCCAGCCCAACTTTCTTATCCGCCTCATAAAAATCCCCGTCAATCTAAATTACCTCCGCCAGATATGAAATAACTGAATAAGGCTTTATCTTAATTTATTGCTCAACTTTCCCCGAGCAATAATCGTATAACACGAAGGCTATAACCGTATAAATAACTTACCGCTGTCCTTGGCCAAGGAGCAAATATAGTCTTTCTCAGCATCGTGCGTCTTGTAATACGTCGACAAAGACCTGCATTTAGTTCATTCATTAGTTAAAGTCCATTTCCAGCAATCTTAACATTTTCTTCCTCATGTATGCCATATTCATGTATCGTGATTCCCTCCAGTCTTTAGTGTCAGTTAACCAGCAAATTAAATTTAAAACTACACCAACTACAGGAAATCCTAACGATGATTCCAAAAAGAAACAGAAAATTACGGGAGCGGCAGTCAAATAATTAAACTGGAATCATCGTTGTCAACGAAACAGAAATTTAGTACGAGTAGGTCAAAATATAGGTTGTAATAAATAACACGGACGCAGATACTCTCAGACGACACCACGGCCCATGCTCCCCATCTATACAAAACCTTCACTTCGGGGTCACACCAACAGGCGGCTCTTTGACAATGTTAGTTGCAATCCATTAATCCAGCTTCATCAAATGTCATCTATTTCTTCTTAACCTTCCGCTAATATTTCCTTAAAGGACCAAGCATTAAACTCTGATCACCGTAGGCAGCGCCCTCTGGAGTCGCGGGACACGTTAATTGAGTACATGAGTTTACAAAACAGGGTTACTTCCCAGCTGGTTATTGACAATAACTTATTTTCATATTTAAATTAAACAGAGGATACATGTAGCTTACATCATTTAAATTAAGGTACACTAATGAGCTATTTAACTTGCTATTTAAGCTGGAAGGGAAGAAAATTAGTATTAGTTTGTACAGAACATAGGGTAGAAGAAAACTCCAAGAGCAGAGTGATGCGTCTCTTCACTTCAAAGAAAGATTACAAGGAATTTTAGCAATAGATTATTTGCAGCACGTTACAAACAACAAAGGGCTGGTATTACCGATCAACGGGCATACAAAAATTTTAATTAAACACATATTTTTTCTAATGAGTTTTAAATTCCTTATTAGCTATTTTTTTAAACAGGGTTATTTTTCCGTCCTCGGATTCAAATTGAAAACATGTAGGGAAACCATCCTTGTTACACACACACACACACCCATTGCCCACGTTTATATATATAGCATTTCCCTAGCATTCAGTTCAGAGGCGGTTGGTTATGTAAGTACAGCCATACAAATCCGGTTAATTAATTCCCATTTTTATTAATTCTGTGTGTGTGTCTTTTGATAATACCTCCTCCAATACAATTAATTAGGTATATAATCTTACGCGTAATTCGGAACTCGAATGCTGTAGTAAGGTTTGATGTTTTTCAAGGCTCTGCATGTGAGTGTCAATCCCCGTTAAGTAGAAAAGCATTGTCATTAAACCGTAGTTTGCGTAGTAATTACCAGAGGGAGTAGAAATGAGTTGTAACCAAACCAAAATTTTAAATTAAATTACTGCAATATCATTCTCCATCTTTCAATTCTGCTTTGAACGCATTCCCGCAATTGTAAAATCGTACAAAATTATATAAACATTCCAAAATATATTTTTACAGTGCAATTAAATATCATTAATTTTAAATCAATAATCGTCAATTTTCAATTTAGAAAAATGTACCGGAAAAGTCGGTAAAAAATCCGACCGGATACCAGATTGCTATTACAAGTTCTGGTTTCACTTCCGGTGAATCATATTTCCGCTCGTATAATATCAATAAATTAAATTTATTTCTTCCGGTACATTTTTCTGTCTTTTAAATTTTACAAATTAAATCCATTAAACTTACAAGTTTGCCGAAGCAGATACGTTTTTGGGTAGGTCGATGAAGCATCGTTGACGAAGGGTTCCAGCCCATAATTGTACCCCAATAATTCCGAATATAAAAAACACGAAAAAACATAGCAAGAGCACGTTCCCCAGCATCGGTAACGTGTCTAGCAGCAACATGACTAATATTCGCATGCCTGAAAAATCGCACAATTCAAATTTAAATTCCTCCAAAAAACCGAATCTGCACAACATTAATGCCCTGATTTTCTGGAATTTAGGCCATAAAAACAAGGGTAAAATAACGGGTGGAACTGTAAATCCGAATGCAACATCACTGAAATAAATAAGCATTTCACTTTCTTTTCCATCTTGTCGTTATTCTCCTTTTGGGATTTCACAAAATCTCTATTTACTCTCCCCTTACTCTCCTCCTGTCCTGCTTCGTTGGTGGGCCTGTTGTAAAGGAAGTGACATTGGATTCCCGCTTTTCTCTCCATGGTTTTTCCTGGTTTACCCAGATTTAAAATCTCCAACAAGGCCGCCCTCCCGAGAACCGTATTCCAGAAAATACAGCGCTTCAACCATCAAACTGTAAAATGTTACTCACTTGGGATACGATTAATTGCCCTCAATGGTCGGAGAACTCGTATAGTTCTAATCGCCGTTAAATTTACATTCTCAGCATTCGGCACGCAGTACTCCGCCACCCTACAAATTCAAACATAAATCCACCACATTACAGCAGCCGTCAACTCTCCAGCATCATCAATCATCCACTTTCTCCAACACAAGCTTCCTCAGCTCCCTCATCTTGGCTTTAGTCCTTTACTTTCACCTTCAATCCCACCAACCACAACAGTTAACCCTCCTTCACCGCATCTCCAAGCTCAAGTAACTAATTTTTTTACCTTTCTCCCACTGACTTTCTCCAATGGCATACCTTTACAACTCTGCATACTGCCCCGGATTAAAGCTGCCCTGCACTCTGTGCTTTCTCCACTTTCACCATTCCTCTACTCCCACCCCCTCCTTATCCCACATGCATAATTCATTCTTTTCTCTTCCATCCAGAGATTTGCCTTTTCTCTCTCTCTCCTTCCCACCATAAACTATAGCCTAGTCAGCCCAGTCAATTCCATCTTCATTAAACCGCCTACTCCCCTCTTAATAAATTACGCTTTAATGTCCAAATAAAAAATTACCCAGCAAAGACGATAAAGCAGTCAAGCCAATTCCATCGGTCAGACATGTAGGAATTTGTCCCAGACACCCCCATTGCAATCATCTTTATACACATTTCTATTGCGAAAAATCCAAAAATACAGTCTTCCACCACCTGCAAATGAGAAAGTCATACAAATATTAATAAATCCGTTCATTCTTTTGCATTCACTTTCAATGCATTTTTTTATGATTTCAAAGCCAATTTTGAATTGGAAAAGTTTTCAATAATCTATTCTTCACGGTAGGTACCTGACCGTACGCAACGATCACGCGAGAAGGACATCGCTAAATGCCTGTAATCTGCCTTACCGCATCAATCAATCTATCGCAAATCTAAATCGGACTACTGCAATGCATTAAAACGCAGTTTTCAATCCAAAAATGTCACAAAAATTCTGCATAATTCTTTCACATACTGCTGCCATCTTTCCAATATTTCTGCCAACTAACCTCCTCTGATAAATATTCATATTCTTTTTACTTTCCCTCCACCTCATATCATTCCCACCCACACATTTGTCCTCACCCCTAATTTAAAACTCAATTAGGTGCTTAAAAGCTGAAAAATTTCATCTCCACCACCCCTGCACATCATTAACTCTATGAACCTCAGGAATCCGTTCAACATCTGCTTCGAATCTTAAACTGATGACAACTCTGCTAATAAAGAAGCATCAAGCAGTGCACACACGCATCACATCATTTTCTCCTAGTGACAACTTAGTTACACAAAGCCTCACGCTTTTCCACTAATATATTTTCTTTCTGGCTCCAAGCCAGACTAACACGGCGGTCTTTGCCAACTAATCGCGAAAGTAAATACAATTTTCACCCATTAATTCTCCCCTAAACTTTCATCTATTATCTTCCCTTGGAATTCTCCATCCCATCATACTCTTGCGATACTCTTACGCTTTTGCATTTATCTCTGCTCCAATGCCCTCATCACTCCCATAATCTTCCCTCAGCAATGCTTTCTCCTCCCTCCGCAGTTTCTCTTTGTATCCTAAATCCCATATCCTCCCGCTATCACAACAGTCCTCTTTGATTCCTTCCATCCTTCATTTAAATTATAGCTCTAGATTGCATTAAATCCGCCTCTTGTCCACCACATTCCATAATATTCCGTATCACGTTTTCCAATCTCCTAATGTCCTCTTTACGGCTTTCACCGACTTTAACCTACTCATATTCTATACTCTCCTGCATATATTCCATTTTCGACTTTATCCTCCTCATATTCTGCTTTGCTGTATTTCGACTTTACCTCTCCCTCCCTGCTTTCTCTGCTTTCTCCGACTCTCTTGAATCCTCGCTTTCACTTCATATCCCCCAGTAAACAAATCAACTAATTATCTCTGCATATCATGCAGCAACCCGACAACATCTCCTTAGTCTCTTTAAACAATTCATTTCCACGTAAATCTTATCCGCTCTTTCCAGTTCTGTCCTGGAATCCAAATTTCAACTTTCTCCACGACGTCAGCTTTCTTCCTAGCTACTTCTACAAGCTTCACTCGTTCTTCTAATTCAAAGATACATTTCTCTCTCTTAATTCTTCCCTCTTTGTGGTTTTAGTTTCCTGTAAATCACTCAATCTTAGCTTCAACTCCTTCCGCAAGAGCAAATCTCTTGTCACTCTAATCCATTCTCTGTCTCTCTGCTTTCTCTTCAAATTCTCTCTTTCTTCAGTTGACCACAAAGTGAAAAACCTTCATTAAGTTTACGCTCATAAGAACATTAGGCTTCATCTTGAGTTACTTTCCTCGTAGAAATTACCTGACTTCATCTCAGCAACTTTCGAAGATTTCGAGGATTTTTAAGATTTCTAAAATTTCCAACATTAAATTTAGTTGCATTTCAATATCTCCGTATCTTTCCTGTAGAAACCTATATTTGCTTGCTCATTGAAAAAATAGTGCAAAAAATTATTCGGCGTACAACCTATGAGCATATTTCAAAGTCCTCCAAATTAAACCTAGCTTCGGAGCATGCAGATTAAATTCAGCTGTGACATAGCTATTAGTTTAGCAATAAGAACCACTCCACTTGCCTGCAACAGTTGACATCTTGGTGTATCGCAGCTTTTCTCGTCCACACAAGGCCGGTACATTCCAAGAGTGACGCAATTAATGAGGATTACTAAAATACTGATTCTTTCGAACCACGTGTAGTGTACGTTAAGGAAATTTTTTTTGTTTTTAATATATTTCATTTCAATTACAACAACACGTTTCTTAAATTACTCGCAACAGCCAACAGAGAAATACAGCAAGCATTACAGGACGTCATAAAGCAAAGCCAACAAATCAAAGCATTCATGATATCAACGCCGATATCCTCATCAGAAGCCAGCGTCATGCCTCCGAACGCAGATCCACCGCTGTTATGTTTTCGTGAATGCACGCAAAATGAACTGCAAATACAATGCCACCAGCATCCGGGACTACTTTTTCAAGTCATCATCTTTCTCTTTCTTGCACAGAAGTCATGAAGTCGCCAGAATCCTCATCTCAACCTACATGTAATAACATATACATCCGCAGCGCCACCCACACATGCAGGAAAGGCACATATTCTCATAATCAAACATGAGCTATCCATGAAAAATTGCTGAGACTCTCAAAAATAATCTTGGCCCGTGTCCAAGGAATTTTTTCCGCAACAAAAAGTCATAGAGTAGATGCCATAGATTTCCCCAAAATATGCACAATACTCTCCCTCCTGCCTATTACAAAATCCCTATAGCTTTCACCCAATTACATTTATTTATTCCTCGTATCTTCACACAGCCTCCCTTATTGTACCTCTCTCATCCGGTCACCGCCTGGCGGGCTGCCTCATCAGTTTACTCCTTCGTGTGTATCTGTACGCAATCCAGAAAATTCCACAAAATTCTGAATCAATAATACCGTTTCCCTGTTCAGCCCCACCCTCTTACGACACTACTTCCTAAACTTGCCCACGTCCCGTCTAAAAATCCTTTAAGCCCAGGAGATTATGGCTCCCTCTGCGAATATGCTTGAGCATAAATCCCTCCATTTTTGGCTTCTGTATAGGCTTTAGCCGACAGCACATCCCGGTAGAAGCTTCTCTCTCTCTCCGCTTCAGCATCTCTATGAGCATGTTTCGACTTGTGTGCCTTCCAAACATGTCACCGATAACAGACTTCTTGCGGGCATCAGCAGGTCACTGCATTTTGCCCCTGATTTTAGACGATGTAATCAGATCAGCGTCTCTCCAAACAAAGAACAGTTACACATTTTCCCTTGACTTCTTCAACTTCTTTAACAGTTCCAAGAATCTGCTAATTTTTCTTGTAAAGATTCAGGTTCCCACAAATTTCTCCCGCCTTACTGTCAATGAACTGTCTACAGAATCATATATTTCATCCAATTTTATTGCCTCTATGATAACAGCAACAGCAACTCCAAAAGAAAAAAAACCTACAACTAGCCTAAACAAATAATGGAAACAAGAAATATAGTTTCCTAAAACTATTCTAAAAACCGCTCTTGCCGAAATCCAGTAAATCATCACATGTCCATGTTCCAATTTCCTGTTCTGCTTCTACTCGAAAACTTTCACCTGCTTTCGTAACCGTACATATACATTTTAACCGTTAGTGGTTAAAGCCCATGAAACTTTCTCTTTTAATGAGACTAAACCCGTACGGTATTTAAAATAGTGTGACAAGCCCAAACCACACCATACCAGCACATCCTGTGACCAAGTAACCCCCGATGTCAGGCCCTAATTCACAGCCCAGCTCTCTATGAGTTAATCTTTTAATTAACTTTCTTCAAAAGACGATTCATCTTTTCCTTTTTTACTCCAAAGGATTTACAACTTTTAATTACGCGTATCAACCTCTCCCGCATTTGAATCTTACCACTTAAAAATCCATCCTCTTCTCTACTTTCTCCCGCAGCCTTTCTCTTCTTTGCCTACTTTGAGCTCTTTGTACACGCTTCACCATCGGCGGTTTGAGCACAACTTTCTCTTCTTTTACTGTAGCTGCCCTTCTCTAATAGGACTTTCACCACATTTCTCTGCATGTTCCTACATTCACTTGAGGTTTCTTCAAAAAGTTGCTTTCACTTTTCTTGCTGTACTTTCTCCCTCTTTTCTCTACATAGTTTTCTTGCTTTAGTTGTCCAAGCTTTTCAAATCTTCTCATCCTACTTCTGTTTCATCAATGTTCAACTCACCAAAAAGTCTAAATCCTGACCTACGCCCTGCGGCAAAATACTGATTTTCAAAACCCTTTAGCCTTTTACAATGGCTTTGCCTCAAATTCCAAAAAGTAGGCCAATCTAATTCGCCAGACAGATTCTCCCCTCTTTCATGGAAATTAATTCAATTATTGAGATGATCAACGAGGAGATGGGATTGATAAACAACCACTGGGAGCTATCCTAGTTTCAGCTCCTGAATCACAGCAATCCTCCTTCAAACCAACGGAAGCAGCCCATTAAGCATGAGTTATTGCAAAACTTTATGAATCCTTTATCTTACTTCTTCCGCGCTTCCCAAACTTGATACTTTCATCATCACCGCCTCACCATAACACCCTTATTCCATGTCACTTTCTCCGCCACCCTTTCCTTTTATTCTACAAGTCAAACCCTCCAAGGAACATTCTAGCATCCAGAAAACTTTCTCCTCCTCAGTATTCAATTTCCAGCTGCGGTTAACACAGAATCTTGGCTGCCAGGCAAGTACTTTCTCCAACTCCTCAAACACTAAAGCCTCCTGCCCATCCACTGTCAAGCATTTTCTTCCGTTTTCATGTCTCCCCATCATCCCTCTTTACTTTCTCCTCCATTTCCCCCTCCCCCTTTATTAATCCCGTCACTTCTTCTATAATACTAAACGTCATTCTCATGCCCTGTCAAATTTTAAATTAATAACTTGCGGTCATCAGAGTAAACAGACTTGTCCCTCCTCGATCCTCCCACCCACTCCTTTCTCTTCTTGTTTACTTTCACCACCACTCCAAAACACTCTTCTCTGTATCTTAGCCCTCCATTCTTTTCGCAACGAGCTTTCTCCAATTTTCACCAGTTGGAGAAAGCTTGGCTGTTTTCTTAGTACAAAATAGAAAACACAGAACGCTTTAACCAACTTCCTAGAATTTACAGCATTCCTATTTCACTCTAGCTTAGAAATTATTTCTCTTCAGTCTAATCCCAGCTCATGCAAGATTTCTTTCTTCCTTCAATTCCTCCCTTTTTCTCGGCGTAATTAGCAAAATTGCTCCGCTTTCCACATCCTACACCTTCTTCTTTGCAAATGAAATACGTATTTGTAACCAAACCTACAGCTTACTCCAAAACAACGAGGAAGGAAAGAGTTTTAACATAGAACCGCAGCACGCATTAGTTTAGACCGAATTATTTATTATTCTATTCACGCAACTAATTCCTTAACTGCTTTCCTTCTTTTCCCTCGGTAATTACCCAAAACCCGGCATTTTATTTTTACAATTCCCACGTTAAATGAATGTTCTAGTGGGAGGATGTTAAGAAACTTTTTTCTCCTTCCTCCATTCCCACCCTTCTCTGCCCTTACCGCTTGCTCCTTTTCCGGAATCTGAATATTTTTAGCTCCTTCAAAATTAAAACCACCCAAAGCAAACTTAGCGTCCTCTCGTTAGTCTCATTTCGACCTATAGCGTAGAGCCCGTATCATTTGCGTGTACAACAACTCCAACTCTTTCTCTACGACTTTCACCTCATTTTTAATCGTCGTTTACCTTGATTCTCAAAACTCTCGTGACTGTTCTTAAATGAGAATAAACCCCACGCCAACCAGTTTTGTACATTCCCAGGCTTCTCTTAGAGAACTGTATCGATTTTTGCCTTGCCCCAGAAAATACAGAATATTTTCTTGCTTTCTCTGCTTCCTCAAGAAACTTTCCTTCTACAGCTTTCTCCAGCACAACGCAGTATTTTTTTCGCTTTTTACAATTTTTTAAAAAATCCAGCGATTGTTTTCTTTAGGCATGTATAGCACAAAATGAGACTGGTTTTACCGCAAATACCGTCCCTCTCCTCAACTTTCACTGCTTTCACCACTTTCGCCTTTTCCGGCTATTCTTCTAAAACCCTTCCTTCCTAACCGTCATTCAAGCATGATTTCAGCCCATCTATGTTTCCCAACTTTTCTCGTTTACATCACACATTATCCCTCATAACCTCCAGGCTCTTTACTATTCTTCCTTCCTCAGCAGGCAAAACAGAGTCCCAGGCTGGGTAAATGTTTATTTTTCAACCACCAAACTCTACCATCTTTTACTTCGTGTCCACGCACAACTCCGCTTACTTTTCCCTCAGTTTAGCATCGTTGAAAACTAAAACTCAGCCTTCCGATTCGCATGCTCCTCCGCCAGGGTTTTCAATAACAAAGAAAGAAGAAATAACACAACCACGGAAGCGGAAGCAACTTAACTCAGGCTTGGCAAGCACAGCGGATGTGCTGTAGGTGGTAGTCAAAAATCAATGCAACAAGTTCAACAAGATGCCGTTAAACAGTTAGCCTTCTCCCCCTTAATCTTTCCCTCCAGCCAACAGCTGTAACTTGTGTTAGTTTATTTACCAGAGTTTCTCTCCGTATTCTCCTGTCAGAACGTAGGGGGAGAATCGCAAAAATATTCACTCCTACATTTCACCCATTTTCTCCACACACCTCCTCTCTGTTTGAATTACAGGTTTGCCTTTCCTTGCTAGTTTACAGCTCTACAATTTCCCTCAAGCGAATCCGTCTCCTCCGGAACGGAGAACGTATAACCCGGGTAATATTTCTCACACTTCACACTACACCTTTATGGAAGCAAGAGCAGCCAGTATCCTCCGGATTCGCCCTCTCACCTCCCGGTAGCCATTTTTTATTACATTAGTAAACATAAAACACTCACAAGCACACGCAGTCATCACACTCACTCCCCTTGCCATCCGCCACATCTGTTTCAGCTTCGTTTCTTCAATATTGTGTAGTTATATTCCACTCGGGAGAGAACATCATTCCACTCTTTGGGGAACTAATTGCAATTCTCCGTTTTAACTCCCAGTTTCTCCCAGTAAAATCTTTTATCATTTTAAATAGATTCACGCTGTATTTCTTCCAGCCCATTAAACACTTCTTCCTTTAAATACATAAATGCTATCCGCCATGAATCATTTTTATAGGTAATTTTAAAAAATAAATCCCCTTGTAATTAACTCTGTAACTGACAGTTGTTCTTAATGCATGCCTATTCTACTAAATTCATTACTTTCCCAGCCATCACTGCTTGAGCTCCAAGCCTTTATACACTTGGATTAGCCTTGCCCTTGCAGAGAAAGCTTGCTTTCTCCATGACTTTCTCCTGTATCAGTAACGGCCAGATATTTTGACCAGACATTCAATGCCCTCTATTTGTATTCCAACGTCTACTAGGATTCTTCACAACAACAACATTCTTTCACTACTTTCTCCACGTAGCATTCATTGAATTCCTTGATACGCCGAAGAAAGCTCGGAGGATTCCAAAGCGGAGAGAACTGACATCAGCGTAGATGTTATTCTGGCTCCAGTCTGCCGAATCTAGCTCAACGGAACCAGTGAACCGTTTCAAATGTTTACAGCAACAATAACAAAGATTAACAGACTAACTTTCAAAAGCTGCTTTCTCCGTGCCCCCAAGTCTCGCCCTCGAGTTTTATGTAACCGTACTTTCTTCTCTCTTAAAGTCTTTTCTGTGTAAAAGTACATCCCGAAGGAAGACCCTCCCAGCTTTCTCTCGCCCCCAACCCCAGTTGAAGAAACTAAACTTTTATTAGAATATTTCCATCTTGTTTTTCTTCCCTGCGTCTAGTAAATTCCCTAAATTCACTTTCTCATTTCCATACTCGGTGTATGTCACTCTAAACCTTATGAAATATTGAAAAGAAAATGCTCTTCTCCCCACGGGGACGCATCATAATTTAATAACAAATCTCAACTTTCTCTTGCCCCCTCCTCCTACATCCGCCCATACTTTCTCCCTTATATAAACACCCTAGGGCTAGGGCTACCACTCTCCTTAAGGAGAGAATTATAACGAAACAACGCATACCCATAGAGGAGAGGCTACACCTATAACTCATTTTTTCAAGTAAGAAAAATAGCTTTAGCTTAATGAAACTTAATGAAAATTTTCAACCGGGCTCTGCAATTCTTTCCAAATGCATTTACTCCACTTCTACCACTTGGATTTAACTAAACAGTTGGTGGTGACCCACTTTCTCTTCTTACACAAGCCAGAGCTTCATTTCTTGGCTCATGTTTCTAAAATTTTCCAACAAAAAATTACCAAGGACAAGTCGTACACTAACGCCAACGTGCGTTCTCTCCTACTCACTACATACAGTTATCCTTGAATTTTACTCACAATGCCTCGGTTCTGTACCTACCTAAGTTTGACCAAACCTTGTATTTTGCTCAGAGAACCATAGCACAACTGCATTTCCCGTCCGGTTCTACCAGACTAAATAAATCCTATACAACCTTAAAAGAACTTGCATCAAATCACAATCTCGATACATCAGCGGGAGGAATGAATGAGACATTTCAGTTGTTTCATTTTGGCTAGAGTCCAGCTTGCTTCTGTACAAGTCTTTGAATCCCAGCATCGCCTCCATGAAGCTCAATAATTTTATCATCAAGTTTCACCACGCTTTCATCGAGTCTAATCTAAAGTCTGTTGAATTTTCTTGAATTCTCGGTTACCATTGGCAACTAAATATTTTTTGTACAATTTTGCTTCAGGATCCAATTTACAATATAACAAACACAAAAATAACAGCAGGACAATTATCGAGTATGCAGCAATTGACTCACGTATAAATTTTTTACTTCAACGCCGTTTTATACTACATAACTAGGCCTCACCGTATCGTGTACAGATTAGATAAATTTCTCATCATACCGAGATTAACATGTTACGAAAAATTCCATATTCGAAGATCGGCATTTTACAAGACAGCCATTAAAACTCCCTGGAACGATCTAGACCTGCCCACTGCATAGATCTTAGTCCTAGTCCCCTAACGGATCTTACTAGATCTTTACACACACATAAAGTAATTCTTTCTCGCCACCCATATTGCCGTCAGACAAGATAAAAGAGTGTATTATGTCTCTTTACTCCTTTTCCACGGACGACTAAACAAAGAGTTGGAAAATAAATGAGAGAATTCACAAACCAGGACTGCAATCCAAGAGAAAGCAGAGTGAAAGCGCTTCCCGCATTTATGTACACATCCCGACGAATGAAGAGAAGACACAAAGAATCTTTAGTTTCTTCCACTCCCATTTTCTTGCCACAATAAATCAAGACATTTCCAGTAGTTTCCACTAACCGCAGGAAGCGAGATGAAAGCGTGTAATTAACTTGCACACTCCATGTTCACATCATTTCACCGCGTCTTTTTTACCATTTCAAACTTTTTATCCTCCGTCTTTGACTCTACTACCCAACTATTGCGTACAAAAGTTCCAGGAAAAAAAGCCGGAAATTTTTTCCTCGTCAATTTCAATTAAATCCTTCCCTCCCTTTCCTTCAAACGCTATTCAGCCTTCAAAATGTCTTCAGCATCTACTATCAGGCATATTCCGCTCAATTTTAGTGTCTCAGTTCCATGTCTTCCGCCTCCATTTCTCTTCTTATCCACCTCTCTCAAACGAAATCTAATATTACTTTCTCCAATTTATTTTATAACTTTCTCCAACCCTTCATGTGCTTACGATTCCAGGCAATAATAACAGTATCTGAATAAAACAACCGCCCCAAATTTCCCTACTTCCTTATCTCTCCAATTTTATGATTAGCCACTTGTTAGCTTTCACCCCTTTCCCCTCTTTAAACTCCGCTTATCTGTAAAATTTGCTTGTTTCCAACCAATTTTTCTGCAGGCTTTCTCTCGCCTAAAATTCTTCAACTTAACCCAGCAACTCCGCAACTCTGACGTTGATTAACCCTACACGTTCTACGCACTGCTTTCTCCAAAGCCCAACTCCATTCTCAGTATTTCCACACAGATCTACCGCACATTCATGTAATCTAAAAATAGCGCCCGTAATTGCCTCCTTGCTCCCAGCCATCTTTAAATAAAGGATAGGTGTAGATGAGAACTTGTTTAATACACTCAATCCTGGCTTTCTCCTTGCTCATCTCTATTAAATAATTGCTCAATTATTCCCATTTGTTTAGTAATATCCATGATAGCCAAGCATTCTCCTCCTTTCACTCACTTAATGCTCATTCCCATTCAGTTTCTCATTTTCCCTCCAGCTTTGCCTTATCTCCAGCATTCCGTGGAGAGATTCTCTCAGAGAGATGTAAGATGAAAAAATCAATTATTCAGTTTCCTACGTAAGTAGAAAGCGAGTGAGCTGTATCAATTTCCACCTGGTGGATCCCAACCAACTCCTCGTACTTATACCTCTCTCCCGCAACACAAAAACAGCCTAAGGTTACGCGGTAGGTTGAGTGGGGAGCAGCAGACTTTCTCCGCTTTCTCCATACATGCGTTTCCTCAATCCCCTTTCTCGTCCATCCAAACCCAAACCATCCTGCATTTCCCCGGCTTAATTCACTACTTATGTCAGACACAAGTATACAAGAGGTGTATGTTTCAGGAGCTTAGTTCTAAGCCACAACGCCCGAAATACAACCCTAAGTCAGTATATAGCAGCAGTCCCAGCGCGTCCTTTCCCTTCCTCGGCTTACCTGTAAAAATCGATACTTTCTCATGCTTTCTCTACTTTCTCTCTCTCTGTCTACCTTTCTTTTTCTCCATTCCACCTGGCAATAGAACATGAGTGCCTCCATCTCAACTTTTACATTTCCATCATGTTCATTTTCATTGTCCTCTCCCTCCTCTACATACACTCCCCTCCTTTCATCCTCCATCCGTCCACATAAGGTAATTCAGAAACAGAGCGCTACAGTTGTCCACATGCATCCTCCTTTATCTTTGTCCTTTCACCCGAGGAGAAAGTAGTGCCCAATCCCGTCCGCCTATGCATGTCTTAACGCCGTGTAACACCAATTCCACATTTATGATCCTCATTGCAGAAGTTTGGCACATGTTTGAGCATATTAGACATCAGGCGTGCTAACGATTTTGCAGTCGGACACATTATAATTATTTTCAGCTTTGTTTATACACATACCAGAATAAATCCTCGATACATAAATCATGAGCTTGCATATTTCACTCCAAATTTATGCACTTTCCTCTAACACATCCATCTCTAACCCATTAATTATGTAACCTCCTTAAGCCTGACACCAAATTAGTTACTGTCTCCTTCCCAGTCATTCAAAATAATTGTCCCACTTCTCCTTCTCAGCATCCTCCTCGTATCTATTGCTTTTCTTCCAGCAATGAAGGCAGTTCAAGCCTCTGTTCTAGCAAAACACGTGCAAGATTAGCTACAAAATAATTTTTCTTACGACTTCAAAGTTCAAAAAAGCTTTAAATGACGCCTCATCTAATTTGCTTTCACCATGGAATTGCACAAATTAAAACGAAACATTGCCGCCAAACAAAGAGTAAACGCAAACACTGCTGTTCACTTATTAAACTGTAAAACAGTAGTTTACTCCAAAGTCTCATAAGTACTGACTTTCACTTCCGGTCTTTTCAAAGCATTGCGCCAAACCGCTCCCTTACAATGCGTACATTCAACCCCTTTTAAATAATTCATACCAACCTATCCAAATCAAATCCAAGTCTCATTATGAATTCTATCAATATTAAGTAAGCGTTAAACCATTTTCCTTCTAAAACTTTTCCTTTATAGGCTCGTGGTGAATTACGGAGAAACTCTGGGTTTCTCCAATAATTTTCTCCTCTCTGCTTTCCTCCCACATATCCCCTTGTATAGCCTGCTGTGGAGAAAGTGAGGAGGAGAAAGCAACAGGCGGAATACTCCTGTCTTACGTGCTCTTAACTCGTGATATAATTCATAGAAATACTCGCCTCGTCGTCACCCATACCCTTTTTCTTAACCAGTACTAGTTGGGGCGAGGAGGAGAAAGTAGGTGAAAGTCCCGTTTAATGTCAGACTGTTTCAGGCGGCTATCAGAAGAAAGCTTCCATTCCAGAACACCCGCCAACCTATGTTTTATCTCCGCCTCACCCTCTATTAATAGTTTCTGCAATAAAAGACAGAATCTTATACAACCCGCTAGTTAACCACCTTCAAGCTGGTAATAAAACACTGGTGAAAGTTACCAAAACTTTCACCTTTCCTCCAGGGGTGAAAGCATCAAAAATATTTTACATAGATACTTTCGAAATTCGCCCCGAGTAGACACTGCCCATGTTTTCCTTTCACCTGAACCAATCCCTCATAACTGCGAGAATAATGTAAAAGATTGCTCCTTTCCAAATAGGAGAAAGTTCCTCCTATGCTCTTGTCATCATTAATATTTTTCCACGAATAAAAACAGATAACTCCTCCCTTTCTTTTTTCCTCTCCCTCTTTCTTTTGTTGTAGGGCAATGCATTCTGGAGAAAGCATGCTTTCTCCTCTGGTTTTCTTCTGTCATCAATTACCCTCGTCCTTTCAACTCCTTCATAATAGATTACACGCTAGGAGAATCCTTCTTAGATATTTCCTCATGTCACTGACCGATGTCCGTCCCTGTCCGGCCAAACACAAAATAGAATCCACCAAAACCAGTGCTTTCTATTTATGTTGGATGATTTTATTGAAAGCCTCCCTCCCCTGTTGATGTTATTCTACATGTTTTACCCACATGTTTCTTTACCACTATTTTCAAATGCATGACGTAGTTCTGGCACGTTTCGTGACCTTAGGAGAAAGCAAGCGGGACCGATCAGTGGAAGTTTCAGGGGGAGAAAGTAGAAATCAATTCCAACATGCACACAATCCCCTCTTTAACAGGGAGCATGTCTTCTGGATTAACATATTTGCTTCTACTTTCTCCCTCCTTACATCCGATTTGCATACAAAGAGAAATGATTACAGAAGCTTTTACAGTACGGACGGAAGGCCATTTGGAGACACAGAGGAATTTGATTCCTCTTATTTCCCCTCCCGCCGGCTCCTTGAGGCCCCTTTAAAACTACTTATCTTGAATTTATATACGAGGAAAATCCAAGAAAAATCTAAAAGGAAAAAGTCATGAATGCATAATCTACCAGAAATTCACCCACCCTTCCACCAGCCATCCGCCAGCCAGCCAGCCAGTTCTCTCCTACTTTCTCCGACTTTCTCTTCTACAACCTCCTTCCTCCATCACTCCTCCTACCCAACACGTACGCAAATATCCTGACACAAATAACAAGAGCAAATAAGGAGAGAAACCAAAACTTCCCAGACTTTCTCCACCATTTCCCTCCCTTGCTTTCACCAGCTACAAAATACACACTACAGAACAAGCTTCACTCTGATGTCTCCAGCCAAATATCTGTATGTTGCTCTCCATATTTACAACTTTCTCTTTTCAATCCATTCTCCTTCGGCTGGAAAATTTTCCCAAAGCTCTCCTTACCTCAAAGTGCAAATTTTACAAGAGCTTCAAATCTCTTTGAGCAAAACTCTATTTTTATACAATCTCTTCTTCCAAGTGTACGCCATCAATATTTACGAATCCATTTATGTAGGCTATGAAAAACAGAGAATTTCAAATCAAATCCAGAGCTAACAACCCACACAATTCACCTATTGTGTACTCTCAATCCATTCGTCCTCTAAGATATGGCTATGCCATCTCCTTAGCTTTTACTTTCTTTTACATCGCCCCACCTCACGTAGGGATTGTTTCTTAAATCCCTGCCCGAATGCCCGCATCTCTTCCCTTTTAGGCTTTAAAATCCTTCTCTTTTTCTTCACTCTAAACCCGACTCTGTATTCTTTCACCCATACTTACGGCTTTTCTTGTACAACTTTCTCCACTCCTCTTGCGCAAATCATTTAGTATTTATCAAAACAGGAGATCATGCCCAACTTCCCATTATCTCTACACTTTATCCCCCAATCCTTGCTAAGAGTAACGTTATTTGTTCGATCACTGTTTACTTCCAAACTCTCTCCTTATACTTGCTTACTTACTTTCTTTACTTTCTTCCTGTGTGCTTTCTCCAAGATTTGCGAATTTTCTCCTTTGTTACCATCCTCTCTTTTCCAAGAGCTGACTTTGCAGGTTCACATACATGAATTTATTATTTTCAGCCCAGGTTTTCCTGGAATTAAGACAGATTTCAAGCTGCAGCAGGCTTGCTCGGTCTTTAAGAGCACAAAACCTGCTTTCACTTAGTTTGAGCTCCGGCTGTTCCCAAAAAAGTTTCTTTATTTCCCAAGCTGGACGTACATATGAAGAAAAGATTTTCGCAATTTTTCTATTAATTCCAAGCCAAAGTCTAAAAAATCATAATCTAAATCCCCAATCTCCGTTCCATGTCAAATATAAATTCAAGTCTCAAATTCTTTTCCTATGAAAAATAGTCTAATAAAAAAGGTATTGAAACGTTGGCAATTTTTCAAAAATCCTCATCTTCCTCTCAGGCAAGGTCACGGTTCACGCCAACTCCCGTATAAAAATTCCTTTTATTTCCCACGATTCCCCTCAAGCATGCTCACGACACAGCGAGTACTAGCAATCGCGCCAAATTCTAGCAAAGTATATGCCGGTAATAAAAATATCCATCCATTCAATATCACCCTCATCCACCATCGCCCTCAAGGCAATATCACTTCTTCATTCTCCTGTAATCGTTCCCGGGACGGGAAGGAGAAACTTGCTCACTCCTATTCCTCCGCAAATATCTCCACCGCCCCCCGTACAGCCCTCCAGATAAAAAATTTGATGAATGTCAAAATAATACGAATAACAGGGAGCCTCCTTTCCCATTATCTTACCCTCCATTTCCACCTCCCCCCAAATCTTCTCATTGAACATTCATGTTAGTGAAATATATCAAAATCTCTCCACTGCTCTCCTTTTTTCCGTTCTTTTCTCTGCCCATTCTTTCTGTCTCTTGTTTATTCTTGCCTGCTTTCTCTTTGAATCCATTCAGCTCCCTCCTTTCACCTTTCTCTTGTTTTCCATTTCCCTTTCAAGGGAGCCAGAGATGGGAAACTACTTAATAATTGTGTCTTTTTGCCGGTTTGAAAAATAGGCTAATGCGATCGGTGAAAGCCGTTAACAATTTGATATACTAGTATATATACATTAAATTAATAGAGAATATCTATTACTATCTATATAAATCTACTATATATCCGAAAAATGAATATAGTATACACTATGGGGCGAAATCGCTATTGCGATCGGTGTAAGCCGTTAACAATTTGATATACTAGTAGACTTGAATGAAAACTATAGAGAATATCTTATAGAATTAATATATATCTACTATATAGCTGAAAAAACAATATAGTATATACTATGGGGCAAAATCGCTATTGCGATCGGTGAAAGCCGTTAACAATTTGATATACTAGTTAAATACTAGTAGATTTGAATGAAAACTATAGAGAATATCTTATAGAATTAATATATATCTACTATATAGCTGAAAAAACAATATAGTATATACTATGGGGCAAAATCGCTATTGCAATCGGTGAAAGCCGTTAACAATTTGGTATACTAAAGGGTGTTCGTTTTAAGCCGCACGGCGGCACGGAGTAAAGTCTCCCCCGTTCAACTCTATGGTAAACAGCCTCACTCCTCTCTGGAACTCCTCACCCCAGTCCCGCTGCTCCTCACAGCACCGTCCACTGAGCATGGAGCAGCTGCAGAGAGGAGGACGGGGAGGAATCGGCGGGCTCCTCATCCAAAAATACCACGCTCCTTAGCCGGTTAGCCTCCATAAGAAAACCATTGGAGACCGCGGCTAAAAGGGCAGAGTGCGCGCCTTAAAAAGAACTCCCTTTAGTTATATACTCGCATATATACATGATATTTGTAGAATATATTGATTGCAATCTATTTAAAATCTACTGTATAGAAACAATAGGGATTTAGTAGGAGCTATTGCTATCGTTCATTGGCCTTCCACAGCACGGTTTCTGTTGTAACTAAACTCAGAAAACATTCGTTAATAGATGTAGGACAAGGATATGCTTGACGCAAACTATTTGCAAAGTAGTGACTTACATTATCGCTGAAAACCCAAATCAAATATTTTTATATACTGCGCCGGCTCTCCTGTAGCTTCGTTTAGTTCCAGTAGTTACCGCAGGAAACACTGCGAAGGTAACGGGAAAATCAGACCAATAGATAAATTAACATTTTTACAGCATACAATTTTACAGTTCCATTACCTTTGCAAACCATTATGCATCACCGCTCACCAGATTTACTGTTGTAGTGCCTTCATTACGTCGTTTCGCACTACGGTGGTATTACAAGAAAGTACGCGAGAATGATGAGTTTTCAGCAGCAAATCTGCCCGCCATTTCAGCGCATAGCAGTAAAGAACGAGGAACCATGGCGATATGAAAGAATTTATCCGTTTTCTGATTTTTGTGCTTTTTTCTTGAATAATTTCTTTAAAATGTATACTACCAGGTGTTAAATTGTATTTCAAACCGGCAGAAAAGGATAGCTTCTATCCTGCTCCAATTTTTTTCTTCACAAATAAATTCCTTTTCTTATTTTCTCTAGGCAGAAGAAGATGATAAAAAAATTATATGCATTAGAATTCAATCCAAGAGGGAACGAGACTCCAGTTCAAGAATATAAAAGTACAGCCAATCTTATTAAAATGATGACATCCTAAGCTCTTCCTATGACGCAACTAGTTTATCTTAGTCACGCTTCGTTACTTCACTTCCTATTATAAATGACTTTCTTATTATGTACATCTAATCTTTAAACTTCAACTAAACACTCCTCAAACCCCATTTACCCACAACAACTTCTACTCTTACCTGTGAACTCCTATGACCTGCATGCTAAAGATCCAGATTCAGGAGTAGCGGTAGTGGGTAGATACCGTATCGCATCATTCTAAGACCAACCTTGTGTACAAGCCAGGCAATGCTTTGTATGACTTAAGCGTCAAAATGTTTCGATTATCTATGAGATCGCCAGCCTAGATTTTAATCGTCGTTACACATACACAACACATGCAACGTCAACCGGCATATACTAACTAAAGTCTGTCAAAATCTTTTCCGGCAAAACCCATGTGCTGTAAGATTTTGACGCCGGAAAATATTTTTTTCTCAACATATTAAATCCAACAAAACAGATTCCCTGTCTATCTGCCAACGCAACCTCACGCCACTCTTGCAAAATCTGGCCTTCGCCATAAGTGAAGACCATAACCACTGCTTTACTGCCATCTCGAGTCCATCCGTAAACATTTCAACTTTGTACATAGTGCACAGTTGAAATACGTAGTAAACGAGGAGGAATTATCCAGGACGTGATGGTAACGGTTAAACCGGAAGTAGATTGTATTTCGCAATTTTAGAGCAATGGAAACGGAAGTTTATGAAAAGACCAGCATAACGCAATTTGTTGCTCCCGGCAAGTTTTGGATCCCTGCGACCCGCATCCATATACCTGATTATCATAAATTCTGCAACTCAGAGAAAGTATATTTTAAAAAGTATCTAGAAATTCCTCAGGTTAGACAATAAGACCCTTTACGCAAGTACTCTTCCTTCTTCTCAAAAACCCATTTAATTGTCTCTACTAAATCAATAAATTCAAAACTTTATGCGTTCTCCACCCCACTTTTCCACCAACTTTCCCATCTATTCCCACACACATGTAGCTAACCCACATCTTGGGAATCCCCTTCTTAGGCCAAGCTTTCACTTTTAAGTATTCACATTCTGGATCCACTCCCACCCCATAACGAGCATCCTCAAGCCGCACTATCAGCATCCCTATTTCATGAGTATGCCGCATAACTTTCCCACAAACTCAAACTTCCGTCATCATCCAACTCCTCGCAGAAGGTTTGCCAGTGAAAGCGAAACCGTAGAATCTGCCGCACAAGTGGTGGGAAGCTTTTTCACTACAACCACTCCTCCTCCTCCTCCCCAATCCTATTCTTTCAAAATTCCCTTTTACTTCTTCTTCTTAAGCATCCGCACTTTAATTAACGTTATTTCCTTGTAGTTACTCAGCATTTTCCATCCTATATAACCACTTTGTTTTCTCTTTCTTAACATTTTACTTTACTCTCTTTCACTACTCCATCTAATACTTGCAGGACAAGAACAAAACCTTCATTTCCACAACTTATCTACAAGCCAACACATCATACTCCTTTACCCATGTACTTTCACCACTTTCTCCACCCTTGGCTCAGCTATCACTGCCAATTCTTCTGGAAACACTTTCTCTTCCATATCATCTCTTCCTCCTCTTATCTCGACCCTTGCATACACCAAATCCAATCTGATATCACAACATCCAATTCAGCACCCACTTTCTCCTCAATCAATTCGATTTACATGTCCCATCTTTCACACTCTCCGTTCTCTGCAATTCCCCCTACTACTCCACTCCTTTCCTTATTGACTTTCTCTTTTGCTCCTCAACTTTCTCTTCAAACCAAAGATTCTGTATTCCATCCAACATCACTTCTTCAATCCCCTCTCCATCACACAACTTCTGTCAGCACTTTCAAATTACCATCGCAATGTCATTACCCAAATCCCGTTCCCGTAACGCTTCACAAATTAGCTCTCACCACGTCTCTCATCCTACCTCACTGATGCATTCCCTTTCCATATTCTTTCCGTCCCAGCTTCCATTCTGCCAAGCCCTTGAATAACATCTTCCCCTTTAGAATACAGATTTCCGATCTTGTCTCACTTTCTCCAAGACTTTCTCTCTCCCACAGTGAAAGTCACTATCAACTTACAGCTAGAAAATAGCATCATTTCACCCAAATCTAACCACATACGCAGAAACGAAAAAGACTTTCTCCCACAAATCCTACAATTTCTATAAATTGAGATTCCTTGAAACACGAAACCGGGAATTTCGAACGCTGATATCCAACGCACGCCCCTTCCTTTTCAGATCTCTCATACTCGGCTACAATAGCTTGACTTTCACACTATCTGGGCATAGGATCAAGGAAGCGTAACTGAATCCTGAAGATTTATGTAAAATCTTCCATTTTAATGCAGTCCTCTTATTGAATATTTTGAATTACGGCTGAAATAAAAGCCCAGCTTTCAAAACACAAAACTTTTCTTAAACATGTACATCCGAACCTTGCATCCAGGCAACACTTTCACAAAACTTGGCCTCCTTCTCTTCTAAATAACGTTTTATCTTCTTCGTCTTTCTCCATTCCTCCACTTCCGTCTCATAGCCTTGCCGCATTCTCTTCTTTAAATTCCCGAACGTAAATCACTAAAAACATCTCAGAGACTTTCCAATTTGTGTCAACCCATTCCATCCCGCCACTCTCTTTTGACTTTAACCCCCAACAATATCCAACCACCACAACATCTACACACCTCAAACACTTCCTAAAATATCACTTTGAGTTGTACAAAGGAACTCCCCTAACAACGGCAAAACACATCTTCGGATTTCCTAGAGCATTGCACAAGACTTGCGACACACTTTCCCTCACCTCTCTGACATGCTTGTGGAGCGTGAAAGCGTTAACTTTTCTCGCTGAATTGTGATTCATTGCCCCTTCTCCCGAGGACTCTATCACCTAATCTTCCATCTAAAAAATAATGCATCACACGCATCGCATCCCAAACTCTGCACATTTATTCACCCATCCATCTACTCTCAGAGGTGAAAGTCGGCTTTCTCCAACCGACACCTCCCTAACTTCCGCATATGCAAATCCTGTAGTTATGTCCTCCCTTTTACCAGCCCTCTCCCTACTTAGCCCATACATGTGATCCTCATATGTACTTTCTCCAACTTTCTCATCCCTACTTTCCCTACATATGACCGCCATCCTTCCATGTCATTTCGCTACATACTCTCACCCACACACTTTCTCTTCTTCTATACATCATCCAGCATCAACTTTCTCTCTCAAATCTTTCCATGTTTTTCAATACTTTCTCCACTGCCATCCCGTCTTTTTCCGCTGTCTCCAAGTATAATACCCCTCCTTCACTCCAGCAAAAACCATACCCACCCCTCCCAACTCTCCTCTGCAATCCATTTCTCTCCTACTCTTATAGAAACTTGCTTTTCCTTCCATTTTGTAAGTATTTGTCATCATGTCTCGTACTTTGTCACATTGTGTCCTCCCTCCAGAGGCTGCTTTCTCCGTCCCGCCAAGCTTTGCTATCCCTATCCACTTTGCAAGTACAGACTCGCTCACTTCTCATCCACCTCTACTTTCTCCTCCATGAAGTCTCTCCGTAACTTTCTCCCGGAATACGCCGGTAACTGAACCAGTATTTTCGGCTACTTTCACTCCCTCTTCATACACTGCTATAAATTCTCCATTAAATAATGCAACGTTTCACAAACATACTCGCCCTGTCCTAGCTGCTCACTCCTCTTCCAATTTCTTACTGAGCATCCCATCTTTTCCGCATCAGACAACATCAGCCAAAATATTAGACACATGTCAATCAACGCTGAATGATTGCCTATCCTTTCATCCTTTATCAAACATAGGTCCCCCATATTCTTCCCTATCCATAAACTCGTCACAATTTCATCTCCACAAAACCTAGAGAATCGCAGGAGCCAGATTTTTGCTGACGCAGCTTCAAATCCTCGGCCAGTTGTTAGTTCAACCCACTTTTCTATGCATCTGCATACATTTTTCAAATAAAAACTTTCTCGGCACGTCGTTACCGCGTGAGAGACGTGAGACGTTGATTGAAGCTGGTCTTTGTGAGTACAAGTCGGCCACCATGTTCATTAAGAAATGAAAAGAAACGAGCACTTTCCAGGTATTCAGGAGCAGATTTAAAATCTAGTTCGTCTCCCCCTCCCATCTCCTCTTCCTAATAAGTCTTTATCTTGCTCATTCCTTAACGAGTTCAATTTCAAGTCACAAGCACGTTCCTACAAGTCCTTGACGATCATGAAGATTCCGGAAACTCAGTCTCCGCTTTCTCTTCACCCCCCACCCCCACAACTTTCTCCGCCCTCCTCTGAATTACATCCAACATGACATCACTACACATAGCAATAGCATTACATCCCTAGTAAAACCAGACTACTACATTTTGTCAAGTCATGAAACTCGGCTTCATATCCTGTCACAGCATTCCAACATCCTCTGTGTTTTATTGCCATGGCTTTCCCATCTCTTAAATTCTCGAATAAAAAAACGTGACTCTTTTCTGCTTTCCCCGAACCGAAGACGCCTGCCACGCGTTCCAGTCTCCTCTCAGCCTTCTCCATCCAGTCGTCCATTTTAAACCAACTTTTTCCGCATTAAGCTTAGCTTTTTCTGTATCTTCTTCAAAGAAAAAAGCAAAAATTATGGATTTTTAAAGCTCTTTTTTTTAGTTTATACGCACTAAAAATTCCTCGGCGGGCTTTCTACTCCTTTTCCAGAAAATTTTGTTTCCTTGTTATTTACATCGTGAACTGCTTCGTTTTGCTTTTTGTTTAGGCTTAAGACTAGATTATTGCGTTCTTTACATTTCCTTTCCTTCGACATTCTATTCTGCTGCTTCTTCTGGCACAATTGCATTTGAAAAATTGATTTTCAACGTTTTCCCTCAACAACTCCATCGTAATTTCGATTTTTCAGCACTTCGATTATACAACGGAACGTTCTAACATTCCCACCTGCACAAAGTCTCAAATTTTCTTCTATATTTTCAGTAAACGGCGTCCAAGTACTGAACCAAAGTATATCATTGCTGCATCTTCCTTTCTCCTGCTACCCATTTTAAAACAAAATATTTAATCGGCGTTAAACCCTTGCATGCCTCCCTTATCCACGCACGTAAAAAATTTCACTCCTCATTCCAGCTGAACATCACAGCGTATTGAACGATTGACGTATCCTAGAAACCCTTGCAAATTACTCTTGCACAACTTTTAAAATAAATTATTAGGCAAAACCATACTTGCCCCCTCTGTAATGCAAATCCCATCTTCTCCATAAACTTTCACAGTATTTTATTACTTTACTTTGGCAGTATAAGCATTAGTGGTCTAAAATCGTTAGCTTTCAGATAAAATACGGAGAACCTTTCAGCTTTATCCCAAATATTTTTACGTCCTTGTCGACCTTTAAAGTAATTATTTTTACCCAATACGTCTTTTACCTCCTTTGGGAGTGCTCTAATGTTTACAGCTAAAAAACTCTGAGAGAGACACTGACTAAGAGAGAGCTATAGAGTAGCTTAAACTTTTCCCGCATCCATCCTTCCTGTTCCTTTCTCTCCTGGCTATTCCATCTAATTCCCCCGAGCATAATCACAGCATCCATATAAATATCGCTTCACTGCATACAGACAATACATCTTCGACCGTATTTCCCAACCACGAGTCCTCAAGCTCTCTCTTCTCCTCCTAGAAATATTCTCCTTCCACCAACTTCATCCTCACTTCGCTCCTATCTCCTTTTTACATTTCCCCGAATCCTAAAAACTCTGATTTTTCTGCCTCCACTCCTCAGCTATATTTTACCCGGAATGTACGGCTCAATTACCCGCGTTAGCTCTAAAATATCTTGTGAATTACTCGCACGGACTTTTTCTCAAAATACTTGTTGAACTCCTCCACTAACTTCCCACCACACAACTATACGAGAATGATTCATGCTCTGGTAGGAAATTTACGGTGAAATATTTTACAAACCTGTTGACTTTACCCGTATTTTCAGTTTGCAGAACCTTCAGAGCTAAAACATCCACAACCAGTCAGCCAGTACAACGCAGATAACCTCCGCTCTTTAAGGATCTTTATCTTATGCTTCCCACTCTTCTTCTAAAGTTTCCACAGGATTCAGCTCCACGCCAAATTGAATCCCCTACGTTCAAGCTAAATCCTCCCTCCCTCATTCTTCCTAATTCTTCTTCACTCAGCCAATTCCTCTCTATTCTTTTCCGTAATTTAATTTTTTCCGTCTTTCCACCCAAATACAACTTCCCATTAATATTCCTTGCTGCAAGCAGACGTCTCACAGTTTTGTCTCAAAGCATACACGCTGGGGCAACCAATTCAACAACCCTTCTGGCATGCATTTACAAGCCAAAAGTGTAGTAACTTGTCCTACAACTCTCTGCATTTACTCAATTGATCCGCAATCCTTAGAATCCTTAGAATCCGAGCTCTAGCTTTTTGAATCCTGTCAAAGAAAGCATCCAGACTTTCCCCTCCTAATAATCCTGTCTCTCATCCCTCTTTTACCACAACTATAATCCTATTCATCTTAAATTAAGCTTAAATCTTGCCTCAATCATATCCAACTGAGACTCCAATTCAGAATGACACACATAGCACCAGCTTTCTCCTCCTTTCTCCTCCCTTCAGACTAATGTAATTAAGTAGGCGTATGCCTTGTCTCCGCTCCTTCCGGCCTCGCACGACTATTTCCTTACAAACAAGGACTCAGCGCTTTACTTTCTCCTTTCACTACCTCCTCTTGTTCCTCTTCCCTCTTCCTTTGAAAACTCTAGGAATAAATTACTTTTAAGGGACACACTTCTCAGACAATCTTACAAGACTTGCAAAATACTTGCTAAACTGTTTTTCTCCAAATCTTTCTGCTTCTTAAACATTTTACAACCAGCAAGTGAGATGCAGGAATAATTTAAACCTTAAACAAACTCTTCCTTTAGTAATCCACCCACCAAGTGTTCTTTAACTCATTAAGTTATTCAGTTTCAGTCCATGTAACCAGCCTGTCATCCTTCGACACGCATCAACCCCACCAGTCACATTCCATTATCCTCAACGAGCCAAGAATCTGCCACATTAAAATCCAATCCCACAAATTATCCTTTTATCTTTTCCCTCTTCAAATATAATTTAACCGCCATTCTCCGTTTAAAGCTCAGCTTGCTATCAATACTCACTCAATCTAATTTTGTTTTCTTTAATTATCCTCTTGCATACTTGCATACTTTACTAGCTCATGGGTATGCAATAATTATGTGGAAACTTATATGAAACGTTGGCTGAAACCTTGTAGCCTATGTTTCAGTTCAACGCCGTTCTACTAACTTTCTAATTTTTACAATCTTGTCCATAAAGTTTCAGGATTGGAATTTTCATCCAATATAAGAATTGATTTGAAAATTTCTTAATGAATCTGAACATTATGCAATCTAGAACCACAATTGTTATCTTTAACACTACATCTAAAGCTTGGAGTAGAGTAAACCCGTTGTAACAGACCCAGAATACAGTGTTGCATTTCAACGCCGTTTTTTACAATTCTATAATTGTACGGGTTTTTTAGTTTAGATTTCCCTCTTTATATACTGTTTAGAGTAACATAAAATGCGTATCAGGCCTAGCACACACGCCTACTACGCAAATACATCCAAGCAAGCATATTCAAGCAAGCTGTACATACCACATACAATCTAGAAAAAAAACTACTGCGATAAAAAAGCTAAGAAATCCCATAAAAAATAGTAAACTCCGGGCATTGCATATGTATGAGAAGGATATGGATTAGTGATCATTCTAAGACAGACGTATCGTAGCCGATGTGTTTGCGGGAGACATCGGATGGCGACGGGTGTAAAACCCGGGAATGGTTGCAGCTGGAAATTAGTCCCAGTCTCTTCATCTTCTTCTCCTTCCATTTTTAGCCTGTCTTCTTCCCTTAGCTCTGTCTCTTTTAAACTTTTTATCCTATCCTCCTCCTTCTTCTTCTTCCACTTCTTCTAGCCTTCCGAGTCTTATTTCAATCTTCTCGTTTCTCCCAAACTTCACTTAACCTTCCACTTGAATATCCTCCAGACTGGAAGAAGCAAAGGATACTTTAGCGTAGCACTAATGTTTTAAGTCATCCACTTGGATATTCTCTCTTAGTTTTTCTTCTCCTGATCCCTCAATTACTCCAATCCT
Source organism: Sminthurides aquaticus (assembly GCA_906901655.1). NCBI lineage: Eukaryota > Metazoa > Arthropoda > Collembola > Symphypleona > Sminthurididae > Sminthurides > Sminthurides aquaticus. The sequence goes on along the minus strand of CAJQTT010000030.1, from coordinate 188,293 downwards.
GCACTAATACACCACCACCCGCACCCCGCCGAAATTACCCGGCTATTATTATTATTCTCCTCCTCCCCCGCAACTTTCTTCACTCCTCCAGGAGGAGAAAACAGAATCAACCTCTTCATATCCCTCCCCCCGTTATAGTTTGTAAGTCTTGTCCTAGTTTTTAAAATCTCAAAATTCTCAAACCCCGCCAATAAGTACCCTTCACTCCACTCCCTGCTCTTCCGGTTATATCACAATTGGAGAAAGCTCCAAGGCCCGCGAATTCCTTCTCCAGCTCTCTCGTACTCACTTTCAAGCCCAGCACAATCCTCTCCAAGATGATCCTCCAACTAACTTGCACACTCCACCAGATTAAGATGCCCTTAAAAGGAATCTCCCATCAGGAATTCCCATTCCTCATTTATGTCCTTCTCAAACATTTCGCATTTCACATCCTCCTCCGTTTTTAGAGCATCTTCCTTCCTCTCCCGCTCTTCATCCGTCACTCTTCTACCCGCTCTTCCCTCCACGTATTTCCCAGGTTCATTCACCATAAAAATTGATTACTCAAAAACTACCATCCACATCAACATCAGCCCTCCTCTTTGGCTATTAAAACTCTGCAAACACACTCACTCCTCCAACAGACTTTATGCCCTCCTCCTCCCTATCATCCTCTTCGAGACTGCTTTAGTTTCCTCTTAAGACCGAAACCACCCAGAAAATCACTCAGCTACAAGAATCCAACTCAATGTATCACTTAGCTATATTTTTTAGTCTTTCCACCGTCGTATCTTGCTCTTCAAATTCCAGTGTGTCTTGCTTTTTTTTCCAGCTTTCTCCTGTTGCAGAGCTGCTTTCTCCTTTGTGTTTAAACGCCTTATTTTCTCAGGGTTATCAAACAGTGTTACTTCTTCTCTTCAATTACAGTAATTAATTAGATATATTAATTCCGCCCGCGTTTCAGTAAATAGATTCTTTAAATTTTCCAATAGGTACACAAGTGCATGATAATCACGATATGTTATAGCTTCTCCACTAATTAATTAATCCAGTATCCATTTTCTCCATTAATTACTTGTTCACTACCCATACATTATTGCCATATTAAATTTGCAAATAATTTGCGAATTATTTTGCAAAATGTTTCACTGAAACCTTAAGTCAGTCAATGATCAATTTTTTCGCTATGCACAATTATCCCGAAAATATCCAACTTTCACTTTTGATGCGTAGACCCACAACTAAACACCCCAGCTTTGTGCGTTAAAGCCTTTCAAATTTTCTAAAAACCAACAGAACCTAGGTGGCGCCACTATCTTGCGTAAAGCTTTCTTTCAAGAGCTTCCCACTATATATAGCACTTAGGAGTTGTTATGCTTGCAGGCAGGCCAATTATATTGATGGCCGTCCATGTAGCCACAACAGTACAACAACAGCGCTTTCACTCCCCTCTTCTCTCCCACTTCTCTCAACCCAGACTGAATCCGAATCCGAAGTAGGATGAATGACGACCACCCTTCCCTCTCCTTTCCTTCTCTCTTCGCCCTCCTCGCTCCGAAACTCGCCTTTCTCGGTTTAACTGCGTGAGAATCCACTCCCATCGACTGACTCCACACAAACCCACGTCTGTATTTTCCCCTTATTCGCCACCATGTATGAGACAGTGTATAGGAATTCCCGGGTTTTACCCTACCGGGGCATGCTGACTTGTATAATATTTTGGCATTTATCTTTCGCAATTTGCAAATTTGCAAATTCGCCAATTTTATACTCACTCATCTACCGAATTTTCTTTTTACCTTCTCCTTCTGGCACTCAAGACTCCCGGTGTTCATTGCCATGTTTTCCATATACTTTGCGCATAAAATAGCCATTTAAAACCAGGCAGAGCGCAGTCTTGTATGGAATTTCATTCACCAACAGTGAAAAGTACATCCGTCCGCATCTTCCACAGACTGCCTAAGTTCGCAGGCTCTCTCAATAAACGAAATTCGGAGGTAAAGCTCAAGCTCAAACCAGCTCAAGGAATACGTACGAGTAGCAAGAAGAGCAGAGCGAGATTATTCCGTCATCCATTACTGGAGCATCCGACCCGAGCTCTTAGAATAATAACCATATTCCCCGAAGGGAACATGCATCTCTTGAAAAATATTTTCCTCTCAGTTTTCATAAACTCTCATCCGGGCAGAAACTTGCTCAGTTCTCGCAATTTTCTTCTCAAATCATTTACGTACAATTTAAAGCGCATCTAAAAATACAATTCTCATCATTTCAAATCCCCCGCCGCTTCAATTAACTTTTAATTTTTGTCTAGCCGCCGGACAGGCAAAAACTTAAAGCAGCTGCTGACATGCAGCAAAATAACTGGATTAGACATAGCTGGATGTTTTTCTTATTTTTCCGGATGCGCTTCATCCGCTACATACTCTTCACGCTACATCCAACCATGGCGCTCCTAATCTTTCCTCATGTACTTTCCCATCCAGCTTTCATCACACCACAACCTTAATGCGCCCGTCAATTCTCTTTTTCCCAAGGGAAATGTAGCGCCAAACTTCAATTCCGTTCACTGCCCTTCTCCACGCTTCATCTCGCATCATTTCACTCGGACACGGAGAAACCGGACACTCCGCATTGAGCCAATTCAAGTCCATTTCCCATCATCATCCTCCTCATCTTACCCAACATTCCCACCTACTTTCTCCGTTTCTACCACCACCCATTCAAACCTCATTTTCCAGCCACCCTCCCGCTATTATTCCCGGCCTTACTTTTCATTAACTTTCTCCTCTTTGGAGAAAGCATCCCTTGTCAGTTACGACTCATCCTATACAATTCCCCTTCTTCATGATGATCCAGTTAAAAGCTACCTCCTAGGACTTTCACCAGCCGCCCCTTTCACCGCAACCTAATCTTGTAGCCACAAGCCACAGATTTTCCTCTTAAATAATCTTTATTTTTCTTCTCCAAAGCAAACACCTTTTCTACTTTCTCTCCTACTTTCTCCATCAACACTCCCACCGCATCTTACTTTATCTTAACGTGACAGTAAGACAGCCATTGACAAACTTCAATTGTGATAGATTACATATACGCCCTCGTCCTCTCTTCTTCTATCTTTATTTCATACCATCATTCTAAATCATTCCAACACTCCAGCATCTTATTTCACTCAACCCACTTTCACTTCTTTAAAGACTCTCCAGTTCTCTAAATTGTTTTGCTCCTCCTTTAAAATTTTCCGCCCATGTTAGATGAGCATATGCTTTCTCTTTTACGTCAGAGAGAAGATTTACTTTCTCCAACAGAATCAAACTTTCCCGTCTTCGCCACCCGCTATCCGATTCCAGCTTAGCTCAGTTCCAACTAAATTGGATACAATGGAAAGTCTACATTCTCCCTACAAAAATAAAGACTCCTTGAGCTAAAAACTGTTTTATTAGATCAGGATTCTTGAGTTTCTAAATTATCGATTTTCAATTCACAGCTCGTTTTGCTTCTTCTATTTTATATTATTTCTTCGAAACCGAGCATTTTTTCCTCAGATTACATAATCCTTTGATTCAAATCACAATTCCTTAGTACTTTACTCGCTTTCTCCAAGTGCACCACCAGCACCTCCTCCACTGTGCTACCTTCGTTTCGTATCTGGTAGCTTCCAACTGCTACCTTTCTCTTTCATGCGTCTCTTTCATCCGGAATTCTCCAAATTATAACTGCTATATGTCCGTTCAAAGCTTTCACCACCATCATACGTATAATGCTGAACGTATTTACTATACATGGTTATTAAACTAGATTTGGAATCCCGCCGGATACTTTCACCGCCCGTCCAATCCAAGCATGCTTTCACCATACAACGTACCGAACCATTTTCACTCCATTTATCCCCAAGCTTAAACCATCCGTATGCACTTTTAACCACATACTCCTCAACCTAATCCTTTCACTACATCTACCTCCGCAATATTCCCCGAACCGTGCAAAACTATTTTCATTATCAAAATGACTTACTTCCCTTTCACTCTGAATCCTCAAATCCATCTCCTTCTTCCTTTTCCTTCTTTCTCTTAAAGCCTAGTTTCAAGAATACATCCACGCTTCCAGTTATATTACATGCAATTCCAAACAAAATCGCATTCTCCTTTCACCAGGAGAAAGTTTCCTTCTGCTCATACAGTATCTTCCGATTAGGAATCAGGGAAATCCTGCCTTTCAAATCTACCGACTTTCCTTTAAATGCATACTTTCTTCGTCCTTCAAGTACAAAACTACACACTCTCAGCCAAGATTCGCAAGAGTCACTTCCAGCCTCCGCTTTCCAATCTACTTTCACTATGTTTTCATTGCTTTCTCCATGGGATGTACAGCATCCCTTGGAAACCTTGTAAATATGCATCCAGCTCTCCCAGTTCCTGTAACTCCCTTTCTTCCTTGAAATCTTAATCAATAATTGCTTTTATCTCCTTTCTCTTTCTTCCTTCATCCAAATACACACATTTTGTTAAACATTATGCACTTGTTCATCGTTTTTTTGTCATTTTCCAAGTATCCTTTTTATCCAATGACTTGCATGCCAAAACTTCTGGTTTTAATGCATCCATCACCTGCAAACATCCTTCACAGTTTTCATAGGCCGGACTACTTTCTCCTCCGCCAACAAGAATATAAAGTAGCAATAAATGAGAGTATTTTCCAATTTCTTTTGGATCCTTTTTTTATTTCTTCCACTTCCGGCTTTCATTACTTTCACTTTGTTGAATCATGTTAAATAAAATTCAAAATTCCTGTTATAATCCCGCCTTCCCTGCCAATTTTTTTGTTTTCTTCTTTTTAATATTTACAAATTTAAGCTTCTTCCCACATAATAAAAGCCATGTCTGACAATCTAACAGAAACTTGGCTGTAAGACATACAAGCACAGCAAGCACATCCTTCAGTCATGCTTCAAAGATTCAATTACAAAATTCCTGGAGCGTGTTCAATCCTTTTACATTACGCTTGTAAATATTCTTTTAATATTTTCTGCATCTTTAAATTCTCCGCCCTTACATTTCTCACACATGGTTAAACTTTTCTTTTACGCCACTAAAGAAGGTGATGAAGCATAGAAAGGAGACAAGCTGACATAAAAATGCCAACTTTCCAAGCTTACAATCTACACCAGCCGTCTTCAGCTTTCCTCCAATCCGACTCTTACGTACACGGCTCACGTAACAGCTTTCCCCTCCACGTAAAGGAGGGGAAAACACTTTTAATAAAATAGATTCCCAATTCAAATAAGAAATTAAACTTTGTTCTCCTCTTGAACAATTGATATTGACGACATTACTTCCCTTTTACACCTGCGCCAACCCATTTTTCAATGTCACATCAAACTAATCAATCCGATTCAATACACAAATCTTCTCTTATCAATTCCACACCTTTCTCTGCAGCAGTGAAGCGTAAGCAAAACCGCAGATTGACAATCACACGTCATTTTTAGCCACGTCTCTCTTCTTTGTTCCATCTTTCTTTTCTTTGAAACATTCTGCGGTGACATGACCTTGTCTTTGTAGACTGTCGTTCAGGTCTTGATTGGATAAATAGAGGACGCTGGACTTTTTCGTAGGACTTATACGATAAGCACATACTGTCAAACAGTTCAAAATGAAATACTTGATCATTCTCGCCCTCGTCGGAGCAGTTGTAAGTAAATCCAAGTTTCACATTTTGGAAAACCTTGGCTCATATTTTGTAATTTTGACCTATATTATTTTTTTCAGGCTGCTTTCTCCGGATCAGCAGAAGCCGATCTTGAATTGAGCCTGCCTCAGATCCCAGGGGTTAGCCATGCGGAATTCCAGCAAGCTTTGAGCCAATTGCCGCCACATCTCGCTAGTCTTTTGGGTCCACTGCCGCCGATGAGCCCAGGTCGTCAACGTATCGCTAGAAAAATGGCTCATGCTCACCTTCGTCTTCAAAGACGTACTCAACCTGGAATCACACTAAATCTTGAGGCCCTTTCCCACTTGAACCTTACTCCAGAACAACTCTCTGCCTTGTTGACGCCAATTGATCCTGCAAGCAGAAACTTAGCTGCAGCCGTTTCGACTTCATCGTCTCAACTTGACGTGAACCAACTCTTGGAAGGACTACCCGCCGGACTTGCAGACCTCTTCAAACCGATTACCTTTAAGCCTGAGCAATAACTTGTATTCACTCCTTATTTAGTTTCAGCCCTGGGAAATTGGAAGATTATATGGAACTTCGAAGCTTTGGTTTGCATATTCCGTATAAGCTTCTGGGATGAATAAAGTGATGATTTAACTGCAATTTTATGGATGCAATTTGTTACTATTTTACATCTTCTCTATTGATTAAGCGGCCGAAAACAGATAGTTTAAAATACGTACCGCATATTTTTCAATTCTTTGAAAATCTTTGAAAAGGGTTATTTAAAATTTAAATTTGAAAATTTAAATTCTCTGAAATTCAAATTTGAAAATTCAAATGTAAACATGGCTATATTTGAAATTCAACTTTAAATGCAGGAAAGTTTAAATTTGACATTTTTTAACACTACTATTTATATTAGACCAGCAATCAAAAGCCCGTAGTTATAAAGATGATTATGTTAACTCCTTTTGAAACTGCTTATTACAGTTAAGGAATATCCCCATTATCATCATTATTATCGTATTTTTTTCGAATCTACAATAATCCGTTTAATGATAACCGACACCCTGTTCTTATATCTATTAATCTTGACTTTTTTGCAACAGGATGGCTAGACCCTAAGAAGCATCTTTCAAACCAGTTTGATTTCAACTTCTGTGTAACACTTGGATTGTAATCGAGACAACTTTAAGCATTTTCATAGCTTCGACCAACAATGCGAGATTTTCCAAAATTAACCAATTCGACGCCGATTTTCAGCGTGATTTTAATCCGCGTCGTCGCATGGCCTTCAGATGGAGATTTGATTGACATGAGCTTCCAAGACGCATATGCTTCAATCGTGGCACGCGAATGTGGCCGAAATATGCCAATCAGAACACATTTGTAATATTCGCCACGTTTTCTATACCGTATACGTTCGTTTCTTACCAGCATGCAATATGCCTCATCGTGACTCCTGGAAATCCGTGAATACAACTTAATAATTAACCATGAAATCTACAGCTCATTAAACGTTTGCGATCATAAAATTTTATTCAATTTTGAAAACAACCATTTTCAGAAAGTAATCAAAGAAATACACATCTTCAATAGTTTGATTATACCGTGTACGAAAAATCGCCATATTAATCATATTACTCAACGATCTAGGCAGCAGTGGTTTCTTCAGCGGCAGCTGCAGTGGTTTCTTCAGCGGCAGCTGCAGTGGTTTCTTCAGCGGCAGCTGCAGTGGTTTCTTCAGCGGGAGCGGCGGAAGTCTCAACAGCAGCGGCGGTGGTTTCTTCAGCTGGAGCGGCCGTAGTCTCAACAGCAGCAGATACGGTTTCAGGTTGAGCGGTGGTAGTCATAGGTGGGCGAAGGAATGGAGGTAACAATCCTTGGAATTGGCTCAAAATTTGCTCAGGTCGTGGAAGAAATTGAGAGAATTGTGAAAATCCAGGGAATTGGGGGAACTGAGGAGCTTCGAAATGTGGGAATTGAGAGTATTGAGGAGCTTGGGATTGGGGGAATTGAGAGTATTGAGGAGCTTGGGATTGGGGGAACATGAATGCAGGTCTTTGTGGCATTTGGAAACCGAAGAATCCTTGTCTAGAAACTCCAACGTTAGCTCCAAGGCTAGCATCAACGGAAGCGGACGGAACTGCTGCTGCCACTTGAGAGCTCACAGCTTGAACGTTAGTCAACAAGCTGTTAAGTTGATCTTGGGTAAAACCGTACGTGTTAGCAAGGTATTGTTGGATTTGAGCGGGAGACAATTGCACATTCAAAGATCCGGACAATCCTCTAGTGGCAACTCCAGCAGAGGCAGAGCCTGAGCCAAAGAGAGATGGAAGAGAGAGAGAGGGTCGTGGGAAGTTGGCGAAAAAGTTTTGAAGTTGAGCGGGAGAGATTGAAGGAAGTCCAGAGAATTGGGGGAGGGGAAGGGTTGTTACAGGAGAGCTTCCGAAGAAATTAAAAGATGGAAGAGATGGAAGCGACGGAAGAGGTAGAAGCGACGGAAGAGATGGAAGCGAAGGAAGAGTTGGAAGAGCAGGAAGTTGAGCGGAGGTACCAGCGCTGACTGATCCAGTTTGCGTTCCAGCAGAAGTAGATGCGGAAGCATCCAACTGCTTGATGGATGCAGCGCTCTAGAAATAATTCAAATTAAATCATTATTTTTTAAACATTTTTTATAAATTACAAACACTTAATTTCAACAAAAATCAAATCTTACAGCTGCTCCGAGAAGGGCAAGTACGATGAAGAATTTCATGGTTGAGGTTATAATGCTTCTTTCCGCCAGGTTCTCTGTATCAGAACTTATCAGAAAGTCGACTATACACTTACAACCATTTCGCCCAAGTATTTATACCGAATTTACCCAATCCTTCCGCAACCAACCATTATTTTTCCATGTTATGCAACTGTTTGCGGTTTCACACCGCTTGTGCATGAACTTGAAATTGCAACAAAAGACTCCTAGCTTGAATAGATTACAGATTATTAAAGATTATTTTCTCTCTCAAACCGGATTTTTCCTGTCCTTAAAGACCATATTACCCTTTATTCTAAAATCTCGACCTTACAACCTTAAACAATTTTCTTCCGACATCCAGATTTCTCCAAGTTTCCCGGCATTCTTTCAAATCCATGGCCACGGCTTGCGGTTACCCTTAACTATTAATATTGTAACAGTTGGACGCCGTTCCGCGAGCTTTCCCACTTTTATTATCCTCTCATAATGTAATTGACTTCTCGATTTAGCCTGCAGCAATTGCAAAAATCAGTCCTTGAGCTAGTCCTGAAACCGTTCCACAAGCTGTGCAAACTATTGCATCCACTATGCATCCACGAGCTTCATTTATCCTTGCAAGTCTACCAACAATGACCAATTCTATTTCGCATCCTAAAAAATCCACCGTGTATCAAATTCAGAATAATCTTCCTCAGCATACAGCTGCCTCCCACATCCTTAAACAAACACATGCACACCTGTTTTACACAAACTCTGAAAACACTCTATCAAATCCGTTGATCATATCTTCCGTACTCCCTCGCAATAGTCGCCCCCGGCTATTCACATCTTCAAGTCTTTCCTGCCAAAATAAACTTTTTAAACACTTAAAGTGTATTCCGAATTTTTACCAGTTCATGGTCCTCCGCTCCGTACAAATTTACCCGAATACACAGGTCAACGGAGACGAGACAGGAAAAATTAACTTGATTCATCAGCTGTCAGCTCTTTACAGCTTTAGATGAACTCTAAAATCAAACGCAACTCCCTTCCTGTTCACTCACCCGCAAATTCCTTAAATTTGCAATTTTTTATTTCCATCACATCTGCTACACTCAGAGCTTCCAAGTCTGGAAAAATCAAGGCGAAACGCCAACACACTGTGATAACAACAGGTGGTAAATTGCAAACAGTCCGTTAGTTTCTTCCCCCACCTTTCAAGTTTCCATGGATCCTTTATTTCTTGTAGCTCCTTCTTGTTCATGTTGATTCATTTATTTGGCGTTTATTCAAATTTAAATGCATCCCGGCAATTCCCACTCGTATTATAAACCAGAATCCCCGCTTTCTTTTAAATCATTTACTTTTTATTTTTCAAGTATTTTTTACCACAATTTCACAGCTCATACATGAGTCAAATAAACTTTACAACATTTTTATCAAGAGCACTTTTACAAAATCATTTTTTCCTCGACGCACATAACTAATTTTACCATTACATTTTTAAAATTTAATCAACTCTTAACCAAACTGTATTCCTGAATTAGCAATATTAATACTGCTTTCAATTTTTAATACTCATTTTAAAAGATTTCCCGATACACATATCCACAAAATGCACAGTATCTTCACAGCTCTCTAATCACAACTTTTGATCGCTTGCATTGTTCTCGACCGGTTTTGGCAACCTAAGCACAATTACATTCTAACATCTTTAATAATTTTCAAATTCCCAATCCCCAGTGAATTATTACTCTTGTAACAAGACAAAGACTTATTTACGCCCTGATTATTTCCATTCCTCCGCCTGGTTCCACTGCTTCTCAAAACTTTCTCCAATCCTTCCGCTGTCTGTACATCCACCTCATCAAATATTTCTCCAGGATTACTGTATACTGCTCATTTAAAAGTTTTCTAATGAACGCTTCACTCCCTCTGCCTTCCTTGTATTTGTTCAAGGTCATGTACAAAAAGTAGTTTTTTTTAAACTTTCCTTGTACTTTCACTACTTTCTCCAAGTTTTCTCAATCCATTCCGCCTGTCTTACATAATGACAGTCTCACTCCCGTCCCAACTTTCACCAAAGTCACAACAGGCACAGGTAACTAAAATCACACAACTGCAAACCTTTTCCAATACTTGTGCTTTCTCCTTCTTTCTTCTTGACTCTTCTTCCCGGTTTTTTAATGTCCTTTCCTGTTTTTTTTCTGTTTCGCAAGAGAAGTGAAAAAAGTTTCGCATGGATCTCAAACAATTTCCTTCCAATCTGCCCCCCTCCCCTCATTTTCATCCACCGCTTCCGCATCCTCATTATGGGCAGGAGAACTTTCCTCCCATCCACACCACCCCTCCCTCCCACCACCCCTACCATCAACCCCCCCTCAACAACCTCAATCTCCAAGCGACTCTTCCACCAACTGGCTCAGGCATAAGGACTCCACCAAAGGTAGCCGATTTTTATTCATCTACTTTCTCCGACTTTCTCTTACTTTCTCCAAGTATTTCTTTCAGAGCACGCTTCAGTGATTACTAGCTCATCCTTTAACATCTTTTATTATCATTTTCCGCATCCCATCTCCCTCCATCACATACTCCCTATTCCAATTAACATGTAGTTGGAGAGGTAATTCCGAATCCTTCTCCGCCAATTTTCCCCTCATTTCCTTCATCCTTCTTTCAGATTACCATCATCCTTACATTCTTCCACCATCTCCCTCATCTCATTTCGCTTCCATCTTCTCATCTCATATTTATTTGCTTAGACGAAATCCACCTGCGTCGACTCCCACAATCCCTTCCCAGTCTTCTCCAGACCGCACCATCCCAAAAGCTTATTCACATTTTTAGCCTCCATCCCACGCTCTCTCTTTAACCCTTCACAACTCTTTCTACAAAGTTGCAGCAGCTTCCATACTTTCTCCTGGCCGGGCTTTCTCCTCTCTCGCTCCTTCATCTTTTCATCCGCATACACTCATCTTGATCTCTCCCACCCGGATTTCCAGAACCCGGCGCATCTTTAATAAAATCCTCACAATTGAATCTGTGTCAAATTTCAAGCATCATGATTAGCTTTCAGGATGAAACTCTCCTTCCAGTCTCTGCATGGCCTTTCTCCATCCAGTTTCCAGCCCGTCTCCACACTGTCTGCAGTCTATTGTAACCTAGATAAATTCTACTTTCTCCATACTATATACAAGCTTGCAGTCACGTCCCACCCATTGTAGCACACAACCACATGATTATTACCTTTCTCTTCTTCAAAATTTCATTTCCCTACTCAAAATCCGCATCAGTGTCCATAATATATTGATTTTAGCGCTTCTTAACCTACAAGCTCCGACCTTAAATTTCACTTTCTCCGGTTTTTGTATTTAAAGTTTACGTCTTTGGAGAAAGTCATCTAGACTTTCTCCAACCAGTTATGCTCTACATTCTACATTTTGAAATTTCCGGTTACTATTTTTTCTGCTTCATAATTCTTTTCAAAAAGTTCAATATTATGTTCATACGCGGAATAATCCGTAGCAACACAAAAGGAGATAGCCTTTAAAACAGAATGATACATAGTTGGGCTGTGTTTCTGTTTTTTCTGCCACTTTCACCACTCTAATAAGAGAAACGTCAAGAGCTATGAGCATATATGGTCAAGTGCTTGTGACGCCACAGTGGACTTGTCCTACTTACGCTAGAATGCTACTTCTCATGCATCTTGGCTTAGTGCCACTCAATTCCTTTCTCCTTTCTCATGACAAAAGGGATGACTTTCTCCTCCTGCAAAAACTCAGAGATGAGCTCTGGGTAAAAACAACATGGACAAAAATTGGAGTTGGGATGTTTTAAAAAAATCTCCATTTTGTTTCTTGCGCCAAAAAGAAACACCTGCAATTGCAGGTAAATTATATGCTAAAAATTTGCATTTACTTCCCCTGAATACTATCATGTATGAAGAGAATGAATACACTTACATGGGACACACTGCGTATAGGATTTCGGTTTCCACCTCGGCAGTATCAGAGTAGCCCAAACGAAGAGAAGAGCATTGAAAAATATTATCTGCAGTTATAGACCAAGGTTCGAGAATAGTGAAAGCGGCATAATAAGGATTCTGGTCATGTCAAAAAGTTTATGAATACGAGGCCATTTACTCCTGGCCTCTCTTACCAATAGAAGAAAGGGCAAATGTGCTCAAGAATTTCACATATATTATCATGGCTACATCTTCTATTTCCTCCGAGAAAAGAGCGCAATTTTTAAGTCCCACTTTCTCCGACCTCTTCACATATATTTTCTCCGGAAACATTTCCACAGCCAAGTACAAGTTACACAGCAGGTGTAAAAGAGTAAAATTACCATCAATATATATCTTCTTTCCACCTTTTTCCTCCCTTTCACCTCCAGAACTGCCCAAGAAAAATAAAAACCCCCACTTTCACCATCACAGCCTCTGCATTCTTATTATCTCACGTACCATTAGAGTCACGAGAAGTACATAAGTCAGCCAGCTTCCTGGAATTAAATTCCCCATTTCATCTCCTTCCCTCCATCATCAACAACCAACCCAATTCACGTACTCGCTCAGAATACTAGAGATACCCCAACACCGCTATCTACTTTCTCCACTTTCTCCACGCTCCCTCCCTCCAGCTACACCTTCTTCGCGAGGAGAAAGCTTCACCACTCTCTGACCCTCCTCTCATTTCCCCCAACCCTATTTCATTATACCCTCATCTGGAGTCCATGAGGGCCTCATAATTAAAAAACGAACGCTAATTGAATATCCCTCATGATTAACCGCGTCCCTCCCAATCCTGTTGAAAACCTTTTATACCTTTCTCCACAATCTTTCTCTGCGAATCCATTACTTCCTTTCTCCCTAAAAATCCTCTTGGGAACACAGAGCCGGGCTTTGCCCAATCATAGTATGTCATTATCCCGTCATTATCTTCCCGCATAACTTTCTCCCCTGATAACAATTCAAAATCTCATTTGCACCTACGCGCGCCCTCTACGACTCCTAATCCAATTTCCCAGTCTTACTCAGCCTAGATTTGCTCCTTGGCGATTTAGATTTAAAACACACAAATTAATATAACTAATCATATTTTTATTTAAAGCCTCTTACAAAACCGGCACAACTTTCTCCACTTACTTTCATTTTCCATTACAATCACAAAAATTCACATACGACTTTCACCGCCACTGCTTTCTCCACTTCCGGTAGCTTCACAAGGAAAATTGAAAATATTTCTACCCAAAACAGTTCCAAGCGCCTCGATTGCTCTGAGTATCGCTAGTAGACTTAAAACTCCTACAAATGATTCCAGGACGTCAGATCGGTATTCCTCATGCGTCTGTCTCCAGAAAATGTACCATCGTTCCGAGATAATATCTTTGCCCAGCGGCGGATTTATCCGTTCCTTCCATGCTACATTTGTGACACCGGATAAACTCAGGATGATTCCAGTGACAAGGCTGCAAGCAGCGAGCCTTGCGAGATAGACGCGCGTTGACACAAAACAGCTTTCTCCGCTGCTTTCTCTTTCTACTGGGCCAGTTCCAGGCGATGGGCTTGGACAGAAAAAGGAATTACAATAGAAGAACTGGTCCAAGGATTTAATGATGAGGAGGACTGTGAGGGTGAAGAGCATTCCGAAATCCTTCCAAAAATTCTCATCTCCTCGTTTTACTCCTATTAGCCAGCTTCCAACAACCAGCCCTGCTCCTCCAGTCAGACAGATTCCCTCCAAGAGAAACTAGAAGAAGAAGATAATAAAACCTTTCACGATTACTTTCTCCGCCAAATCCACCCATTTCCTTATTTCTTATTCCTCCTCTCTCTCTCTCCTCTCTCCTCAAACACATATATAATATTCCTTATCTCTTCCCCTCTCCCTCCATCTTGTCTCTTATAAAATCATATTTCACAAATATAATTCTAGAGGAAAGAACCATTACAAATTCCTACCGGAAGTATCAAGTCCTTATTCTCGCACTCGGCTTCCAGAACCACATTTTCCACTCGCCTCATATCACATCTCCCCCTCCTCCATAATCGACGTCTTCTTCTTGTGTGCTTTTATTATACTGCGGGATTTCAAACTACCCGCCCTCATCCAAATGCGTATAAACAATTTTGGCCCATCATCTCCGTTACGTTTAGCTACTGCACAATCTCCACAAACAGTTCCCGTAATGAAAACCTACAAGGATTTCCAGCAATGTTAAAAAAATCTAACGTAGTACTTTCTCTTCCTTTCACTCTCTCCATCTATTCCAACCAATCAACGTTCTCTCCCAATAAATCCCATTGACTCCAACACACGTGCTTCTATTAGCTCCATCGTTAACCAATTTAGTTGCTTGTACACAGGCTGAAAACTTTTCTCAGAAACCTTGAACAAGACATTGCATCAACTCCGACTTTCACCACCATGCTGAACGGCAATAAAAAACAAGGCTACAGATGCTTACTTGTGTGCTGGGATGAACCCATTGCAAGGCTAACTTTCTCCTCCTTTCACTTTGCTTTCACCACCCACAAAACCAATTCATTGAATAGCCAAGCCTTAACCACTACCTTAACCCTATCTTCCTTTCTCCTACTTTCACTCTGAGCCCAATCCAGATGCGTTTGATTAATTGTCCAACCCACTGTGCACGTGCCTCACTCCTTCCCGTCGACAACATTAACTCTTGCGAAACAGGCTTTTACCAGACTTACCTTACCAGAAAGGGCTTCAGTTTACCCGGGAGTCTATCCAACTACCCGGGAAACCGGAATCTCAAACCGCACATCACCGACCCAATCGACAGAGTCGTGCGTAGGCACACCTGCCCTATCCAATTTGCGTCATCGCTTCTACCTTTTCTTTTCCCCATTTCCGCTCCGTAAATTCTCCTATGTACTGTCGAATTACGCCTATTTTTTTCTTTTCTTTATTCCGACTACTTTAAGCAATTTAACACTAAAATTGTACTTGCACATCGTTAGTCCATCCGCCATCTTCTTTATCCACCACCATCTTTGAGCCTTACATTTGAATTTATTTTTTATTTTAAATAATATAATTATAATAATTTATTCATCTGAATTCCATTTAGCCTCGGCTCATACACCGCAATCATCGTGTCTCATACTCATAAAATTTTATTTACAATTCCAAAGCTTCAAGGAATCCAAACTTGACCATTTTCTCCGAAACTATAAAGCAGTATTCAAATATTCTCAGACAGCACAAGAGTATAATTATCCCTAGGAAAGAGTTTAAATTAGCTTCCATTTGCATTGTTGCAACAAATTGATTTAATCTTTGCTGAACCCCAGGAAACCATTTTGCAAAATACTTGTTTCTCCCACTAATGAACATTAGTGATGCAAATATTATGAGTAGACAAGTTCCTAAGCGAATCTGTAATTTTCAAACACATTTTCAAATTAAAATTATTAAAAAACATATTATTATAATTTTAATTTTAAAATTAAATTAAAACCAATTATTTAATTTAATCTCATATTTTTACCAAAACATTCCAAGTTTTCTGTGTCCCATCTCCATAAAACTTTTTATCCATAACTACCAACATGATGGCAGTAGATATGAGAAGCGCAGGACCTGCTAGCGGAAATCCAGGACTTACGACCAGTATTCCAGCCCAAGCTCCTAAAATTGCACCAGCTGAAGCTGCAATTGTAGCTGCTTCATATCCCTAGAATATTCACAAAATTAACAATTAAAATTAATGTTAATACTACTACCTAACTAAATACTTTCTCAAGAGTTTTCGCTAACTCACCGCAATTTCAAGCTTGGTTACATAATCCCCCTCTTCGGGGATCCGTACTTCCATCATTTTCCCACAGCTTTCTCCTTACTTTCACTTCTTTCTCTATGTACCTCTACCAAATGCTAGTTTCATAATTTTTAATGCTAGTTTTAATAATTCTATTCCCAAACCACATATTTCGCGCTTTCAGAATTAAATCCCGTTAATTACTTTCACCACTGCTATGGTAACCTCCAACTTTCTCTGCTGCACGTTGTCTGTACATTCCTCCCCTGTACATCAACGACTTTCACCTCCTGCATCAATCTGTATACATGCGTATTCCCCCTTGTATATACTCCTCATTCTCCGCGTCCTACATCATAACTCTCTCCTTGTGAATTTCCGTTTTGCAACAGTTTAATTTAGCCTGATTGGCTTTTCCTCGGCTTTCACTCCAGCGTCAAGCGTCGGCAAATAGTGGAATGACACTGTCAGTGTAGGAAAATTAATGAAAATTCCCTGTCATCCCATCCATTCATCCTCCGTCTCTCACCTGCTAAACTTCCTGCTTGGAAGGTGATAGAAGACTTGCAATTTTCTGAGCGTGAGCATCACATTATTCACCTGCAACTTTCTCTCAAACTTTCACCGCCTTCCTCATACCCTCCTACACCATTCCCGCTCTTTCAATCTTCCTCAGATGACTACCAGCCTTAATCCTCTAGTAAAGTACCAATTTCATGTAGTTTCACACACACAGCTATAGCTTCCCAGCCTGTACTTTCACTATGCTTTCCCAACTTTCTCTTCCAAACCCATTTCTTCTCTCAACCCCTCCAGCCATTTCTATCATCTATCCGGGTGGCAGTTTCTACTTTCCTACGTGTGGATTGGATAAATCAGGAACAGTTGTCTTTGAACCTTTTTCAAAGAGAAAGTTTAGACCTGCTTTCCCTTGTCCCGAGTGTCTCCTCTCCATGCTGGTTATGGTCCTGTACTCTCTATGACGCGCGCTTCCCCCCCCCGTATTTTCCCCCACTACTCCCCAATGTATTTCTACTCCCCATTGAATTTTCCTAGTTTGTTAGATTCTCTTTTTCTCGGCCCCAAGAGGACTCTTTGGTGACTGCTTTTGGTAGTAGATCAATTTCTTTTCCCCTCCACATCTCCATTTCCCTCTGATCACATCCCATAATGGGATCATAGGACACCTAAACAAACCTTTTTGTACCGTCTATCTCCTACTTTCTCCCGCTTTCTCCACCTTTCTCTCACATGTCTCATCTTGACTCTTATATATCTCCCATGTCTTTCACTTTCACTCCTTCCTCCGCCATTTCTCCTTAGCTGTTCCCATAAAACTGAGCCCGTAATTTTTCTTTCCCACCCATCTACACTCATGTTCTAAAAACCAAGGCTGGAAATTGGCTTGATATCGATTCCAGATTCAACACACCCTCCCGCAATTCCATCAACCAGCAAGACACGACCAACATTTTAACATGCAGCAGCCCTCACAGCAGCAGCAACCGCAACAACTTGCCCACTTTCAAGATTATTCCCAACCAACCCGGGACAGACCCGCTGCTGGCGCTAATGGAAATATCCCCGTGATGTCCCGGTACCCGAATTCCGAGAATTTTATATCACCACTGACTTTGTCGCCTAGCGGGTGGAATCCCCCTCCGATTGCAACCCGTAATGACCCAAGGTATAATCAAACAGCTCATCACCCGCCTCCACTCATCCGTTACCCGGTACAGAGCCAGGCTGGTGCCGCACCTCACCTCAACGATCATCCCTCCGTTAACACTGGATTTTCAACCGGCTCTCTCTCAAATCCGCTTGTAATCAGTCACGAAAATCAACAACCCAAATACCCGCCTCTTTCCCGGACACGGGATCAATTGAAAGAAGAATTGGCCAGGTCTTTAGCATCCGACTCCAACGTTTCTTGCTTGCCTGGTTACAAACACAGGTTTGTTTCCTTTTATTATTTGGAATCGTACAGCAACTTTCCTCCCAACTTTCTCCTCTCCTTACTTTCTCTTTCACTTATTTCTTATATCCATTCCCTTAAAACCCTGAGAAACTTGTGAACAAGGTTACAGCATTAATTTTAATGTCACCCAAGCTACTTTCTCCAACAGGACTTTCTCCTCCATTCCCTTTGTGCTGTTGCTTCAGACCAGTTCATAGTGACACTCAACATTTTGCAATGTCAATGCAGTCCATCCAACTAATTTCTCTATTTCGTCCTGCGTCACTTTCTCTTCCCAGGAAATAACCTTTGCTCCCATCCTACTTTCTTCTATCCCTTCTAGCAGTGCTTTCACTCTGTAATCCTTTCTCTGTTTTCTCCCCTCAACAAGTGCTTTACAGCTAATATTCACACAGTCTCATGATTGTAGTCTTCCATACCTTCATTACATTATTCTAGGGCCTACCCTAAAAACAATTTAGCCGCTGGCTCGTGCCTTACAAAATCTTGCTTTCTTCTACTTTCTCCTAAAACTGGTCCTCTATTAACCATAGCTTTCTCCCTCTTTTAACCTACTCAGGGAACCAGCTCCAGCTTTTGATCATCCACCTTACAGACAAGATCAGCATACTTCTCCTCCTCTTCCTGGACAATCCCGGAGAAAGTTTTTTCCTAATCAGAATCAGTTGGACTCCACAAATATTCCCCGACGTTTCTCCCATCTCACAAATTCATCAGATTTCCCTCACAATTCTTCACCAAACAGCGACCTTCTTTACCGCAGTTATACAACTTCATCAATTCCTTCCACCCCTTTCCCGCCCAATTACCCTCATCATCTAACTTTCCCCGTCTCAACATCACTCCCTCAACTGAACCTCCCCCCCTTCAATTCAAGCCCCCTTCCAGACACAATGGCAAATCAATTCGGACTCCCGGCCAAGTTTCGGGCACGAAACGACAAAACAGGGACTTGGCTATCCATGGGAACTCCTGGATCTTGTAAGACAACATTTTATTTTCAAAATCTTTATTTCCCTCTCTTTTCGCTCCCTCATGTCCTCCTTTCATGAATTTCCGTACGTTTATGCTTTGCAACAGGAAGCACAAATCCTGCTTCATTCTATAGTTTTCCTACTAAAAACCGCTTATTACAGCACCCTAAAATCCACACCCGCCTCTCGTAGTACTAACCACCTCCAAATCTCCCGGGTAAACAAGGAAAACTGATTTCGCGGCGCCAAATATCCTTAAATCCCATCGTTATCGTTATCTCCAAGTACCAATTTCCGCAATTTACTTTTACACTAATCAACGCGTAAAACTAAATGGCTCATGACCCCGGGGTCAGCTGCTCAAATCATAACTTTTGATAAACGATTCCTTTTTCATTCCTAGCAGCCCGGCGCCGTACAAATTGGATACGGCCTTTCCCCACTTTCTCCACCTGACTGCCTTCCCTTAATTGCCTTGACGCTAGCTTCCTCCTCTTCCTCTTCTTCCATAACTGCATCCCATTAATATTAGGCGGAAGCTATTATTAAGGAATCTCAAATTCCATGTTCCTACCAGCCTCACATCTTCTTCCCACGCTTTCTCCATCTTGCTTTCTCCTCAGGCCTTGCACGTACCCAGTTTAACCAGGTCACTCTGTGGCTCTTCCAGCAGGTGACACAAGCCTTCAAGAGGCCAAGGCCATTAAAGAGGGATATCGTCAAGAGCTTGAGAAGCAGATTGAACAAGCTCGACTGAGACGAGAAGAGGAAATCCGACGAGAGAGAGACATCAATGATCATCCACTCGGATCCCAGTACGCTCAGCACAAGTCCTACTTCCAGCCCAAACATCTACTAGCTCCTCCAAATTTAACGGCTCTTGATACGGGTAAGTGCTTCCCATTCATAGTCAGTCCTCAATACTTTTACTACTTTCACAACTTTCACGACTTTCTCCCATCCATGCACAGCATCTTCACCCAGCTTACCAACAGCCCATGGAAGCCCTAATGCAAATAATCTTTTCTACATCCTCTTCCAATACCTCTTCCAATACCTCTTCCAATACCTCTTCTGTCCCCTAAATCTCCTCGAATCCTTCCTCCAAACCAAATTTACAACACTCTTCCAAAATTGGAAACAAACAACACTTACGCACGCTTCCTCAAAAAAGCTTTCCCGCATTTCCCGGATTCCAACACAGGCCAATTTCCTTCCCAGCTTTATATACATTCTTAAACCCTTCCTTAGGAAGCTTAACTGTAATCCCCGCTGTCCCTACCTTATTCTACTATTTACCCGCGAAATCCTGAAATAATTTCACTAACAAGCCAAGCACAGGCTTAAACCACTTTTTTCGCGAATTTTCCCACACGTCAAACCCTTTGGCAAATTTACCTCCATTAATACCCTATTTTCCCAAAGGCTTTTACATTTTGCAAAACTTTTCCTCCCTTGCAAATAATTTCACGAATTTGCAAATATTTTCCCGAATTTGCAAACATTTTCGCGAATTTGCCAAAACCATACACGCTTCAACTCCTCCCTAAACGAACGCAGAGACACACAATTTCATCCACAATTACTTTCATTTCAGCCACCAAATTCTCTCAAGACCAACCAAGGACATCTGAACCGAATCCCACGAGACATCCCACTACGAGACTATCATCCACAAATCCAGTAAGTAAACTCTAATTTAATCCCGTCAAAACTAAACTTTATCCAACCTGGACCATCGCACCGACAGTATAAACAAAATTTCCCCGGCCATTTCAACCTCCCGCTTCCAACAACTCCTCAGTCATTTGTCCACCTAATCCAATTTGACTAATTTACTTTAATTAATAAATTAACTTTCAGCCAAGTTCAGGATCACGAGCAGAGTTTCAACCCATAAAATCGGAGAATTCGTCCAGATTAGCACCATCCACATCTTTGTCTCAATCTACCGCATCACCTATTAACCGCCACCCTCCTCCCCCTCACCATGATCCAAATTCCGGTACAAGAATAATCCCCTCCCCTCCAGTCCCATCCACTCAATCACCCTCCTGGCCAATGTACCTTTCTCCGAGTTCCGGACCTCCCCTTCCCCTCGGCCCTCTTCCCCCTCTTCCCCCTCCACCACATCACCTTGTACCATACCCTTCAGCATTTCTTCCCCCACATCCCCTACCAAATTATTTCCCTCCCCATCCAACCTACCCACCTCCAATCCATCCTTCAAATATCCCACCCCTCCCTCCACCACCTCATTCCCATCATCCTCCTCCCCCTCGCCTTCCTCCCCCTCCTCTAGCCTCTCAACCAAGTAACTTGTTCCTCAATCCTGCATTCCTTCTCATTCCTTTTAATCTTCTTAAAAGTATTTGGATAATTGCTAACCTAATCATATATAAATCCGATTCCATACAGGATCCGATAAACTTCCCGACGGCCACCATCAAATAAATAATTCACAGAGTCAACCCCGTCCCCCTCCTCATATTAAACCCGCCCGGGATTTTCTCCCTTCAAACTCTAGGAATCACGAGGACAGGAATCTTCAAAATAGAGAGAATCACCGTCAAAGAGAAGAAAACTCCGCAGAAGAAAATGACCAGGCGGAAGAGGATGAATTCCACTTACGACATTACGCGGGACAGGTAAAGAGAAGAAAGATGAAATGATTCAAACTCTCGGAATTCTTTCTCCGAATCACTCAAATTCATGTCATTTTTTCCCAATCTCTGTTGGCTACCTGGCCTCAAATTATTTTTAGCCCGCCTCCTTTCTCCATCCCTCACGTACTTTTCTCTCCCTTATTTTTTCTTGATATTCCAGACATCCGACCAACTACCTGACCCTGCCCTAAAGACCATGATTTACAAGAACGAGCTCCGTCGTCAGATTATCCAAAAGCAAAAGGATTCAGAAGAGAGGGCAAATCGAGAGCGAGAAGAGGATGAGAAACTCGAGAGAAGAATCAGAGAACATGAGGAAAGGATGCGACGTGAAGTTGCCGAGGAACAGAGGAGATTCTATCAAAAAGTAGCTCTCAAAAAACATTCTTTTCAAATCTTATCGTCGCCCTTCTCTTTTCCTAGAATTCATACCCTCGTCCCACCGCTTTTCCCTCTCAAAGATCAAAGGCAAACTTCCCCTACTTGAGTCTATTGAATCTTGTCCCATAATTTTGTCAAAATTAGCACATGACCCTAAATTTTAAACATTCCTGCCTTCCTTTCTTGCAAAATTTCAAAAAATCCCGCCATAATTTATCTGCATAAAATTGCAAAATTACCATCAACCCATAATTCAATCCCTCACCCTACGCCCCCTTGCATGCCCCACACAAGCCATGAGAATACCCGCACCCCGCAGCTTCCGTTACTTACACCGAGCAACTTTTTTTCGCCAATTTTCTTCAACTATTTTCGCCAACAAAGGACTCAACTTTTATAATATGGGCGGGTTGTTCGTTAGAGATGCTTTCGCAATTCGCAACTATTGTGCAAAGTGGTTTCATGGCTCGTTTTCCCCATCCCCCCCCCCTTCTCTAGCCCCTCTCATTCTTTTCCTCCGTGACTCCACTGGGAAGTTGCTCCATTGAATCCTGAAAAAAGTTTTTCTTTTCTTCTCTCAACCTATACACTGTACGTAAATAATCACATGTTTTCGCAGACGGGGTTAAAAGACTTGATATGGAGACTCGACCAGGACGTGTACAGATCAGGAGGAGGAGGAGGAGGCGATGGCGGAGGGAGGGGAGAGAGAAGAGAAGGAGTTATCAAGGAGAAAGCAAAATACGGAATTCATCCCAGAGACGAGCCTAAGAAAACATCTCAACGAGATCCCTACGGATTTAGCGCAGGTAGAGGAGAAACATGAATCGACTTAATATTAATTGCATATCCAACAAGTACAAACAGCTTTCTCTCTTCCATATACATCCTTCTGGCTCTGCTTTCCTCCTTTAAGCATCCTTTCTCTTAAAATAAGAAACAACTAAGAAAGCTCAATAGCAGCTCTCTGTCTCAGATTATTTCTCCCATCCGCGTAATGGTGGCTTCATTTCTATACTTTCGCTCCTACTTCCCTCTGTACACCCTACTTTCTCCTCCTTTCTCCGTCCAACTTAAAGCTAGCATGTGAAGAGAGTATTATGGAGTGAAGCTGCAAGTGCTTCTTGTATTAAGCTCTTGGCTTTTATAACATCTCCTTTAGCTTCCGTCAATATTAGCATTACTTCCAAAAGAGAAGGCAACGTCAATCTCCGCTCATTTAACTTTCCCCTTTATTGCAAACTCCCTTGCAATTCATAAACAGTATACATCCCTAACTTTCACTTCCTTCCAGAGCGACTACCACCTCCTTCGGATTCTCCTCCATTGTTACAGCGCTATAACACGGAGCAGTACGAGGAGAGGATCCGGGAGAAATGCAGCAAAAGCAGAGATGATAATTCCTCAGACTTTCACCCACCGCCAGATGATGCAACCGAGCACTACGGAGGATACCCTCTCCCACCAGACACTCAAAATCCGTCCGGAACTCAATCTGGTATGCAACCCACATAGTTGTGTCTAATACTCACTCAACCCATCATCAGCACCACTATCAATCAATACACACGCTCCCATCATAACCCCTTAAAACAAATTCCAACTTTCTCTCTCCTCACACCCACTCTCCTTGTAATACTCCCAAATTTCTAATTCATATCAAACCCTTTACAAGATCCTGCATTAATCAACCATTCGCTTTCTCTCTCTCTCTCTCTCTCCTCTAGCTTTCACTGAATCCTATCATTAAATTCAATACATGAACCCAGGAGCTTCCTTCCTCTTTCTAATCTCCAGCACAATCCCCGAGTCTGCCAACCTGTAACAGGGACTCTTCAAACCCTCCAGCGCTTATTCATATTTGACCTCCTTTCTTTATTATTCACAACAGATTCTTCATTCAAAGCCAAGCTCCAGGAACAACTTCTCCCGCACAACGGACAAGGTGATAATGAACAACTTTCCGCATCTCCTCAACCTCTCTCCCACATCCTCGACTCTCTCAACATGGAAACCCTTCGAATGGAGCGAGTCATCCGGAGGAAAATGAACTTGTGATCCTAGACAGAACCAACCAGGCAGGCAGACAGCCGGAATGACAGAGCCAACTTGCTATCTTCCTACAGAATCAAGCAAAAACATCCGGCGGAGAAACTAATCCATTTCTCTAGTAACACTGTCTAGCTGTCGACCCGTACTTCGTCAGCATAGCTAGTCAGTCACCCGTCAGCACTTGTTGCCTCTGTTAACCGAGCCGTGAACTCGGGGTGTGGTAGTTTCAGGGGAATCCAGTTAACCGAGGGTCGTCTCGCTGATTAAGCTCTTTTTGTCTACAAATTCTCTAGTGCATATTTCACACTTCCTCATTCATTCCACACAGAACAGTAAATAATCTTCTTTCCAAACTTGCCCAATCCAACCTTTTTCTTTATCAACTATGCAAGCCTGAAAGCTGTACCGTATTCCCACTACTCATCGTCTTCAAGTTTATCACCGCAATTGTACATTGTGAATTTTAGATGCATTACTGAAGTATTTAGTTGAATTCAAGTACAAATCAAATGTAAAGCGTTCCAAACAGCAGTTGAGTTACTGTAAACGCTCCAAACAATGCTCTTAAAAGCGCTAAAATGAAACGTTTCAATATTTCAATGCGAGGCGTCAGTTTACTCACTGACGGGACACCTAGTGGGGAACTGTACGACTATTAGGAGCTGGAGATAGGCTTTCAGTAGGCAGGAACATTTGAATCTGGGCGGCTACGGAGCGCGGCGGGAAGAAGAGCCGCGCCGGATTCCTTTATGGAGCACATTGTGAACAATGGGAACTGTCCATTGTTTGGATGGTGCTCTTTGTGCCTTAAGATTTTACATTAGAGAGCACGGTTGATACGCCAGAAGAATAATTTAAAATACGCCATCTCGCACAAATTGCGAAATCCAAGTTAACAATCAAGTTAATTACGATTGCGCTATTATTTTTCTTGTTCATCGCTACCTCATAACTTTTGTGTGCTTTTTTTGTGCATCGCAATTTTTTGTGTTATCCTTTACCTTTAATTGAAGTTTTAATCAATACAAACGCTATTTGTTTGTGGTTCGTATCTGGATACAGGTAAGCTGGTTAACCCATTAGCGTAATTCATGATTTTAATCATTAATTTACTTATAATATTTCCCTTGAATGGATACCTGTTATGTATCGCTAATAACAACCCCTAATACAATTAAAATCAGAGTTTTCCGAAAATTTTAAATTATCATGCACTGATGTTTGAATGAAATCTCTTTTTGTAAATTTACAGGATAGAATCAAGTTATTGACAGTTTTCAAGATGTCGGGATTTGATCAGCAACAAGTGTTTGTCTCTCGGGCCTTGGGCCCGGACGGTTACGAGGATGATGAGATGGCAGTCGTTCATGATTCACGGCTATCTAAAAAGCAGTTCAAGGAGTTTCTTCGACAATATCAAGAAGGAAACTATAATTACAAATACAGGTACGATACACAACTATATGGTTTCCTGGAGATTGATGTAAACAATTGTAATGCAGAGAGCTAATGTAAGTTTCTGTTATGATTTTTTAGAGATACCTTGAGAAGGAACTACAATGTCGGACAGTACTGGTTAGACGTGAGTGTGGAGGATTTGGCTAGCTTTGATGAAGAGCTTGCTGATGCATTGGTGAAGCGACCTTCCGAGTATATTGAGATCGTAAGTACCAACTTCAGTCTGTATTTACAAGCGCAGTACTGACTAAATATTCCAAATTTTTAAACTACTAAATTAAATTGTTATAACATAGTTCGAAGAAGCTGCCCGAGAAGTTGCCGATGAAATAACCTCCCCAAGACCAGAAGGAGAAGAGGCCGTAGAAGATATTCAAATTATGCTTACTTCTGAAGCTAATCCGATTCCTATGCGAGAGCTTAAGGTAATAATTGTTTGGGATTTTATTATTTTACCAAAGCGTTGACATTGCATTATAGTTGACTGTTGAAAACTAATTCAATCATTATTTCATTTACAGTCTGAGAACGTTTCCCGGATGATCAAAGTATCTGGAATCGTATTGACAGCTTCTGGGGTCAAATCCAAGGCTGCTCAAATTTCGCTAATGTGTAGAAGCTGCAAGCAAATTTTACCCAACTTGGCTGTTAAGCCTGGTCTTGAAGGCTACGCCTTGCCTCGAAAATGTGCTTCCGCCCAGTAAGTTCCAAGCTCAAATTCAATGTTTCGTTTTTATCGGTAGTCCGCATGTTCCTTATAATTGCTAATTTCAAATTGTTTGTCTTGCAGAGGAACTCAAATGGGCGACGCAAAATGTCCTTTGGATCCTTACTTCATCATGCCTGATCGATGCAAGAGTCACGACTTTCAAATTCTTAAGATGCAGGAATCTCCTGATGCTATACCGTCTGGGGAAATGCCTCGTCATATGCAACTATATTGTGATAGGTTTCTTTGTGAGAAGGCTGTTCCTGGTAACAGAATTACAGTTACTGGCATTTACTGCATTAAGCGGACGACGGGAAATCCGAAGGTAAAAAGTGGTTTAATGATAAATTTAAGGAGAGACGACGGTTTTGTTCTAACTTTGTGTACAAATTTATAGAAGAACTTTAAGGACAAAGTAAATGCCGGTGTTAGGATCCCGTACGTCCGAGTCGTTGGCATTCATTTGGAAATGGATGGATCTGGAAGAGCCACACATGTCAGCTACACTGCTGCTGAAGAGGAAGAATTTCGCAAGCTAGCTGATAACCCTGATTGTTGTAACATTATTGCAAGATCTATTGCTCCGAGTATTTTTGGCTCAGCAGACATCAAGAAAGCTATTGCTTGCTTGCTGTTTGGTGGTAAGTGTAATTTTATATGGGATTTAAGCTATTTAAATTTGTTAAGTGAATACAGAAACTTAGTACATTAATTTTACTTCACAGGTTCTCGTAAACGGATGCCTGACGGGCTAACACGTAGAGGAGACATCAATATGCTGTTGTTAGGTGATCCCGGTACTGCTAAATCGCAGCTGCTTAAATTCGTAGAAAAAGTATCTCCCATTGGCATTTACACTTCCGGTAAAGGTTCTTCTGCTGCTGGTTTGACTGCGTCTGTCAATCGGGACCCTGTTACCGTGAGTAGTTAAGACTTACTTTAATCTTCTTGCTACTTTACGAATCAGGAATTAATTGATTTTATCTTGAATGCAGAAAAACTTTATCATGGAAGGTGGTGCCATGGTCTTAGCTGACGGAGGTGTTGTATGCATTGATGAATTTGACAAAATGAGGGAAGACGATCGAGTTGCCATTCACGAAGCTATGGAACAGCAGACAATTTCAATTGCTAAGGTAATGTGATAATTAATGACGCATCAACAATCCATTTCTAGCAATGGAAAGTCTTTCCTATTCTTAATAACTTTTGGTTTATGACTTTTTCAGGCCGGTATCACGACGACGTTGAACTCTCGATGCGCTGTTTTGGCGGCAGCTAATTCAATCTTCGGTCGTTGGGACGATACGAAAGGAGATGAAAACATTGATTTCATGCCTACTATTCTGTCTCGATTCGACATGATCTTCATTGTGAAAGACGAGCACAGTGAAAGTCGTGATACCGTAAGTTTTTACTTCTATCGCTCAGTTTTGGAATGTGTAAACTGAAATGATGAGAGGCACACTAATGCATCTTGATGATACCATGCTCACGGGTGGGCCTCTGGTATCAACTAGTGAAGACTATGCAGTGCCCAGGGGCCATCTGATCCACAAATAATTCGCATCAGCAGAAATTTGGGGGATTTCATGTGATCTAAACAAATTCTCTTGTTTATTTCCTGTAGACAATGGCTAAACACGTGATGAAGCTCCATATGAACGCTCAGCGAGCTGGAGATAATCCCGAAGTGGAGGGAGAGCTGTCATTGCTATTTATAAAGAAATATATAGCCTACTGCAAAGCGTAAGTAAAAAGCAGGAATTCGTTACCTTAACTGCAACTACGTCCACCATGCCCATCAAAATATTTTTTTCAACTTGCTATTTTCAATCGACAGTCGTTGCGGGCCAAGATTAACTGCTGCAGCAGCGGACAAACTGAAAAATCGTTATGTGTTGATGAGAGCGGGCAACCATGACCAGGAGATGGAGTCTCACAAGCGAAACCCGATCCCCATCACAGTTCGGTAAACTTTGTGAACATTATATTAAATTAATATTCCCCCTGTTTCTCAATTCGAGTGTCAGCAAGGCTTAACTTTATTTATTTTTTACAGTCAACTGGAAGCCATTGTCCGTATTGCAGAATCACTGGCCAAAATGCAGCTGAAGCCATTTGCCAACGAAGCTCACGTTGATGAAGCTCTGCGATTGTTCCAAGTTTCCACTTTGGAAGCAGCACACACAGGAAATCTTGCTGGTAAAATGATATTCGATTTACCTTTCTATAAATTTCGATTATTTATATACTAATCACGCTAACTTAATATCATTTGAAATGTATAGGTGTCGAGGGATTCACAACTCCAGAAGATCAGGAGTTATTACACCGAATCGAGACTCAGCTAAAGCGAAGATTCGCAATCGGCTCTCAAGTTTCAGAGCATACCATTATACAAGATTTCTCTCGGCAGGTTAGTATTCAGATACCATATTCTTTCACTAACATTTATCATTGACTGTTAAAGTTTTATTTTATAAGAGGAACGGACCTTCCACACCCAGTGAAAACTACTTCACGCACCAGTGTGAAGCTCAAGTTTAGCAGAGAGACTAATGAATTTGGTTTTTTTATTAATTCTAGAAATATCCTGATCACGCCGTGCAAAAAGTTATACAATCCATGATCCGACGAGGAGAACTTCAGCATCGCCTCCAGCGTAAAATGTTATACCGCCTAAAGTAATAAAGTAAATGTTTTAAAAACATGTCAAGTCCTAGATGATGGACAGTTTTTACCACAAAGGATGTACCCTTCCTCAGTTATTTTAATGTCAAAAATGTAATTTTTATGTCGAAGAAAAAACTTCTTGTAAGCACACTACTAATTAAGAATGCGTTAATAAATCCAACCATTTTATCCCTACAACATCCCTGCCTGTTCTCTCTATCATGACGTGATGAAATCCAACCTTCAATCCCACTTGCATTAATAAATCCGCGTAAGCCATGAGAGTTAATTATAGAATGTAATCTTGAATTTATTATATACTTAAATGAAAATTTGCCAAGGACAAGTATTAATTTACATTCTACTAGCGTTTACGTATGCGTTTCTACTGTAATTTAAAAATTTCCAAGTAATGCTAAATCTCGAAAAACTAAATTAATTATTACAAACTTATAGTTATCACTGCATTAAGTTAGGAGATGTAACCTTAATACGATTAGAAAATTTAGGATTTTGAGGATTATATTCTACCTCGTCCGAAAGAATTACAAGTTCAGTCCACCAGAGTTACGACCACAAAAAAATACTAAAATATTTACAGCCCAACTTTGGTGTGAAACTTTCTGGATATAAGTGTGGTTACCATAGCTGCCTCGTTTCCAGCTGTCACTCTTCATTCTTCATCACTACTTGGTTTTTCATAGGTGGTGCCAAATCCATCTATATAATAATCTATTAAAAATCAAATCATAAATATAAAGTACACAATTCTCACAGAGTTTCCCGAAAATGTAAAACGTGTACACAATCATTCTCTTTTACCTGTGGCATCATATCCAGTAGGCTGTTCCGGAGCTCCCTTTTCATGTATCTGAGTTAGTTTCTGACAATTCTCTAACGTTCTGTCCAGCAATTCCTTATACTGATTCTTTGCAATTTCCAGAAACTGGAAATCAGAACAAAAATTATTTTTAGAATCCCACAAAGCTTATTTACATACGGCAGTACAGAGTTTGCATTTAAATAAATGCTCAAGGTAATTCTACGCAGGTGTACAATGGCCAAATCATTTAAATCAAGTCATAAGCCTTATCTGCAGTACCTCTTGATGTTTAGCAACTTCCTGTTCCAGCCCTAGGACAAAAAATTCAAATCACATTAATCCCAACTGTTAGTAAAGGACCCTGATCAGGAGGAAGAGGCAAATACTTCCCTTCCTCTTATTCCCCCCACCTAAACACTTCCCTCCAAAGAACAAAGATCAATCAACGACTATGAAGAAATCCTAGCCTAATTACTCTTCCATACGAAACACTAATGCTATGAGTCGGCTAAGAATTTAAAAAGTCCTTACCTTGAATTTTTGTCTCCGATGATTCTTTAAGGATGTTGTAGTTGGTCATCCAGCGTATTGTTTCTTCCTCTTCCGCATCCACTGCTGCGGCTTTTTCAGCGCTCAACAGGATTAACCGTCGCTGCAACTCCACATTTTCCAGCTTCACCTTGCTCGTTTTCTCTTCCGCCGCTTTCCGTCTCCTCTTTTCCCTCTCCAGCTTCTGCTCCGTAGTTAAGCCTACGACGGTTGAGCGTGATGCAGACATAGCGGAGGACAAATTTTAAAAAAGTATCTGGTCACTAATTTCAATCTTCAAGTTTCTAGCACCACTCAAAATTCTCGTCCTTTCACGACAAGGAGATGTCTAAGAATGACAGTTGTGATGAGATGAAGCTGTCACTTGTGACTTTCTTGAGCAGAGGTAGATTCAAAGCTTACCGTTCCTCCTGTCATTTTCAAGCCAAACGATTCTCTACCTTCTCTACCTCATAGAACACCGTCCACCCCCTCTAACACTTCTTGCTTTTCCCCAAAGAAACTGTACCATCTTATCCAGGAACGTTCCAGCTAAGAAAGGTTATAGCAAACAATTTGCTTGTTAATACCCCAGCTTGAATTTGAATCCTAACATGTACGACAATCTTACAGCAGCATCAACGTTATTCCTGTCCAGAGAGTTTTATGCCTGGTCAGTACAGAATAATTCTGTACAACTCAGAGCTGCTCTCAGCCCATTATTGAATAGCTAAAGCACCATTCATCATTCCGCATACCATATTCTATGAAAAGACACAGGGATATCATCAGAGTCTTTTGCCTGTCTGTATTATGTATTTTTATTATATAATTTCCTTGACCATCACATTTCATGCGCAACAGTTCGTAACAATTAATCTAGTCTCATAGTTTATTGACGCAACTCAAAGTACAACATTTGAACCAATTAGGCAGACAAAAGAACCTACATTCCCGCTCAGCAGAAGGGCTCCTAGATCTAGAAGTCCTTAGAGATCTCCTAGGGCTTTCCACCCCATTTCCCACCACCCCCTCCCCATCCTCCACTACTTCCTCATAGTTTGACGTGGATGCGCTACTATTATCAGACCCTGTACTCGAAGCGTCGCTCTCGTCAGGCATGACATCAAAGCTATGGAACTTTACTCTATCCACTACGCTGCCAGCGTAAAGATGGCCGCTAGCATCCACATCCATGCTCGCACTAACTGCCGGCCCAACGGACGATAAGGGTCCATTATCACATTCAGCGTCTCGAATATCACTGGAGCTTAGCGCAAAAACGGAAAATGTCAGCTTCACTTTCATTCCATTAAGCTTCCCCTGGGGCGCAAGTACAAACGGCATAAGCCTACGATCCATGTCATCCTCCACGAGCTTAAGGACAAATAATCGTTCATTCCGGATACAGAATAAAAACGGACGTGTCCACAGTCCAGCTAATGAGGTTCCTTCGTTCCCATCTTCTTGCATCATAGAATCCCTGTACACAGAGTCAGGAGCCCAAAAGGACACAATGTACGAGTGAAACTCTTGTAAATGAATCGTAGCCAGTTCATAATCCGTTGGAGCAAATTCTGCATCACAATCGTCATCAATCCCGAGTAATTTGCAAATCCCAATTTTTCTGCAACAGCATAAAAATCCTGGCAAATCAACTTTTTTCCTACGACTAAAGCAAATCCATTACCAAAAAATCCCTCATCCAAGAAAATCCTGTTCACGTTATATAGTTTTGAGTCGCTTACTTGAATTCGCAAAAATCTACATGCTCCTCCAAATCCTCTGCGTTTACAAAGTCTTCATTGCATCCAGTCTCGCCACAAAAAACCGGAGGTGGCTGCAGCAGTTCCGCTTCCAAATTTCTAATCTTCAGCTCCTTGTCAAGACTTTCTCTGCAAATCGGACACCGCTCAACTTTCTCCTCGCATTCTCGACACAGGATATGACGATTGTTGCACTCGTAAATCGGTATTTTCATCGGCAGATTCCAGCATATGCTGCAACGCTCAGCTGTAGTCTCTGACCCTTCCATAGTCCCTCCAGTTGCCATTTTTGCTCAAGAGTAACTTATAATCCCTTGAGAAGTTACTCGATCACGTAACCATAGAAACGCTAGAGGCAACAGTCAAATTTACCGAAGCATGCTTCCACTTAAGGCAAAAGTCACCACACCTTTCACCAAAACCATTCTTATAAGAAATCCTTCATTCCTTCCTTCCTCCTTATTCAGTGTCTTCTCAAATCTTCCAACTGTAAAATCGACTCAGTCCCAGCACAATCTTAATTCCATGTTATTGCTATGACGTGGTACGAAAATGACAAACATGTAACTAAACGTTAGAGATTACGCTTACAATTTAGCAAAAACTGATGGACGTCAAATATTCGTAACATTGCAAATGTTCACAATAAAATATCGTTCAGATAACAACTTTTAGCTAGTAAATGATTCACCCAACCTTCTAGGGAATCCAACGCCCTGCTTTGTTAAATTTTATCTGGAAAACGTTTCCACATTCCACTCATCATTCCAGCTCAGGATTAAACTTTAATAAATTGCTCAGAATTTCAATTCATCAGCTAGATGAGTGGTACCCATTTCAAATAAATGAGTTAGCAATCTATCCATCTGCTTTCTTGGAGGCTTTATAACCTCTCTTCATTTTCACTTTGTAACTCCCCTCAGAAGCGTCATAGCTTCACCCAGCTTCTTCCCTTGGATAGCTCTCTTCTTCGCCTCTCTAATGCATTAACTTTGAACTTCCCAGGTCAAAGGTTAAAGAAGATATACACCTGAAACTAAAATCACTCCATTTTTCCCGCCAATTACTCTTCCTTCTTCCAACGCTCCAGCGTCGCTTACATTCGAGCTACGGATTTTAAATTTAATGTAAACGAATGGGACAGACCTCAGATATCCTCCAGTGCAAACCGCGTGACCATCCGACGCTCATGAGCGGAGCAATCATAGTGAAAACCAAGAAAACGCAATGAAAGCAAGGTTGGATTTTCTCTACGGGGAACTGCACTAGCCGAGTGCGCAGTCTCACTTGCTTCTCACTGCCATAGTTTGTGTATTCTGACAAACTGTAACCAGGAAATCCGACAACAATGTTTTTCCATTCAAATCCAAGAGGATTTACATGCAACCAATTAAATTTATTTGACTTATCTGCACTGTCTCTAATGATTAATTAATCTCGTAAACCTCCTTCACTCCGACGCGTACCTTATTAGAATTAATAACTGAAGCCATTAAAACCCATTTCGTCGTCGCTGTCATCTTCACAACAGTACATGCAGAACCTACACAGAAATATGCAGCCTATACATTTCGAAAAAAACCAATCGTCACAACATGCTTTACATCGGTAACACCTTGACGAGAGCAATCATTACTGTTATCGCTACTACTATCATTCCTGCTGGAGCTATCGCTACTACTTTCATCATTCCTGCTGTTGAATCGATCCATTACCATACTCCGGCGCCGGCCATTATCTTGTAAAGACAACCTACTAAATTCCACTTGATCCCCTATATTACCAACGTGAATCCTTGCCGATGGATTCTCAGGATCGTCCGCTGAAATTACAGTACCATTTGATTGGTATACCCGCTTTCGAACCGGTTCTGGAGTACCACTTCGTGGATACCGAGGATGGATGACTTGAAAATTCAAATACAAGGTGAAATCATCTGCATCTCGTCCATGCCCAAGTATATATGGACTGAACCATCGTAATCCGTTTTCGATAAAATATTTAAAAATAAACAACCGCTCTCCTTGAACAGTGTAAAGAAAGCAGAGCTCTCTCATTTTCTGGCCACTGTCCTTGCTATCCTCGGGACCATCCCTGATGCGTTCCTCCATCGGAACAGTGCTCATAGTTTGCTGGTTCTCGGGGTCATGAACGGCGACGGCAATGTCCTCTTCACCTGTGAAGCCCATTTCCTCACCCTCTCGGCTCGAAACGATTGTTTCTCCATCCTTCATTTTAAATGATACCGTCGATTGATGACCTCCTTGTCCAGAAACTTCGGATTGGGACTCTGCTTGAGCTCTTCCTGCTTCCCGACCACCCGGCCCTGGCTCAGCAAAAACGGCAGACAGATGAGCTTCTTTAACAGAAACAACCGCTCGATTGCTCCCTTGAGCAGGTACTATGGACTCTTGGCCCTCTTTTCCAGGAGCGACCGTTTCGTGACCATCTTGCCCAGGAGCGACCGTTTCGTGACCATCTTGCCCAGGAATGATTGCTGGTTGGTCCGCAGCTGAAGTAGCGGGGCAGAGTGAAGGTTGTTGGTTTAAGTGCCCAGGCTGAATTTCAGGAACGATTCCCTCAGATCTAGCACTAAAGGTAGAATCCGTGCTAGATGAATCTTCCGTTAATTCTTCCACTTGCCTATCAGGGTTGTCCGGGTCAAAGGTCCCATAATTCCAGGCGAAAGTAATATCAGCATGATCCGTTCGTAAATGAGAAGCAGCACTTTCGTACTCGACGGGACTGAATTCCATTTTACAGGTGTCATCAATCCCAAGATTCTTGCACATGGGTATTTTCCTGTATTTAAAACATAGAGTTGGTTAATAAATCCTTTTCCATGCACCCCTTAATCTTCATTCTAACTGCCGTCCTCGCCTGTGTTCACAGTTTTCCACATGCTCATCCAGATCATCTTGACTAATGCACCCGTAACCACAACGGGGATTCGTGCAAATCAAAATTCCGGGTTGCTCTTCCTCCAGAGCCGTGTTCCGGATTTTCTCATCTTTTGGTAATCGAACCGTACAGACTGGACATCGGCTCAGCCTAGCTTCACATTCCCGACACAGAGCATGATCATTTGGACAATTATAAATCGGTGTTTTCATGGGCCAATCAAAACAAACTGGACATTTCCTGCCTTCCTCCTCCATAACTTGTTGTGTAATTTTAAAAAATTTGCACAATAATTTACTCCCAGTTGAAGCTAGTTGAGCTGTTTGAGGAATCTAGTTCTAAGGTTCGTCGAATTCTATTAGGCTCTTAGCCCTAAAACTGCCTTCCGGCCCAAATCCAAAAAAAACTTGTTTCCGACGCGGTCACAGAAAAATCCAAATTGTAATACTACAATTACAAATGGGCGTATATACGTTTCATCTCTTCTGTAATAATTTGACAGTGTACTTATAAATGTGGATGTCATGACTTATTGCAGCATAGAATGTTGAGAGAGATTCAATTCTAATCAACAATTCAAATATCGCAATTGTCTTCTGAATCATCCGCAAGCTTCCTCATTAAAGGCCCTGGCAGATTCTACCATGTTTCGTCCGGAAGTTGCAATTTATCTTATCCAACTGTGCAAGACCAAATACGAGTCCGTCGTTTATATTCAAGTGTCACAACAAGGAATAGGCTTCATTACACAGTATCCGCTATCCTTCCGCTGTTCATTTTCCCTTTCGTAACTTCGTTTCAAAGCGTCATAGCATCAAACAGCTTCCTCCCTTAGATATCCCAGTTCTTTCTCTCTCTAATGCACTGAGCTTGAACTCCCCAAGTCAAAGGTCAAACAAAAGCTATGCACCTGAAACTAAAACAATTCCGTTTTTTCCGCCATAAGTTTTCTAACGCTCCAGCATATCTTACCTTTGACCTACAGAGTTTAAATTTAATGTAAACGAATTGGACATACTCCAGCTATCCTCAAGTGCAAACAGCTTGACCCTACGACGCTTAAGAGCGGAGCAATCACAGTGAAAACCAAGAAAATACGTTACTTCCTGGTAGCATAGCATTAGTTTTATCTCTTCATTCTCCCCACTCTGCAAAGTAAAGCTGCACGCTAGCCGTCAGGTCTCCCTTTGCCCCTGCATCCATCTCCCGCCAAAACGAAGCGTGGCTGTTTAAAATGGTGACCTTTTTCGGTCACCAAATAATTTTCAGTCAACAGATGTAATTAATTACTACGACGATAGCATCCTGCTCATTCTCAATACGAATTACACGCACTTCCAATTAGCACAGTAGCAAAAGCTGATTTGGCCAGGCGCCTTTTCCGCCAGTTAATGCTACATTTTTCAGCGAATAAGAGGAATACTTCCTAATAATTGATAAAGTTCAGTCTTTTAATGATCATTTCCTCATTTACTTTAAATGAAACTTTAAAAATTCTACTACTAATCAGCTCAGTACCGTACTGAGGTACGCTGTTTTAGCTAATGATATGTCACAGCTTTTAGCTGTAGTCTGCAATACGTCATGAACTCATGAACATCAAACTTTAGCCGTTCTGAATTTTCCTCCTTCGCAGCGTTTTACACTTAACGACGATGCTGAACCATGATGCAATCTAATTTTATACAATTATTGATGAAGTATCAGAAGCCTAAACTTTTAAAGTTCCACAAGTAACTTTGTTCATTGTTCTTGCAGCTTCAGTTTACCTTATTCGTCCCAAGCCTAGGCTTATCATATTTGCTGCATCCTTCAAGTCAATCCATTCAGACCTTTACTTTGGATTAGAGTAAGTTTAGTTCAGAAATTTCAAAGCATATTTGCGAAGCAACCAAATTTCACTGTGCCACAAACATTTACCTGTTCCCTCCAGAATATGCCCGCCATAAACTGGGTCATGGCCCGAGCAATAGCACTACCAAGTGCCGGAGCCGTGGTTGCTGTGATACCATCTGCAAGGCACATCCCAACACGCTATCAGGTAACCAAGTAACCACTCTTTACCTCCATCAATTCCCAACGCTGTGAAGCAAAGTAAAGCAAGTACGAGGTCAGAGGTCATAAAATATCCTTTCAGAATATGGAAAAACCAAAGTGGACGCCACCAAACTGGGTTTTTCCAGCCGTTTCTGCGGGCATGTATACAATGATTGGATATGCAAGCTACATGGTTTACCGTTCAGGTGGTGGATTTCGAGGTATGTTAATTAGCGGGAAAATTAGCGTTATTCACTGTCCTAACTTCAAAAGTTTTCTCCTAAACTTCACTGCAGACAGTAAACCAAATCTCTCCTGACATTTAACGCTATAGGTATTGCAAAAGTTCCACTCATGCTATTCGGTTCTCAGCTAGCTTTAAGTTGGACCTGGGCTCCACTGTTTTTCAGCTCTCAAAATTTTGTTTACGTAAGTTTGTTTCGTAAAACAATTTGTCATGTTGCGTCTAATTAATTCCTAGCTAATTTTAAGCTCGCGATATATTATCCTTTATATCCTAACCTCTTTTCATAATTTCCGCTCAAGAATATCTTCGATTGATGCTGATGCTAGCTTTTATTTTTCAGTCTCTGATAGAAATTGGGCTAGTAATTGCAACAGCAATAGGCTGTGCAAAAAGCTTTCTCAAGGTGAATCGCAAAGCCGGATTACTCATGCTTCCGTACATCCGTTGGCTCATTTTTCTTGCAGTCTTCAATTACTTCATTTGGCGTGCTAATTGTAATGAGGGGAAGCCAATTGAAATATAAACCAAATTCAAATTATTTCCATAAAAGGTTATGATCAAAGGTGCACGGCTTTGAGTGTCAAGTCAGACAACTCAAAGCCGTGTTATTCCCAAGACGAAGTAAATGCATGGTTAACATGAACAATAAATAGAAAATAATCTGAAAGCAATCATTCATTTTTGTATTTTATTAAGTAGGGTCTTCATTAATCGCAATCAGTAAATTCATTATGCAGTTCTCTCGCTGTTTTTACAATTGCTTTTCTCATGAATCCCTGGAAAACTTTCTCATTTTCATGGCTATATCTCAGCTTCCAAGCGTTGCAGCGTCAAGCCAATTGCACTCTTCAAAAGCTCCGATCTTAGGCTTTCACTTACGCTAATTTTCATTTTTTCAGGTCAAAGGTTACCGACGCTGCATCGCTGAAAATCAACTTACTTTGGAAAATTTACTTTTCTCCGTTTAAGCGTTCAAGCGTCGGCAATTGATCTACAGAGATGAAAGCTAAATCAAACAAGAGCTTAAGATCTCAGCTTTTTAACAGTGCAATTTGCTTGACGCTGCGACGCTTGGGAGCTGAGAAAAATCATAAATGTTCATACAATACAGGTATGCGCGGAGGGAGAAATGCATAAATTAGGATTTACTGCTCATATTATATGTGAACGGTCCCTTGCAAGTCTCAATGCGAGGAGCAAGGATATCGAGCCACATGAGATACACACAAATTCTCTCTCATTCATCATAATTCAAATTTGTATTTTCACACATGTGCGATGTTGAATGTTTGCGCTGGACCGCAGTTACATTGTTCTACATGCCGTTCTTTAATTAAAATTTATAAATAAATTAGCAATCAGAATTTAATTACATGTGTGGCCTGTAAAAATGGAATCCAATTTTAATCCAATGCAATATGCAAATAAATACATTATGGCTCCGATGGTGAAAATCGGGACATTGCCGGCTCGCCTCATGTGTTTAAAATACGGTGCTGACCTAGTGTACACGGAAGAGATAGTTGATTGGAAAATTTTAAAATCTACACGGGTTGTTAATGGTAAGTAATGGCTCGTAGTTTGTTTTCTTGTTTGTAAAAGGAAGGAATGTAGTGCAGAAAACTAATTGTTTATTTTTAATTACTGTTTCAGAAACGCTAGGCACAATTGATTTCGTGGACAAATCAGAAAACGTCGTTGTTTTTCGGACTTGCGAAGAAGAACGGTCCAAGGTCATTCTGCAAATCGGCACATCCGACCCTGATAGAGCCTTGGCTGTAGCGAAGCTCGTGTAAGTACAGATTTTACAAACATAATCAGTGAAAGCCCATCATTGCATACGAAATACAGCAAAATGTATTCAGGTCTGGAAAATAATCTTGATGATTTTGTAGGTCAGAGGATGTTGCTGGTGTGGACATTAACATGGGATGTCCAAAGGATTTCTCTTTGAAAGGAGGAATGGGTGCTGCGTTACTACGACAACCGGAGAAAATCAAGGCTATATTGACGAAACTCGTTGAAAATGTTAACGTTCCCGTAACCTGTAAAATCCGGGTACTTCCATCGCTGGAGGAGACTTTGAAACTTACCGAAATGATTGAATCATGTGGAGTTTCCGC
This sequence comes from Sminthurides aquaticus, assembly GCA_906901655.1. Lineage (NCBI taxonomy): Eukaryota > Metazoa > Arthropoda > Collembola > Symphypleona > Sminthurididae > Sminthurides > Sminthurides aquaticus. The sequence continues at coordinate 148,824 of CAJQTT010000030.1, read as the reverse complement.
AGTTGCGGTCCACGGTCGCACTAAGGATGAGCGACAGATGCACCGAAATCGTAATGACTATTTGAAGGCTATTGCAGCTACGCTTAAAATACCAGTAATTGCCAAGTGAGGGCTGAATCTATTTTCGTAACTAAGTTTTTCATTCGATATTAATTGCAGAAACTAATTGATATTGCTTTTTATTTTTACAGTGGCGGATCTAGAGACATCGAGAAGTATGAAGATATAGTCACATTCCAGAAGAACACGGGCTGCTCGAGTGTCATGATAGCCAGAGCTGCTGAATGGAACCCTTCAGTCTTTCGAAAAGAAGGGAAAGTTGAACTTCAACGCATCATTAAAGAATATTTAACCTTAGCCGTCAAGTATCAGAATCCTTTTCCGAATACCAAGTACAATATCCAGAACATGCTAAGAGAGCTACAAGAAACTCCCATGGGAAAACAGTTTCTCGCATCGAACGTAATGAAAGATCTATGGTGAGTTACCTTGCTTTTAATCAGTTCTTTTAATATATTACGAAGTAATACGTGCAGTACTTAATGACTTCAATTTTAAATATTTTACAGTGACTTGTGGAACCTAAACGAGCTTTATGATACTGAATCTTTACGTCATTCTCAGTCAAACATTACAGCAAGAAACCAAAGCGATACCAATACCTTCGGGAACGATGACGATGAGCACTGCTCAAAGAAGGCTCGAACCGAAAATACTGGCCTGACGAACGGAACCCACCAGGACAACAAAACAGTGATACCTGATTGTGTTTTCATACGAGGACATTACGAGGACGTCAAGCAGTTACCCAAATCCATAGTACTGGTCTGGTACACCAAGAATGGGTTCAAGCAAAGTCCTAAGTATACCACAGAATGTTGTGATAAAAAATTTCGATCTAGTTTGGATATTGGAGGACAAATATTTTGCACGGACGTGTGGGAGAAAAATAAGAGACATGCCGAACAGGCTGCCGCTCTAGCTTTTATTAGATATATGAAATTAGATAAGACAGCCCCATGATAAATCGGCTATTTGTAACTGAATTAATTAATCACGATTTTACAAGCGGTAAACTTGATGACTTATTCCTTAACTACTTGAAAACATTTATTTATCCTATATGTATTTACACTAACCAGCAATGTATTGGACCCAATTTTAGCAGGAAAGGCACTGTTTCAGTCGTGTGCGTATTAACCATGTCAATCATTATATACACATCAATGTCTATTTTTGAAGGAAGCAAATAACGTCCCGTTTGACCTAAAAATCCTTCAATCTTCAAGTGTTGCATTTGTTCCGTTCTAAGAATACCAGCCATTCGATGATTCTATAGTTCAGGAATCCGTGCGTCTTGGATGAGGACTTCGTAATTCTTGAATTCTTTCAAAGAGCTTCGTCACTGTCGAAAACACAGCAGACAACAACTTTAACCATCACAAAGTGATGGTCTGCTGCGAACTCCCACCAGCTAGCATACTTTCATTTCTGCTCATAAGAGTTGATTGAGTCTTGTATCGCCGGAAAAGCAGGACGTGTGGTTCTATTAAAACAAGAACATTTAAACACATTAGTTACACAGAACAATTATGAGCATTTCATTTCAATCCGCTTCATTTAACATTATTATGAGCTTGAAATTAGATTACGAACCTGGTGGATGTATCATGTAGTTGACCCAACCGGGACTTTGCTGGATTCCGAGATTCCTCCATTCAGTTTCGCTTAACAAGTGAGTTCGAGGCACTAGCTTAGCAATGTCGGCCGGAAGAAGGACATGCCTGACAATAAATATATTGAATTAGAGCATATCAAATACAGCTAACTTAATACGTCGAAACTAAACTCATATCAAATTAGATTGTTTACCTGTATTCGTAGACGGCATCGTAGTATCTATCAGAATACTGGATGTCCTCAGCTGGCATCTTGGTTATGTTTCAGAATACAGACAATCAATAATGGCTTTGGTAGGACTGCAAATGAACTGCAAATAAACAAAACAATTTTTAAAAATATAGCTCCATACACATGATTTCACCTTGAACCGAACCGATTTGAGCAAATTAAAAGTTTTAATGTTCCTTATGTTTTTACCTGTGTAGGTTACCTGCATGCAGCTATGCAATTCCCAACAAAAATGTAGTGACAGATCAATGTATGATAGTAAATTAATGATTACGATGACTGCTATTCAAAACTTTGCGAAAAATTACTTGGCTGATTCTTAAATTTTGCAAAACCTTATGATTCAGAATATAAATAACAAAAAATAAAGACACAGAAATAGTTCCCGCCTCAAATATTTGACGAAACCCAAAAAGGGAAGAAGAATGCGGTGAGAAAGTAAGTTCGTGTTTCTAGATAAACACAAGTACGCCATCTACCATCTAACTGACACTTGGTAAATCATGTCTGGCATTGCAACGTGCAAGAGTTTTCGAACAATCCGCTTCCCATTCCTCGTTGGTTTCCATGCAACGTACATAGTTGAAAATTACTTGTCGAGTGCAGAGACAGTCATACAATTCATCTTCCTGCCCAGTGCGGATAAAGTTCAAGATTTTGTTGGAGTTTAAACAACAACTTAGGGAAATTTAACTTCATTAAAATGGTAAGTGTAATAAAAACAATCGCGTATATTTATTTCCGTTTATTTTTCCAAATTGAATTTTTGCTTGTACATATACTTGAGTTACTAATTGTAAAAAAACTGGAGAGACGTTGGATTCAATCCGCTGCATGCGAGATTACCGGCAGTTGAATTATCATTTATTTTAATTAATATGTAATGGTTCTTTTGATATGAGATAATTGAAGTAATTTCGCACAACGGTGGACGAGCTAGTAGTAGTTGATTAGGATTCCGCACGAATAAATGAAGTAAAACGAAAGCGAAAACGCAGCATGACTGCCTTTTCAACATTAAACTGAAACGAAGCATATTGATTAAAATTTTTAAATTTTGCAGACTTCTAAACGCCGAAATAACGGACGTTCTAAGCACGGACGAGGACACGTCAAGCCCGTTCGTTGCACCAATTGTGCAAGATGCGTGCCCAAGGATAAGGTAAACTTTTGCTTGTGTACAGTTAACATAAAAAGGACTGCGTTGATTAAATGTCGTAATGAAATTATATTTGTTGAATATTTTAGTTATTGAAATTCATGGTTTTCTGTTATTTGTGCAGGCAATTAAGAAATTCGTCATCCGTAATATTGTTGAGGCCGCAGCGGTGCGAGACATCTCGGAAGCTAGCATGTACACCAACTATGCTTTGCCGAAATTGTACGCTAAATTGCATTACTGTGTGTCCTGCGCCATCCACAGCAAGGTAGTTCGTAACAGGTCTAAGGCTGACCGCAGAATCAGGACTCCACCTCCAAGGTTCCAACGCCCAGTAAGTCAATTAACTTTTAGATCCCCGAAACACGTGGATCATGATCAGTACTTTATACGCTGGATCGCATTCAAGCACCAGATATTGAAATGAAGTTAAGAAAATTAATACCTCTCTACATTCTTTGTTACAGGACCAAGCCAGACAAGGACAACCTGGAGCCAGAAAGTAAAGTGTTTCTTGATTTGGAAGTTTAACATAAAATGAAATAAATATTCCATTTGAGTGGACGTGAATATGTTGGACTTGTCATTTTAATGCATGTATTACATGATTATTATTGTGATTCAAGGCAATTAGGGAATAGCCATACAGGGTAGGATTTCTTCAATACTGGAATATTCGAAGAGATTGGTTATAATTCAATGGGATGGAGATGCAGTTATTACTGCTGTGTTGTAACTATTAGATTCTCATGCATTGCATCTGAACATAATGTTCTATAGCATCTATCATCGAATTAAAAACACCAGCAAGTCGCTACCTTTGCCCTTGTGAGACATAGAATTAAAGAACATGCGATGAACTCATAATAGTAATTAAGAACAGACGCTGAACGTGTTCCTCGAAGAACAATAGTGTACTGACCATTATCGCGTACTAAAATTCTTGCTTAGAGTCATTACCAACGGCTCGGGATAAACTGGTCAGGCAACAGGATGATGAAACCTCCGATTTAATTATGTGTGACGAGTGAAACCTACACAGAAGGCATCGTTCAACAAAAACATATTCACAAATAAGAGTTTATGGACTGTATGGATCCATAGTATTCAGACATTGTAAAACATAATAGTTCCTTCTTGAGTATACATATTATATGTATTCTTTGTTGATTAGAGGAAGGATCTAGGCAGATATGAGGTTATGGATATGAATTAATGCAATTTTTTACTTAAGAGGGGGGTGCAGCAATGTGAGCTCCTGGTTTATGTACGCTGCCTATGAGCTGAAGTAATGCAATTTCAAGCATACGGACCGGCAGATTACTCGCCTAGTGCTTCTCGTCTCAATGATAGTTCGACGACAGGCATTGTTGGCAATTATTTTTAGCAAAAACATATCGAGTTTAGGGAAAGTTGCATTCGTGCAAAAAGCCACATTTCTCACATCCGCACCTTGTAACGTATGGAATTGTAGTCCTAGATTCAGTGAAGCAAAAGCAGTTTTAAAAAAAAGCAAGTTACCCGATAACTGGGGATCGAAAAAAGTTAAGCCGAAGCGACAAGTTACTGGTGCTATTCCTAATTACATAATGTCTTTGGAAGAAGTTGAAAAGATACTAGCCCCACTTCGGTTTGCTGTGAAGGAGCAGGTAATAAAATATGTAGCTATAAAATATCCAATTAATCAGGAAATATTACATACCTACATTAGTTGACCATGCTGATTCGTTGTTATCAGTGTAATTGCAATATTTTTTAACTGTTCTTGTAGGGAGATCTCGTCCGAAAGTTAAAGGAAACTGGGGAGAGCGAAATCGAAGTTAAGAAAGCAGTCTTGGAATTGAAAGCACGCAAGAAAGTGCTGGAGGATAAAGAATTAGAACTTACACAGAAAGAAGATGAATTCGATAGATCTCGGATGGAAGATTTGTTAAAACGAAGATTTTTCTATGATCAGTCATTTGCTATTTATGGAGGCAAGCTTGTAGGATTTTATTACGTGTTAATCATTTTTACTTAGTTTGATGACAAACTGTTTATTAATTGTGTTTGATAACTTTTAATAGGTGTCACGGGACAATATGACTTTGGTCCAATGGGATGTGCAACAAAAGCCAACTTCCTCAACTTCTGGCGGCAGTTTTTTGTTCAGGAAGAGGGTATGCTGGAAGTTGATTGCAGCATTCTGACTCCGGAACCTGTACTCAAGGCATCGGGTCACGTTGATCGGTTTGCTGACCTCATGGTCAAAGATGAGAAAACTGGGGAATGCTTCCGGCTGGACCATCTCATCAAAGCAACCCTAGAGAAGATAACCAAGGACAAAACGACCACGGCTGAAGTTAAGGGTATGAACCTACTAGTTATTTTGTGATTGCTGCTTCAGTTTTGGTGAGTGCAGGGGATTACTATGCTTAACAATAATCTGTTTATGAACACTATTTTGAATTATAGCGAGGATTGAGACAATCTTGTCAACCCTGGATGGTTTGAGTAAAGCTGAAATGGAAGGGATCATGCAAGAGTTCAAGATTCTAAGCCCGATTACTGGAAACGCACTAAGCCCTCCGCTGGAATTCAATTTAATGTTCTCAACATCCATCGGGCCGACTGGACTACTGAAAGGATTTCTGCGGCCAGAGACAGCTCAAGGGATATTTGTAAATTTTAAGAGACTACTAGAGTTTTCTCAAGGGAAACTTCCTTTTGCTGCAGCACAAATCGGCAATGCATTCAGAAATGAGATTTCTCCTCGTTCCGGGCTACTTCGAGTCAGGGAGTTCACCATGGCAGAAATTGAACATTTTTGCGATCCAACTAGTTTAACTCATCCCAAGTTCTCGGAAGTCAAGGATACATTGATGATCCTGTATTCTGCATGCGATCAAATGGATGGGAAACGGCCTAGCAGGATAACTATCGGTGAAGCTGTGTCTTCCGTAAGTTGATTATTTTATTACACGACTTTTGTAATTGGTCTGGAAGAGCATATGTATAATTTGCATCGATTTGTTTTCAGGGGCTGGTGGCCAACGAGACGCTTGGATATTTCCTTGCTAGAATACAAGGGTTTATGCACAAAGTTGGAGTCAATCCTGAAAAACTTCGGTTCCGACAACACATGGGGAATGAAATGGCACATTATGCTAGAGATTGCTGGGATGCGGAATGCTTAACTTCTTATGTGAGAGTCAAACAGTATGATGGATTGCGTTTTATGCTCAATTGCAATAGACGTCTGTGTTTTAATATTAAGTTTTGCTTTGTTGCAGGGTTGGGTTGAATGCGTCGGGTGTGCAGATCGATCGGCTTATGATTTGAATCAGCACACAATTGCAACCGGAGTGAAACTCGTTGCTGAACGGAAATTACCTGAGCCCAAAAAGATAACTGCGGTGCAAGCTAATTTAAACAAAGCTGCTGTTGGAAAGAATTTTAAGAAAGATGCGAAAATCATTAACGATTATTTTGCTGCTGCGAATGAAGAAGAACTAAACAAAATGGAAGCTTCACTAGCTACCGATGGGTAAGAAACAGATTCTTGAAACTGTGTATTGTTGTGTTGCCGGTTTTACAAAAATGAATTTTAATATTCATTTGTCATCTTTAAGGTTCGTGGAAGTGCAGATTGGAGAAGCGAAATTCAAGATTGACAAGGATGTACTATCAATCTCGAAAGTAGAAAAAACAGTTCATGTTGAAGAATTTGTACCCAATGTAATTGAACCAAGTTTTGGTATCGGTAGGATCCTTTACTCTATCTTCGAACACAATTTCAAGATGCGGCCAGAGGATGCTCAGCGAACCGTAAATAATTTTACTGCTCCTAGTAATTTGTTACTACACGTTGTAAACATAATGTGGCTATTACCTAAACACATTGATTATAAATTGCAGTATCTTTCGTTACCGCCTCTCATTGCGCCTATCAAGTGTTCTGTACTTCCGTTAAGTAATAAACCAGAACTACTTGCGTTTGTAAATAAGGTCGTCCAGCTGCTCCGTAAGAATGATGTGTCAGTCAAAGTCGATGATTCCAGTGGATCTATTGGTCGCCGGTAAGTACAGCCCCTCCAAAATTGACAAATTGAAACCAAAAACTAAATTAAGCTCGACGCATGGTGGTGGAAGATTAATTGATGTTGGTTTTTCCATATTAGATACTCGAGAACTGATGAAATCGCAATTCCCTTTGGGATCACCATTGACTTCGAAACCGTCAAAAACGAAACTGTGACGATGAGGGAAAGAGACTCAACCTTGCAAGTTAGGCTTCCGGTATGTGTTAATCTTTATATCATCAGCATTTTAAAACTCGTTTCTACTTTCTACCAGTTTAAATTATTATTACATATCTAAAAATTGTATGTATTCATTCTGAGCTATTGTAATTTTGGTTTTATTTTCTATTTCAGCTCGATCAAGTGGGAGTTATTGTGCGAGATCTTGCGAATGGCAGCAAGACTTGGACCGAGGTGATGAATAATTTCCCCAAGTTTGAATCACAAGAAACATAAATTAAAGTGAATCCATCGAACACTGTTTTTGTAATCTGGGTTAAGTAAGCGAAGTAAAGTGGAATGGGAATGAATTGAGAACTACCGGAATTACGTTGCATTTATTTATTTTGCCATAACCGAGTAGCTGCCGCAGGTACAAAGTAAGTTAGCTGTCACCACTAACATTTCTGCGACTTTAGACATTATTTATTTAGTTCAAATAAGCACCTGCGATGTCCCACCAGGACAGAATATCTAATGTTGTTGCCAAGAAGATTGAGACTAAGTAACATTATCTCGTACATATCGATAGGGATATAATATAGTTCTTAGCTTAGTGATTCGGTGAATTGCACATCGGAAACTAATTTAACTGCCGAAATACATGCACACAAGCATAAAATAGTGATTCATAAAATTAAATTCAAGACATAAGATTTCGGAAGCTATTAATTCTACTCATCGTCGAGGAAAATAGAGATTGCTACCAATGTTTATTTCTACAGCGCAAGAAAGGAATGTACAAAGTGCGAAAAAATCAATTTTACAAGATCTAAGATCCAATTATTCGAGTAAAAATCAGTACAAGTGGCAAACTGTTAATGACCAAGTCAAATGAGTCAAGCACTCTGCCACCCCAAATCTAGTTATTTTTCTTGTTCATCATGGGTGGAGGTGCATAAGGCGGAGGAGCAGCTGCTGGCACATAGGCTTGACCCCCACCATTTGCATTTGCGTAAGCCACACCACCACCATACTGTGAAGGATAAGCTTCGCCACCCACAGGAGGATACATGCCACTAGTATTGCCATAGCCACCGTTCTGATTTGGATTCATTCCGGGATTAACTGGATATGGTTGTTGCTGAGGAAAGCCGAAACCTATATTGTTTCCATTAGGCTGCTGAGGGGCGTAACCGGGATTTTCGGCAGGTTGTGTAGGATAATTTGGATTGGGGTACATAGGTGTATAGGCTGGAGGTGGAGCTGCACCACCACTAGGTTGGGGTGGGTAACCGTTATAGGCTCCGATGCCCGGATATGGCGGAGGTGCTTCAGACACGTATACTGTTCCAGCTAGAGGGAAAAGAAAAGCAAGCGTATCACCCAAGGAATTAGTAATTACAAGCATTTAAGCAATCTACTTCTACCGTCTTAGTAACTACTACTACTACTACTTGTTAAAATTAAACCCTGTCATGTCATGATAATCAATTGATATGGCTATGAAATTCTTCTAAGGAAGGAGTATTAAAGGCCTTAAAGAATGGATCGATGAATATTATCGTCAAAGCTCATTTCTTGGACTTCTTGAACCGATTCATGAGAGAGTTCACGTCTGTTTCCCTATTTTGCAATTGCGGTTTCATATTTTTTTCAGTTTTACCTTCCGGTTGTGGAAAGTTATAGGCTGGAGGTGCCCATCCATAATATGCTCCAGGTTGATTGTAGTAAGAAGGCGGTGCTGGATGAGCTCCACCGGCGCCGCCGCCCATAACATCGAAATATGCTGGAGGAGGATTATTCCATGCAGCGTGTGTTGCATTCATTTGTTTGGCTGAAAACAAATATTACACGTATAGATTAGTAGGTAAATGATGTTTGAATGTATAATTCCAACTGTAAAACTCTTGGTTCACATCACAGACAATATCACAGACAATATCACACTCAATTAGCAAGAGGTAACAGTTTAGACTACTAATATAACATCAACCCAAGCTCACGATCACTTCATGTCACATGGTTCACTCTAACAAGATTACTTACCGATATGGATGGCTTTCATCATTCCCGTTGCAAATTCAATAGCTCCACCAGCTTTAAATGACATCTTGAATTTCGCTTCTCCTTTCCAACCTCCATCAGGTTGAGCACGAACTTTTCCTCTCAGACAATTCGCTCCGAAAACCGGCTGCTCCACATCCACTTGACTGAGGACGACAAATGGAAACGAGAAGGATTTCATGTCGGAAGATCCCTTCTTTGCCATGAAAATCAAGCGATGAGATGTCAAATATGCTGTTCCCATCTTCTCAATTTGCTTTTTCAAATCTTCGTTTCCGCTGAAGGTGAGCACAGCTTGAGGAGCATGAAGAAGAATTCTGTTGAAAAGAACCAAAAGTATAAGTATTTGCACAAGGAGGCACACATGAAATGTTTTGTTCAATCATTAAAATAGAAGGTGCCGTCACGTTGAAAAGATCTAGAAAAACCAGCAGATTTTACTAAAATTTTGAAAAGTTGTCGGGCTTTCTGGTTGGAGTTGAGCAAAGGGTGCGCAGCCTGCTTTTAACGAGGGTAGGGTCGGAACCCGGTTAGGTTAGGCTAGCTGAAGTTAATGTTTTTGACGAGGTTAGGTTTAAAAACTCTCGCCCATAGCACTGCTGATTAAAGTTGCGCACCCTTTGCTCCAGTCTGAGACTGTCCTGGGGATCTACGTAGGCATCATCGTTATCACTAATAATTGGTTTACATTTATTTAAGAAATTATGGCCACTTACACTTCTCCCTGATGAATCAAAACTCCTCCATCCGTATGAGCTGTGTTGATAGACATTGTCGAATCTGGTTTTACAAACAACGCCAACTGTTATAATTCCGATCAGTTCTTGTGATCTGAAAATAATACTAAAATGGTTTTAAATAATACCAGTTCTACACGTAAACCATAGTTTCAATAAATAATTCAAAGGTGTTCTTTTACAGTCAAGCCAATACGATATTTAATTATATGCAGCTAGTTGGAGCTGGAGCTGGAAGAAAAAAAGAGGCTTACCAATTCGCTGGCAAAATTTTAACCCGATGTTATATACTTTCTTTTGAATCAATCAATAAAATCGGATTACTTATTTAACGACTTGCTTGAGTATTTCCTTTCTGCTGTGATGAAGACTGTTTTTCACTGAACAATAGATTATATAATTGTGTTACGAAGAACTATCGAGAATCAAGACTGATTCACCTAACATTCGCTACGACGTTTCACAAACGAAAACCACCACAGAATAGTTCCGTATGCATACAACATAGCAGAACTCCCTGCACTTATGCACTATAGCATCGAATATTCGAAGTATACTTATATACAGACCTCTTTTTATTGCCAATTCTTTTCTGTGACCCTTTTAATCTGGGTCCAAACGTCATGATAATGAACGCTCGTATTGTCCGGAATGAACTGGCAGTGTATGGAGCCCCGATGCGCAAAAACTGTACGTACAAAGGTAAAAATCGTCTGAAACTTCATAGCGTCTTCAATGGCTCTAAAACCATCGAGTAAATCTACAGGCGGGGAATATAAACCAAGAAAAGTTTTATTTTGGCACAGTCCGCAGTTGACGTGAAGGAAGGCTTTAAGCTTCACGGTAAAGCCTATATAGCCACATAGATTCAAATTGCATTCTGCAATAACAAAATTGCAGTAACGTCTCGTACGGTGAGACCCTATTTTCAAAGCTCTTTAAGGCGAGGACTCCTTAGCGGCAAGAAATTGAGAGTTCTGACGCTCGTTTCGCTGCATGTTTTTCTCGGTATTTATTAGGAAATTAAATTTTTAACTGCTATTCGAATCGAGTTAAATGTTTAATGACTGTTAAATTTGAAATGTTTAAGTTACATTGTTCTTGTTACGCATTCAAGTTGATCGGTGAGGAGGAACCAGAATTATAAGAAAAGGACTGGCGGCTTTTATCCTGACAAATATCCGCTTTGTAGCTCATGCTGAATGTGGTTTTCGGGGAGAGTATTATTTTTGATAGTCCGAACGGTTTCAACGGGCGAATTTCACATGTAAATTTGGTTAAACTTGAAATCAGATTTATGCAGTTTTGATTGTTTCTGACACGTAGGTACTGAAAAAAGTTTTAAATATTTTGTTCGAGGAAATGTGACCTCTTTCCTTCCGTAAGTATAATAGTATCTATTTTTTGTTTGTATCAAAACTGCACCGGTAATCAGAATCTGGTATTTCGGTAAACTATGCATGTTAGGATTACGATCATAAGACCTTTGATATAAGCTTGTAAAAAGTAGAACTTCATGCATGCGCTAAAGAGTGAAGACACGACACCGACAAAAAGGTCAAAAGGGCATCAAGTTGAACTAGATTTATGTATGACCTTCATTGAAACTAATGTTAACTGTTTGTCTGTACTTAGTTCGTGAGAATCGAGGATCCTACTTTACTTCGGAACATCGAATCATCATTAGTAGCGACACAAGTTTGAGTAGAGCAGGAGGGTGAAGTTATTATCAGCTCCTTGTGGGATGGCTCATCGTCGGACCGGAAGTGGTGTGCCTCCAGCACCGCCTCCTCCATCCTTAAGTAAGCATAGTTCATCTAGATCTTCAAAACCCAGTGAGAAAAAGTATAGGTAAGACACCAAGGAATTAAAACTGCTTACGTGGATGAATCTTTTGTTTGCTGTGTTACGCTTGAAACTACTTTAGTATTCTTCTCCTACTAACAAGAGTTTGATATTTACTTGTGCAGCTCAGACCGGCCTGCGGAAACTAAGAGGACACGATCTCGCTCGAAAACTCCTGAAGAAAAAAGAGATCGATTTTTAAGGACCCAATACCATAAATCACGGAGTAGGAAATCAAGATCCAAATCCCCTCGCGAAACTGTTGGTTCTAGCAGGTAAGCCAGACTCTTGATGTTCGGTGTTTGAAGTTTTAGGCTTTCGGTATACTCGCATCTTCAATTTAGTAGCAGCTTCTTGTAATGAAGCGGGTGGTTTTCGATGGGATTATGAAATATTCAGATATTGGATTTGAGAGTTAAAGTTGTCTCAATCTTAATTGTGTCAGGAATTTGGTTTTTTGCAGGATTGGTAAAGATTTTATTGATGTTAGACATTCAGTACGAAAGAATGAGAGGCGCCGTAGGTTAAGCGCCTTCATTTATATTGATAAAATCCGTGTCAACTGTAGCTGGTGGTGTGGTTATACTGTTGATATGCAATATGTTATGATTATACACAGTATGTTATGATTATATACAGTGTGTTATGATCATAACTATAATATAAGCGGTGAAGAAAAATGCTTAAGCAACATCTGCTGAGAAGGGTGGAGAAATACAGCGTTTGGTTTCCTTATCTTATCGTAGCGTATGTATTCAGTATTCTAGCACAAGGGAGTGATTATTTTGGTTATCAGCATAGTTTGATGTAGGATTGTGACAATGCTCTACTCAGATAATGTGGCGTTGCAGGCAGTATATATATGGAGCTATTACTGCGGTGGCACGAGGTTGAGTTATATTTTATTAGCAACATAGGACGCAGTATTGAATCCAGTCTTGCTTTTTATTTGTTGCAGGAATAATGAATCCAACTCCCGTAACCGACCTTCAGCATTGCCGGCTACGAGTGCGTCTCAATCGGCTTCCTCTTCAACAGGCTTGACAAATCCTTCGGGTGCGAGTGCTGCGAAAGGTGCAGCAAATAGTTCGAAACTTGCCATGATGACCCCAGCCATAAGTCTGATTAGTCCACAAGAGTTTACTCAGATTAACCGAAGTATAACAAATCCTGAGGATGTAAAAATACCGAGACGGATTGGTGAAGGTGTGCGCCCAATTTTTGATCGACCTGAATTACGGGAAGCGATCCAGAGGAGGATGGAAACGGGGGACAACGAAGTTAATCCTAGCTATGTTCAGATACCGGAAGCTGTAAATCAGAGGGTTGTAGCCATTATCAGAGAGCCTATTGAAGTTATGGGTCTGTCTACTATGAAACCTTCAGGTAATCAGTTTATTTTAAAAATGTTTCCATGCACTTCATTTCACCTGAATATCATATTCAATATTTTAGTCAGGGTCGAAAAAGTGCAAAAGAAAAAGATTTCAATCTATTGGTTGCCTAAGTATTAATTTTGTGACTGTGAATTGAAATCTGACAATCACTATTTACGGATGTTGAGAGCAGTAAGAGGATATTACGTTAACATAGAAATGATTTACGTGTACTTTTTGTCGTAGTTGCTGTGCCAGCAAACCACACATTGACTCCGGAGATAGGAAATATGGGACAGTTGCTTGTGGACCGATATATCAATGGACCGTTAATGAATCGTAGAAGCCCGTCCCCACACGCTTCTGTTCGATCTCGGAATTTGTCTCCCCCGAGTCGTCGGCCAGGAAGCAGTAAATTTTAAATATTTTGTATTGCTTGAAACTTTTTGGAACAAAACGAAATCAACTGTAGGATGATAACATAATGTCTTGTGCGTTGTAGGTAGAGATCTAGGAGAGAGAAATCGAGACAGACCCATTGGTCATTTCAAATCTCCTGAAAGATTGGATCGTCGTTCCAGGGGAAGATCACGAATGAGGTCTAGGTCCAGGTCCAGGTCGAGATCACCGGAGAGGTTTGTGAAAGACAGAATAGATGAACGAAACATAAGTAACCCTTCGTTGGGAAGCGAGCGGTTTAGAGAAGTCGATCGAATTCGTGGTCAGCAGCATCCGAGAGAAAGTGTGCGTGAAATTCCTTACGAAGAAGAGCATCGACGACAAGCTCCACCTGAAGCAGATATAAGGGAACGAGAATTGGTGCGACGAGATTTGGAGAGGGACCGAAGTCGTAATCCCTATCCGCCACGCGTGTCAAGATCAAGATCAAGAACGCCTCCACCAGTACCGCGACACGTCTTCTCTGAGCGTGAAATCCGGGAGCGAGAATTTAGGGAAAGGGATAGAGACCTCCGAAACACCCTGAGTCGTCCCCCCGGAAAAGTTTACCATGGGAGTAGGCCGTACGATGACGTGAGTTTCACACATGAATGAAAACATACAATTTAATGGCACAATGTAAATAAGGTGAAATAATGCAATGTCTGATAACGATTATCTTTGATTCTAGGATCAGAGTAGAAATTCCCGAGGTAACTCAATGAGGAATCGTGGACGTGGTCGAGGTTCATCCTTCCGGTCTAGAGGTAGGCGACCTCACATTTAAAAACCTTCTGTTTCCGTAAGCATATTCTTAATTTCCACACTAGTGTTATAAACTTTTGGCATGATTGTTGAGTGAATAGCGTGTGTGGCGTTCAGTATATTAGAAAGTAGGGACCTGGTTTAAAATTAAGCTCTTCTGCTGGATTTATTAGTGTTGAGTTCCTGAATTATTTTTAATACCATGTTTTACTTCCTCAATTCAGATACAAGAAAGGTGACCGGTTCAGTTGATTCACCTGATAAGAGTGGTAGAAAAAGCCCTGCTCAGGAAATAATTCGGATTCGGAGGGACCGTGAGACTCTACCGCGAGGGAATTGGCAGCACGATTTGTATGACGAGGAGGTAAGGAATGAACGCGTATGAGTTAGGTGCTTCAAAATCAGCTTCGAAGATGGAAATAGATTCACATGATTGAGGAAGCCGATTAGCCAAGCTTGAGTGGAAAGCGGATTGTTATTTTCTCTAAGAAGGTTGCATTTAAAGTACTGGATTTCCCAGTTGTATTAACATCACATAAGCAGAGATAAATTACATATTTAAAAGTATAAGAGATTAAGTTGTGTGGCCAGAATTAGGACATGTTAAACATGCGTAAGTAATGTATATAGTATTTGATACACGAGTTTTATTTATACAAGAAAACAAATTCGAATTGCGTTATTTGCGAAACTCGGGATACGTAATGTAAATAAGAGAATAAACGTACTTAATAAGTTGATGCGTCGTAAGAGAATCTGCAGTTTAAATGAATATTGACTTTATCCCTTCTAAATATTCATGGTGCTGTTTAAGCAAAGCATTGTTTATTTAAGCGACATTAACTTTAACGACATAAATTTACAGTAGTTTACAGCAATGTAAACAGTCTAATAATGCGTATAAATAATTATGCCTAAAACAATTATAAAAAACTTTCAGTAGGAATACAAAATTATGAGCACTGCGTTAAAGCTTAGTACTAAACTCAGTTCAGCAACATCCATTATCTTGGGTTGCCGTCCTAATCGTTCTGACTTTTGACACATAAGTTAATATTTTAAGCAATCTAGGAAATATATTTTAAATCTAATCTAGATTTAGGGCCTCAGTATTTTCAAATAGTTTAGGATTTGTACTAGAATTAATGGGAACACATGTGGTTAGCATTCTGAGGATTTTTGACCGAAATCCGTTAGGCTGACGGGTATTTTTCTATTGCCCGCTCGCACTGGGGAATGTCGTAAACTTCTACTCCCGTTTTCAGGAAACTTGTCTCGCAGTGACTCCTTGGGCCTTGCTCCCTGTCGGATATCAAGTGCGGCCAATGCGGGAAGCGTCTTTGATGTAGCGAAGCTACTTTTGCTCAGGATGGATTTGACCGGAGTCGAGGCTGTAGGATTTCCGGTGGTGGTGAACTGGTGTTTAGAGTCGTTGGACATTGTCAACATGGACACGCTGGCAGCGGTTGCGAGTTTGTGCCCGGTCCCTGACGCTTCTGAATGATCTGCTGCAGAATTTTTATTAGCAAAGTACACCGCAGCTGCTGTAGATTGTATCAGATCGTTTTGGGCCATGCTGGGTGAATAACTTCCGTATTGGGAATCTGTTAATGATCTTCCGTCTCCTTCGTCACGTCTGGACAGGTCACTTGGAGAACTTTTGGAACTGGAGCTGCTGGAACCTTCAAGCGATGCGAGGTTGGATAGATTTAAGCTTAAATTGGTAGTTGCTGGCTTGGATCGAGGGGTAAGACCAGTTGCATCTAATACATGGTTGTCAGTCATGGTTGGTTTCAATAATAAGTTTTTTCCTTGATAACTTGCAGGAATACTAGAGCGTTTACGTGGAACTGGAGGGTATATTTTCGAGTTACTCTCCGTCGAGGATTCATCAGCAATGGATAACTGGTCAAAGGTGGACATACTCTCGTCCATACTCATACATCCTCCTTCCGTATCACTTTTTCCATCGTCAACCAACTTGATATTGTCGATTTGACTGAGATTCAATCTATTTGTCATCAGGATTTTTGATAGGGGTGGAGCTAAGCCCAAACCCTTGTTGCGCTCTTGGTACATGTCAGTCAGTGAAAAATCTTGGGTCATCTGACTCAAAATCCTGTCTTGGATCTTCGATACATTCGTCTTCCGAACTGAGGATGAACCCACGTTTTCGGATTTATCACTTCCGGTCCTGGATTTGAGCCACAGCTTGTTTGTATTAGATTCTCCTGTTGATTGAGACCCGACCTTGTGACTCGTCCAGTGTGAGCCCTCGCTCTTAGATACCTTAGGCTGAGGGATTTGTGTTTTATTCGACATCTTTCGAATATCCGATGCAATTACTGAGTTGAGAATTCCGAAATCGTTGTCCATTTCATAGGAACCGGGGAGATGGTAAGCGACGTCTGTTGAGCTAACGTCGGACGGTGGAGCCCGTCGACGAACAGTTGATAAGCCATTTTCCCAGTCTGTCATGGAACTACCGCTGCTAGAGCTGTCCGCTCGTTGCATCATCAGAGGTGCTGGTATGTAAGATTTTGGCGATTCGTTAACGTTTGGCTTGTTCATATTACGATGTTGATTGTTGCCCGCTCTAATTGAATTTAAAGACTCTTTTCCAGGATGCACCGAAAGACAACGCAATTCTCCTTGATCTACCCGACTCACTGGAATATTCAGATTTGTGTGTCCGTCTGGCTCCCCTCTGCTACGAACGTAGCTCGTGAATGCACCTTTACCCATTGCAATTTGCTGGCGGATGGGTAAATACGCTCCAGAATGGACGGAAGAAATCATTGGACTCATGTCATCCGAACTGAAGTCAAGGCTTTCAGCTGATAGACTTCGAAACATTGCGGCTGCTTGATTACGCGGACCCATGTTTGGATCGAATAACGCCAATCCTGCTTGAAGTGCTAATTGAAGGACACGAGAATTAACGTGCTTTCCCAACGCCAAAATAACTTCATTTTCTCCTACTTCGATTAGGTCGAATCCTGGTAAATAAAATTAAGAATTCATTGTTAGTAACTACTACACAATCAAATGTGCTAATTGAATCTTTGCAGGAAAAATGAGAGCAAAACCCGAACAAGAATTGAACAAACCTAATGAAGCGAGGAGCTCGTTGCAGCCGGATATTCCCCAGAGTTTCACGTTGATTCGCGCTTCCACTTGTTTCTCAATGTCAGAATCTTTGCTTGTCATCTCAGCTATTGTCTGACGCAAGATGGAAATTACATCCTCTCCAGCTTCGGGAGTTGATAGAAGCTTGGATAATGCATGGATAGACGGTGCGGGTAAACCTGAAATGAACGCCAAACATTTAATTTACACCATGTTTAATTTTAAAGGACAATTAGCCAATTCCGATTAATAATTGCGTATTGATCAAGTAGAAACATACCTAACAAGGCCTGCAAACTAGAGCTGCATTTCACCAATCTTTCGCCAGGATCGCTTTGCGGGAAGAATACAGCAGAAGGCAAACCGTTTGATGACGGTTCGAAACGGAAACCGACAGCCATTAAAATCTCCTTCCAACCGCAAATGTTACCTACTTTGTTTTCTATGCTCTTTTGTGTCGTATACATTGCGTTACTTTGACCATTATTTATTCGTTGCAGGGATTTTTCAACCTGGAAGCAAAACACGTTGGATTAAAGCACATTTCGGAATCAAGACTGAATGAATTCAACAGATGATTTGCAGTGAGAAACTTACTAAATGCAAGGTAACGCGAAGTGCGTCGCGGGACCGGTCTGGATGTTTGAGCAATTCCCAAAGAGCGTGAGTTGCAAGCGGGACCTTTGGCGATAACTGTGCGTCGGATCCGATGAGCAAATAACCGGACCAGTTGGCAGGATGCGCAAAGTGTTTAGTGTGCTGTACAGTTAGCATGGCTTCAGTCATAGCATAGCTCACACGGGATCCTTGAAGAAGACTTGAATAGAACGCTCGAAAAAATGTCTTGGAGGCTGCTTCCGGAACAGGCCACAACGTGATAAGTACGGACATTGCTCCTGCGGCTAGAATTGCCTTCGCCAAGGCTACAACGTTATCGGCCGTGACGACCCCTTGCTTGTCCCTAGTGTGACAAGAACTGAGGACCACAAGTTTTGCACTCAGCTTGAGCTGCAAGATATCAGCAGCAGTTAACAAGTACTCGGAAATGTTTGGTCCATCCATCTTATCGTTTTGGTCATCCTCATCCCTGGAGTTGGAGCTAGCATCCGTGTCCGGAGGGGATGCAAGGACTATAGCAGATAATTTCCATGAAATATGGGTTGCGAAATGAATGCATGTTGCTGTGGAAATCTCCTCAATGATATTCGACTTAAGGGCTGCATTTCGTGTAAGCGATTGACACTGAAGTATCTCTGCTACCATTTTCGCTTCGTTCTCTGCTCGCGGGATATCGTTCCAGCCCCAATGTTCCATGATTTCGTGCTGAAGATGAGGATTTCCGATGACAAGTGGCAGGCCGTCAGTGTTATCCCCACTGTGTTTTCCAGGTAGACGGACAGAGCTGATTGATGGCGCTACAGTCAGCTTGAATTTTTCGCAGAGGTATTCATCAGCAGGAGAATTTCTCAGGATTGGAAAAGGTACGAGCAAAAGATCGTTATCAAGGACGAGTACAAGTTCACGGAAGCAAGTCTTGTCCAGAACACCGAGTTCTTCTTCAAAGGGAGCAATCAGCATTTGATACAATGATCGAAGACAAGATGGTCCTTGCCAAACTACAGCGCTACGCTGTTTGTTACCTCTTGTGGAGCCTGGACGACTCACCGAAGTACTTTTCACGCTTCCCGTCGCACTACCGACGCTGAATAAGCTGGACAAGCTATAACTACTGCAATTAAACCGATGATTCCGACTGACCATCCTTAAGAAGCCCGTCTTATCGCTATCCTGGTTGAGCTTGTCTCCGAGTTCTTCAAGATGCTGTGACCACAAGTCCGCAGGAGGAGAATCGTCGTCATCGACAGCTGTGTTCAAGCTTTTCATGCTACCGTAGGCAGCCCCGTTGTTCCCACTATCAATGCCCAGTGCCTCACGTGTGCCCATAATGTACTTATCAAGAAGTGATCCCATTGACGTTATCTCCGTATCGTCGTCCTCGTCAACCTTGTCTTCATCTTCATCCATGTTAATGCAAGTTTCGTGAAACTTGACAATACCGCGACCTGGTATCAGAAGCCATGAATACAAAAAACCTCCGGCAGTGCTGAAATACAGTACGGCTGCACCCAGCCGGTCCACGCGTTGGATCAGAGCGTCGACAGTATTGATTGAAGTGTTCCAGCTCGCACGATTTTGCCAGAAACTGCTGTTATTACTGTTACAAGCTTTGACCTGGAGGGTGATGTTGGCCAGTGTTCGAGCTTTCTCGGCCATCAGAAGCGTCACATCAGTCCGACCTATTGGCACCAAGATGCGCTGCAACGCTTGGTAGGATGCTATTTGCCGGTCGAAGAGGGCCAAGGAGTATTCACCGACGTTCCCAACCGTCGAACGTATTGTCTCGAGGAGCTCTGTGGATTTCTCGAGGTGGACCAGAGCCGATTCCAAATCACCGTGTCTCCACAGGGCCAGACCAAGCAAGTGACGGACTTTGGCTTCTTCTTCTCGCATTTTATTCGAAGCAACGATAGCTGTGAAGGATTTCTTCTCGATGAGCTGCAGTGCCTGTTGGAGATAAGCTACGGCTTGAATATTGTTCCCAAGAGAATGATGAACTCGTCCAATGTTGCTGTAGGCAACCGCCTTGGTCATTCCAAAGTTTTCCTGGACTGAAGCGGGTGAAGCACGGCCCGAAGCTGAACCGCTTGCTTTCGACTCAATTTGGGATATCAGATTTAAATGCTGTTCTTGACATCTTAATGACTGTTCGTAGTTGCCAAGGGATTCGTGAGCCAAGCCAATGTTACAATATGCTCTTGATCTTCCCGATAAGTTTGATGATTCTTGCGATATTTTCAGATCCGTTTCGTGGTACATCATAGCTTGATCGTAGTCACCTTTGGCGTGATACGTTTTCCCGAGGTTCGAGATGGCACCCGCTTCCATCGTTCGATTATTCCCGTTGTTGCTAAGAGACTTTGCCAATTCAAGTTGCTGCTCAAAGTAATTCGTAGCCTGCTCAAAATGATGCATCTCCAAGTGTGCTAAGCCCATGTCTTCCAGCGTTTGTAGTTTCAGCATGTCAAGGTTCATGTCGCCGAGAGGAGAGTCTTGAAGCCCATCGGAACAAGATTGAGATATGTGATCCGCTAGCGAGTACAGAAGACGCAGACGCTTATCAAAGTAATTTATCGCCGAGGAGTAATTTCCACTTGAAATGTAACACTGACCGATGGATTTCAGTAACCGGTCCAATTCTTTGGGATTTTGCATCTTACTGGATATTTGTAAACCGTTATCGTATTGAATCACAGCTTTTTCGTTATCCCCTAGGGCGTTGTAGCAATCACCGAGGTTACCATAAGCGCGCCCTTTTTCCACGTATGCTATGAGACCGGATGGAGTGGAAGCTGGACCTGGATTGAGCGATACAGATGACCCCTGATCGGATTTACTGTTCGGAGCATTGCTGCTGGAGGATGATTGAATCACGTCAAGAAGATGAACCTGCTTCTCGAAATAGTTGACAGCATCACGATAACTGCCAATGTTCATGCGGGCGATGCCCAGATTACCGTAAGCATGCGCTTCACTTGAACTGTCTTTTAGCTCTTTAGCTCGCTCCAACATTTCTTCATAACATTTAATGGCACTTGTATAATTTCCCAGGGACATGTGGACTGCACCGAGGTTACCATGAGCGCGAAGTTCTCCACGGCTGTCGTTAATCTCTTGGCAAACGTTCAACTCTTGCGTGTGGAAACCCAGAGCGCGGTCAAATTTCTTCATGAGTCGGTGTGTCATCCCCATTGCGCTGTAAGCTGCAGCTTCACAGACTCGATCACCACTAGCCTTAGCCAAAAGGATTTGTTTATTGTAGATCTGAAGTGCTTCCTCGGGCTTTTTGGTCTTAAGAAGAATATTTCCAATGTTCGATAGCGCTCTAAACTTGCTACTTGCGTCTTTTAGAGAATGCGCCACGGCTAAGAATAGTTTTTGACATTCAAGCGCCTTGTCTAAGTTCCCCAGCGCTAGATGAGTTAGACCCAGGTTACAGTAGGCCCGCGCAATGTTCGTTTTGTTTTGGCAGTCTTTTGCGAGGGACAAGTCTTGATCGTAGTAGCGGACAGCTTCTTTGAAATTCCCCAGGGAGTAGTGGGCATAACCTAGGAAATGACATGCCTTCGCCTCCCCTTCAACATCCGACAGCTCTTGGGATAACATTAGGTAGTTTTCGTAGAACGGAACAGCTTGCGCGAAATCACCGTGCGAGGAATGACAATTTCCGAGGTTCAGCAGCGCACAGGCTTCGCCAGAAGCGTCTTTGAGCTCGCGCGCAATATTCAGATGGCTGTGATAGTGGACTAGAGCTTTCTCATACATACCCATTGCTTGATAGGCTACAGCGAGGTTGCCATGTGTGGAGGCTTCTGAATTGCGATCGTTGACTTCCTTCGATATTGCCAGTTCCTGTTTGTGGTATTTCACCGCTTGGTCGTAGTAACCCATAGCGTTGTAAGCGTTTCCGATGTTACCATAAGCGCGACCCATTCCACCACGGTCGTGAAGGTTTATGGCAATGCTTAAATGAGCTTGGTGTAGCTTTAGCGCCGCGTCATGGTCACTTAAGAGTTGAAACACTATTCCGAGATTAGAGCAGGCGCGACCCTCAGCTAACTTGTCTTTTGTTGTTAACGCCATGTCTAACTGTTTCTCGTGCCAGGTTTTGGCTGATTGGTAGTCGCCCATACATCGCGCCGCGTGACCAAGTCCAGCGTAGGCTCGTGCTTCGATAGTTCGGTCGTGAACATCCTGTGCGATTTGTAGGACATGGTTATGGAAACTTATGGCTTGGTCGTAGTTTCGTCGATAATGGTACGAAGATCCGAGATTGCTGTATGCACGGGCCTCTTCTGTCTTATTCTTCAATATCTTTGCGATCCGCAAGTGCTCCATGTGACAGTCGATAGCATTGTCAAAATCACCCATTACCAGGTACACAGCGCCTACGTTCCCGATTTCACGCGCTTCTTGTAACATGTCACCCATTTGCTTTACAAGTTGAACGCACTGTTTGTGAGAGGCGAGGGCGTTGGAGTAGTCACCGATTGCGCTGTACACGTGACCTGAAAGTCGATAACCATGTTTAGACCTAGCAGTAACTAATTGAATTTAAATTAATATTTTTCAGAGATGACAACGCAGAAGATGTTATTCCTAGTGTAACTTACCTAAACTTGTCAGCGCAGCGGCTGCAGCTTGAGAATCTTTACACTTCATAGCTAGAACTAATTGATATCGATGAGACGTGAGGGCATCCTTGTAATTATTTTTTGAAAAATACGCAGCTCCTAAATTCCCATGAGCCCGGCATTCTCCCCCAACATCTCCAAGGGATTTTGCAATTGCCAAGTCCTGTTGCATGTAACCGATAGCCTGTATTATAGGAGTAACAGTTATTGTAGAAATTGTGTGTACCTTTTAATTTTGAAGCTGAATTTTTTTAATTAAATTTTTTAATAATTTTTTGTTAATTTCCATTTTAGATTACTAAAATCATACCTTGTCCAAGGAATTCAAAGCCCAGTACCCGGAAGATAGAGCAGAGATGACAGATCCTTTTAACTTAACATTAGTCGTTCCAATTTTAAGTGCACTCTCTAAGACTATCACAGCTGCCGAGAAAAACCCACCAGCTAACAATTCCTGACCTACTACAGAAATTACTACAAACGGACTCTTGAGCAGTTTCATGCCCTCTAACTGGCTGAATGTTGGCTCCAGTTTATCTGTAAGACAAAAACATACATTTAATTCATTTACAATTATATATTATTTTAATCCAATCCAGTAATTAAAATCCTTTGTCTTCTTGCATTCTTTTGTAGCTTCATCAAATTACCTTTAAGGGGAGACTTGAGCGCTGCTTCTCTAAGGCCACTTAAGAGTTGCGATGATTTAGGATCCGTAGCAAGTCCAGCGCTGAAAGCGGCAAGAGCTTCTGGATGCTGACTCAGGCAATTGTGCGCGATACCCTGGCGGTAGTAAGGCTGAAATCATTTTAAATTACTTCAATTAGAATATAATTTTATAAATTATAACATTTGAAAGAACGAGTAGCAAACTCATCTTCCATAACGTTTTAGCTACATCTTAAACTAGAGTTTTAGAACCCAAGGCTGAATAATTGTATATGTCTGTGTAACCTTAAGGCTCCAACGGCTTGAGCTACTAAACTCACATGACGTACTAACAATAGAATACCCAATCCAGTAGCTTAATCGATACAAGATTGATATAAAAACCTATTCCTTCAAGCATATCTTAAGGCTATACACAATTGAGAAGCTCAAGATAATTGATACCAATTATAAAATCAAGCCGTTCAGCTACCAACTTAAATGCAGTCAAAACCCTCAAGCTAAAAATTCAACATAGGTGCGTGTCTTTACAAAACGTGGAATAATTCTTCATATCTTACACCTATTCAGAAAATAATATCTAAAAATCAAAGAACGCCACGCAGTTACTACGACTTGCACTTATTCAGAAAATAATATCAACAAATCTAAGAGTGCCATGCAGTTACGACTTGCACAAATCTCGTTAAAAATAGTTGACCTACTGCATTTGTGCAGTTAAATTAAAATACGATACTAGTTAATTACATTTTTACCACCCACTAATTCCTAATATTTTACCTTTGACCAGGTTGGATTGAGATCTCGGGCTTTGAGAGCATCCTGAAGCGCCCTCGAGAACTGACCCACTTTGATGAAGGCAGCGGATCGATTCGAGTAAAGTATATGATTATTTCCATCTATTTTTAAAGCTTCCGTATAAAGAGCAATGGCTGTTGGATAATCCCCGGATTGACAACTTAAATTAGATTGCTTCACAATATCCAAGAAGAACTGACGCCGAGTAGGTGTTGGCCCACCAGAAGACTGTGACGATTGACCCTTGGACTTGGCCGAGCCTTCCGACCCCTGTGATTGCCTCCCACCCCCCTTAGTGCTTCCCACCCCGACCGTGGATGTCGTCACCCTGGACATGGCAGAAGAGCCCGATTCCGATTCCGTCTGTAAATGATAAAAGTCTTATTTGTAAATCCAACCCAACCTTCTCCCTTCCAAGCCTTCCAAACGAACGGACTAATCAGCGATAACAAGCGACTCAAGAAACGTTTCAAGTGCCAGACGCTTCTCCAAAGGATTCCAACCGGATTAACAGCACAAGATTCAAGATTCCCATTTCACCTCAAATCATCCACACATTCCTTCCCGTCTCTCTACGCATTCCACCTTATTAATGCCTCGAAAAAACTTCCACACGGATTCATCTCAGAAAGATTAACATTTCATCATTGATTCACTCCATGAGATTCAAAGATTATCCAGTTGTATTAATGCACTTTAATTCCCTTGGTGGGATATGACAAACCATAGTCGAAACCAAGGACGCGTCCGTGTAGATCAGAGACGCCCGAACCAAAGTATCCCTCAACGATGATACTAATGACGGATTTCCAGACCATGATAACCGCATGTCTGAGTCTGTCTGGAGGATTTACGAAAACATACACACACCCCGAAAATCTCTCCTCGGATGATGGAGCCGGGAAATCGTGCAGGTAATAATCATCATGACCAAAACCCTAAGACCAAATACCAAAGGCTCCTCCTGTCCCTCAGCAACGCATTAAAGAAAAACTACAGAGGTGTGGAAGTGAACAAGTGGAAAGACAACCCGACATATGCTTGTAGCTTGACCAACCAGCCTTTCCATTCATCAACTCTTCCTTAAATCAAGTCCCTACGTACAAGGATTTACTACGACCCAGAGTGTTTTAAAAACATCAGACAGTGTAAGCTGTCGAGAGAAACAAGGTGAGAGACAACTTTTAAAGGCAAACTAGTAACAAATATATAACGAATCAAGACATGCAGACTATGAGAAAACTAAACGAAATACAGCTTTACAGACGAGGTAGTCGACGTCATGTTTCATGTTTTTTCAAAATTCTCAGACCCATGTCTCCGACGGAGCCAATAAAGTCGTGAATTCTTTCCCACAATCATCATCTTGATGATGGTGAGAAAAATTACCCTCATCAGCAATGACAATCCAATAACAATAATTGTATCAAACACATTCCTCTTATTTTTACAGGTAGATGATTCACAAGGATTCCCCTGCCAACGTTCTGGACTCAATCATCCTACACTTTCCACACACACATTTGTCTTTGCATTCTGGAATTTCGTCATCCACATTACGGCTATCCTAATCCACAAATTCAAGGTGATGAGCTAATCAAATTCCCCCGACAGCTTTCAAATTCAATCTTTATGCTCTCAAAATTCTACAATTGCCAGCACATATATACGTATTTCAATTTTTTCCCTAAAGGACTCTAAATGGATTTTGTGGTTTCCAACTCACTGATTTTCCAAGAAGCTTTGATTCCACTCACCTCCAATTTTGATACTAGGACCTATATGGATGCTATAAAAGCTCAGTAGCTTAGGTAGCCATTACTGACCCTAAGGGATTTTTTTCAAGACACCTGTAGACTAAATGTTTCCTCAGATTCATTTCAAGTCTCTCAGAATTCTAATCCATAGTTCACTGCAATTACTGGTCTAATCCAGCGAGGAGGTTTCCAAATCTTCACAAATCCAGGTAATTACAGCCACGAAATTGTCGCAATCAATCCCAAGACTAAAAGCGTAGCCAAAAAGCCAAGTAAACAGTACTCTCTCATCAAAATAAATCAAAATAAATTACAGGTCAGCGTTATGGACCAGTGGTGGACCACCGGGAGACAAGAAGGTCCAGCAGGAAATTATCAACTTCCACTTCAAAGGAATACGCCGCCGTTACTGTACCGATTCTCTGTGACAGCATCTTTCACCGACAACATAGCATTACTTCAAACCAGGTAAACAAACCAATCCCTCAGAGCAATCCCCCAGCAATCCTCAAATTTACTTTGCTAGCAACCAAGGAAATTATAAAAGTCCTCCTCTGTGTATTTAGATGACAATTGCAGAGCACTGACATGCTTGAACAAGTGAAAATCTAAGTTCGACTCCGTCGCTCACGAACCTACAAGGGATCCACTTCCTTCTCAACAGTTTACCCTCTTCTCAAAGGAAACCAACTCTGAGAGAACCAAGAAAAATACATGGAATTGTACAGGTAATGACAAACTAGAGAAACTTTTTATACTGGAATTATTGGTTGGTTGAGAGGAAATTGGCCGTAATTACGTTCCGAGAGAGACGCTGTAGTAGTTACAATTACAGCCGCTCTTTGAATCATAGGATGGGCAAGTTCCTGAGGAGATACTCAGTTTAAGCAGAGCCTCTACAACTACACGTAAAGGCTGAAAAGGTGAACCGAGGAATGAGAGACTTACAAAAAGCGTGGACCGAGTTGTGCAAGAGTTTCCCTTTTGTACAGCAGACTCAGCTCTCAGCTCCAACCATCAACAGGTAGGAATAATGATTCCAACTTAATAGTCGTAAATGGGATGGCGGAGAATCCAGTTTTGATTTTCAAACAACCACCAAGAATCCTAACAATCTTGATTATTCTTACAGCTAACACAAGATTACAAGACAGACAGACAGAACAACACAAAGTATTGATCATCTCCTATCGGAAACAACTCAATCCCGGCAATGACAACCAATGCAACACAAATCAACAAGAGCGAAAAGTATAGTGGGATTCATGGGAAAGAGATGATGTGGAATTTCAATTTTTTTCACCACTGTCTGATGCCACTCTGAGGACGTTTCAAATACTTGTGCTTCCTCATGCAGGAACAGAACCAGACTGATGCATGTTCCAGGATAAATGCGGCTATTTGGATGAAAAAGTGAGATTATTGATAGCGATGATGGACATATGTGATATTTCTAAGAATCTCTTCCTCCAATCAATACTCCTCTCACCTGTCCTCAGGGGTGGTGTTAAAAACTCTACGATTTGTCCAAGCTATTTGATGTGAAACATATTCCAGCTACAACAAAAGCTATAGGAAAATACGTAAAAACTTTCAAACACTTTGATTCTTTGCCGAAACCCTTTAAACCTCCGCGCACGTGTCCCCAGTGATATGAAACGGAGGGTAATAAAATTTTAGCTACTCCTACGAAGACTTAATATTCAAAATTTTGGATATTGTTTTTCAAGAGATTACCGTACGTCCGTAAGCTGTCTCAGGCACAGCTCAAGCTGTTCCTGCTCCAGGGCTTCCTGTAACTTTAAGTTGAGGACCAGGCCCTCAAGGCTAAGATTTATATTCCTAAAAGGTCCAAAGGGTTCTAAGCTTCGTCCCTTATTATCTCTGGTTATGAAACAAATTATCCTTGACACCACCGGCTACCTCATCCCTCGATGCACATTCACACATCTTTCCTACATCTGGACAATCAGTCCAGATCAACAGACAGTTCACAGAGCTCAATTCAAGGCTCAAGAGCAGCTGGTGGCCCAAGGTATTGATTGGGGAAGGTAGGAGAATGGAAAATAGATACCGAGTTTCGCACAACATCCACGCAGAATCCAAGTATTTACATGTCTGTATTATTGAGCTTTGACGCCGTTTTCATTTTTTTTATGAAAGTTCCATAGTACATGTAATGGTTATCACGCTATCCAAAAACTGGAAACACGTCAAGTCCCAACAAAACCCCACAGGATCATCACAAACTTATCAGCAATGCCGAAACGGAAACATGTGCGAGACAAAGCTATGATCGACCAATGAAGAAGAGATACTACCTGTAATATGTAATGATTATCAAGCTGGCAAGCTGGGAACGCATCTTTTGTTCCAGGTAACGATTCAAACATGATCTTGCAACATTTTTATGAGAACACACTGAAATAGAGTACGTGGAATGAGTTGCCAAGAACCAATCCTTACAGCCGCCCATCCATTCATCCTCCTTCCTTTCATACTAAACTCCAAGTAATTTCACGGGATGTTATCAAATCTGCTACAGACTGAGATGTATAGAGTATAGACTGATGGAAAATATAATTTGCGTAGAATCTCGGCCTCTCTCTCTTCGGTAAAATGCAAAGCGATTCGCTCCGGTATTTCTAACATTGTCGATGTAAACCTTAAAAACTAATGGCAAAATAAGTTAACAAAAACTATTTTTCTACTTACCTCGGAAGACATGGCTCCAGACATTATTCAAAGATCTTCACTGCTTAGTCAACCGCAACTTCCGACTTCATCAGAAAACCGTCCCGGTATCTAAAAAGAAACTCCTCATTAATCGATACAGCACAAGCTTTAGTACAACTTATTCACGCTAGTCTGTTCCGCTCCATATTCACCTCTATCCTAAGGTAATCCGTCTGAATAAATATCAACACTCTGATATCCCTAGGAACATTGTTCAACAATTCCAACTTGTGTACCTAAAAACTACGCAAGACACAGTCTACCATGTAACACGCTAATAAATAAATCTGTAATCCCAGCTGTCACAATCCTCTAACGCTCCGCAAGTGTCAAGATCGCGCTCAAGAATGTGGAAATATTAAATCCCCAATCTTTCCCGTAACTACCAGTCAGAAAGGCGAAGATGATACGGAAGATTAGCTGCAGACAATAGCAATTCATCTCTCTTAAAACTCCGTAAGGAAGCGCTGCTGATTCTCTTAAATTGTGACCCAGGACAGGGATCCTCCTCAACGCTCCTCAACGCTCCTGCACACTTCGTAGCAAGGAATTCCGAGACTATCAACTCCACAACTAACAGCTTCTACCCCTCATTACTCCAACTTTTACATGTTGCATCATCAGAGGGTTGGAATTTGCAATTTACAAGCTGCACGAGAGAGCCATGTTCTTGGGACCTTCGGTAGAAATTGCTTCCATGTTTAGAGGCAAATCAACTTGAATCAAGATTCCTCCCATCCTCGAGCATCCCTCTTCAACTTGAGGTGATTGAGAACAATTCAACTGGATATTTGGATATTAAACACCCACTGCATGTAGTGCGCTGCAGCGCACTGTTGTGCAGGATGAGCAAACGCTTAATGCCAACCCTTAGCTCATAGGATTCAGGCAGCACGAGAGAGTATCCGAGATGAATGTTTATAGGAAGCGGGATTATTATTTTTCAAAAGTATAGATTACACCTGAGCAGTAATTCCCAAATTTTATTTTTCATAATGGGAGCGTACAAGAGCAACGAACCGTCTTCAATATACAGCGATACATCCACCAACAGAACAAAACCTTCCCCACACCATCTTCTCACATCCACAAAACAATTTCAAGCCAAACTTTATAGCCAAGCTGCATCCTAGAGTGAAGCAGCGTCGTACAGTGTGGCTTGTGCAATCTTGAATCTGCAAGCAATGCAGACAGGTGAGAGAGCGGACAAAGAGGTAGTGATGGAATTCCGGTGGAGAACCTCTCATTTTCAACTTATCCCCCTTCCTTGGAGCAATTTCAGCCGAGTAAATGATTCGGGAATAACAACAGACTCTATGATTATCTCCCCAGTAATTTGCAATAACGACCCTCCTTCCCGCTTCGTCCTCTGCTAGTATATATGCTATAGCAGCATCTCTCCTTACACTCCCAGCATATCCAATAAAACATCCCAATTCCTCAACCTTCATTAAAGATTGTGAAACCAATCAAATTAATTGCTCCAATTCCGAAAAAATCCTATTCCTTAACTAAAACTAACTAACTTTCTAACTAAAAAACGCTTCCAATACACTTCAAAACAATTCCCACCGCTTAATACACTTAAACCCTTGCTAAAATCCCTTAGGTAATCCAAACACTTTCCACTTGAATTATTTACCCTTAGAACTTGTCTCCCTTCTGAAAATAAACCAACTCTAACTACAAAAAAGAATATACAACTAGCAGGAAGATGGCGCCATAAACTTCCTTGATTGACAATCGCCACATTTCTTAATCGCATTTTCCATCAAATGTAGGTCATATTGAAGAATATGAGAAGGAAATTATCAAATATTAACATAGCATGTCGTTAACAATTGTCCCTGATTGTCAATCCTCACAGATTCCAAGAGAAGATGAGTGTCAGCTACTACAAGCTACAGAATCCTTGAAGACAAAATTTAGTAGTTGTCACATGATTAACGAGTCAAAGGAGAAAGTCGAAATGTGAAATTAATTATCATGAATCATTAACCGCGCTTGATGACAGGTGACAAGAGACGTGACACTTACAGGTGAGACAGCGTCTTGCAGTCGCCAATTGGATTGGCCAATCGCTAAAGATGCTCTTTTCAAAATTTCCTTTTCCACACATATACGCTTTACATCCTCACCAACGCACATTTAATTGTAAACAACACCGCCGCCCTTAACTCCCTTCTAATTGGTCCGTTTCCTGAATCTCCACGGTTGCTCACTTTATTACCTTTTTTGTGTATCCAAACCACAATACTTGAATCATTACACCAAAAACACTTGTTGCATTCAGAATTTCAAAATTATTTTACTTCTTCACCATTTCTTCACAAAGTTTTCCATTTTTACAAAATATTCTTCTCGAAATCCAACTATAATAAAATCACCGGAAAATTACAAGTCCCACAATAAATACAAGCAACACCAGGGCAATTTTCTCTTGGGAACCTAAATTCCAAACTTAACTAAATATAACTCTCCAAGATTTTCACACTCTTCCCAATCATGTGAACGCTTCCAGCGTTTACAGCCAAATAAAATATAGAACGTGCTTTAGCTCAAAGTTGAGCCTCAACTGTTGAGGAGGATGAGCAATGAAAAATCTACCTCTCAACATAATCTTCTCCTTTGGCTCTACCTGCGTGCATCAGTCAGTTAGAGGAACACAAGGTGAAAATCAGAGTAAGTCTTGCCCAACATTTCAAAGCACATACGCAAAGGCTTCCAAGTCCATTCTCCATCCTTGTTGAGATTCAACATTAAAATTTGTCTCAGCAAAGATGCATCAGTATATGAGGACAGGTGAAGGTGTATCTAGCAAAGGTATTTCCCATGTATCTTATAAGCTTCTACAAGAAAGAGCGTTACAGCCATCGGCTTCTTGGCCTATACATGGCTTACATTGCCCCGAGGGCACTTTCTGAACCTGCCCCGCCGCCCTTATCTCCTAATGCTTTCCAAGGGATGGCCAAGAGAGTGAACCGAGGACCAAGACGACGAAACAAGTTGAATTCACTTTTTTCCAAAAGGAAAATCAGCCCGAGAAGCTCTCTCTTAGTATCTTGGAATTGGTTTCGAGATATAGGATTCCAGTGCATTGAGGCGTGGAGCCTTCTTGGTGCAATTAGAATTAGAGGCTCTTGTTTATAAAAATCTAGCCGTGTGTATATGCGTGGAGCCGGGGAGGAAAGTGGAAGAAGAGCCATGAGAGAATCGGGGGGATGTGAGTAATTTTCTCCAAAGAAAAGTGGACATGTGGAATATATGTGGGCAAAGAATTCACGCCCCTCGTCGTAGCCCTCCTTCCCTCTCATCCTCTAACCCTGTCTGTCTACCTGTAATTACCAGCTGGATCACTCCAACCACTCTCAGCCAACCACCCAAACTAACAACTAGTCAATTTTTCTCTGTCCAAGTCAAACCATACACACACACACATCTTTCGGGGCTAAAACAATATCTCTGTGTCATCATCATCATCCCAACATGCATCTCCTCTTCCTCTCCTCTGTACCATGGGAAGACAAATGGACCCAGGCTGGACAGAGGCCACAGCAGCATAGAAATGCTCAAGGATCCTGGAAAATAGAGACTGGAGCAGATGACTAAAGGCCAGTTCATACTTCAACAAGATCCGTCATTTGCGTTTTAAGGAGAGAGAGAGAGAGAGAGAGTAACCAGACACGAAATGACAATAATGAGAAATTAGGGGGACGTAACGATAGGAAGAAAAATTGCGAGAGAATTAAGGGTCAGCCGGTTTTGGACTGCCGCTCCTTACCTTGCCATCCATGGATCGGACTGGCTACATAATCAAGTGAGAGCTTACTATAAGCCCTGGAGATGTTTTGGAGGATGAGTACTGCCTGGTGTAGAAACATAGCTATACTGGGAGTGGTAACCATGGCTAGTAACCATGACAACCATGTCCATTAACTACATGGAATAAGCACGAGAGTAACCGCTTGGTTTTAAACTAATCTTGCATATTCCACGGCCATGACTCGTAACCATGACAACCATGTCCATTAACTAGATCAAGCTAGAAGCGCGAGAGCAAACGTTTGGTTTTAAATCAGTCTTCCTTATTCCGTGGCCACGACTGGACTGTTGTGACTCTGCTCATAAAAACAGCTATGCACTGGAATAAGTAAAACGTTTAAAACCTAGCATGAAATCAGAGGAACAATGCGTGGGTTGCACGGATCATTTGCACTTGATGATAATAAAATCCACGTGAATTATCGTCCTAAATCCCGGGAGGAACCCCATCCCTACTTTGCTTGTTGTTTTGGTAAGTTAAACAACTTTCATATTTAATGCAATTAAACTAGGAAAGTTGCGCTTTCTTTAAATAAATTTCTTTTTAATTAAATAATGTAAATAATTATGCATCGCTACTTTAATAAATCCATACTTTAATAACAATATCACAAAGCAGCTAATTAATTAAAACCAAGTTCAAAAAAAAACTTGCATCAATAATTACTAAATTATCAACAGCTCCACATCCTCTCATCTCCTCCTTATTTCTCAGGTGACTCAGACGGACTGGTCAAGGGTCGGACAACAAATGACTTTAAACCCAAACATTGCAAAACCCTCGTCACCTACTTCAAGTACATGCTGGACAAGAAAAAGATCAGAGGTGATCAAATAGCCATCATTTCCGGAACCACGGAAGTAACCTACCAGCAACTTGATGACCTATCCTCAGCTCTCGCAAAACAAATATCCAAAACCCTTGGAGATTCCTGGACTGTGACCAATCCCGATGGCGAATTACTCATCGGAGTCTGTGTGCCCATGTCGGAACGAGTCCCGCTCCTCATATTTAGCATTCTAAAGCTTGGAGCTGCCTATCTCCCTCTGAGCTCACACTTGCCCGAGGATTCCCTCTTTAGCATTATCGAAAAATTCGGACCCGTCGCCGTCATAACCGATGATAACGGGCCGATCCTGGGCAAATACGACGCGAAACAGTTTGAAATTATTACAAAAGTAATTAGTGTCGAGGACCTTTGGTTCAATATGACCGCAACGTCAGAGGGCAAGGACGCAGTCAAGAGGTCCGCAAGGGCTAAATCCTCGGCGTTCACACCACTTGTAACGCTCAACGATATTGAACCCTGGTTTCGACCCGCTTACGTCACATACACAACCGAGTTCTCCACAGAGCCCTCTGGCGTCCGCATCGGACATGAAGCAATACTCAATCGCTGTTTCTGGGAATGGCAAAAGCTACCATACAATAAAAACTCTGTTGTAGCCGTCACAAATACGACCACCGTCTCAGGATTTGTCGCCTGTTGTAGCCCGCTACTTTGTGGTGAGTGGCTCCAACGTCCAAATGTCGCGGCGAATTAATAATTCTAATTCAATTAATAATTTCTTATTTAATTTAATTAGTATTTATAATTTATTCTTATTACTATCGTTTCCTCATTGACTATGATTCAACAGCTATAATACATTTTATTCCGCATTATTTCAGGCGCTGCAGCACAAATCTTCCATCAATCCTCCATCTACACCATGGAGAAATTTGTGGAGCAAATATACGAGAAAAAGGTTACAAGGCTTCACCTCATCCCTTCTTTGCTCGGAAAATTCTTAGCCGTTGCGGAAAATCTTGGACGGGGCGCAACGGAATTCGAACGACTCTCTCACGTCTTCTCCGAAGGTTCCACGATGATACCTGTTGCGGGCGCAGTCAAGTTTTTTGAAATCTTTCCCAAAGGCAAGACTCTCGTTGGAATCTGTGGTCCGGCAGAGTCCTCTGGCGGAGGAATCTACGTAGTCCTCCGAAAACCCAAACAAATATGGAAGTCCACGCTCCATGCACAGATTGTTGTGGGTATTTGTTTTCTTTTACGGTGCTTATATATCCTATATTATTTTTCAAAAACCCGGGCTTTAGGAGAGAGAATGGAGAATTTTCCCCTTATTTACAGGGCATGTCATGAATAACACGACCGTATTTATACTGAATCAAAGACAGCAACCAGTTCCAGATTGCGTCCAAGGAGAAATTTCAATTTCCGGCAGAAACCTTGCCATGGGTTACTTGAATTTCATGGAAACAGAGCATAAGCGCCCCTATCTTCAACCAGTCTACGACAAGAAGAAGAAACATTCAAATGTTTTCCGAACCGGCATGTTCGGAAGAATCGAATGGGTTAACGGAAAGCGATGTATTATTTTAGAAGGGAGGGCGGATAACCAGGTGGAAGTTAACGGATTCCAGATTCAAAAAGAAGAATTGTACCAATTGATTAAAGCGGTTAGTGGTGTTCTAGCCACCATTGTCATCGTCCATAAACCGTATTTG
This sequence comes from Sminthurides aquaticus, assembly GCA_906901655.1. Lineage (NCBI taxonomy): Eukaryota > Metazoa > Arthropoda > Collembola > Symphypleona > Sminthurididae > Sminthurides > Sminthurides aquaticus. Next base: position 113,634 of record CAJQTT010000030.1, on the reverse strand, counting down.
CTAGATCAGGTTCGTTATAATTTAATATGCGGTTAACCCTTGATTCAATTTTGGTTACTTTGATAACCATACCTATAGTTATAAACGGTGAATAGTATGGTTAGAGACTACCATATAGCTGTGTTTTCTTCCAGACTCTTGTGGTATTCGTCGAGGGGCCGGTTACCGAGGAAAATATTATTAAAGTCCTTGCCGCTGCTATTCCAGCCGATAGCATGCCGCACATTTTGGTATGCAACACCTTCCCGCGTATCGGAACCAAAATAATTACCCGTGAGCTAATACGGCTCTTCCAGGAGAGCCGGGAACCAAGTAATTCAAAATATGAATTGCAAATTTTATTATTTTTAGTAAATTTTAAAATATAAAAATTAAATTCAAATAATAAACACCAGACAATACAATAATTTAACACGAAAATTACAGAATACAATGGGTGGAACAAAGTATCCTTTTCAACAGAGATAATGGAAGCTGTCAAAGTTTTAGCAGAAGCCATGTTCAAATTTGCCGGCATCCGGGTAGAGACAACCGTCAACAACTTGAACGCTACTTTCTACCACCTTGGCGGCAATTCTCTCAATACCCTCTCCGTGTTGCTCTACCTGTACCGAAAAGGATTTCATTTGAGTAGGTACCATCCAGTCCCTTATTGGCCCTTCCGAGCTGGAAGATTGTAGCTCCCTCTAGCGGATTGTAAAATACCATGTGAATCTAATGTTTTGTAGCCATTTACGAGTTTACCGCCGCATCCAGTTTACTCGAACTTGCTGACCTCCTCAGCTCCCGGATAGCCAGAAAAAATGGAGGGAAGCAGCGCACCGCGGAAGCCACGCGCAAGAAAGCCCTAGGAATCACTGTTCACCCAGTCCTTTCGGGAATCCAGCAAACTAGAGGAATCGAGCTTCAAGTATTGCACAAAGCCTCCAGGAAGAACGTCATTGAGTACGGTATTTGAAAATGTTTATTAATTTTAAAAATGTAGCTTCCTTCTATCCACGCTAAAGTCACGTGCTCACCAATTTTTCATTAAATTAATTAAAAGCGCGGGTCGTTTTAATTTTCAGCCTTCTTAGCACCTCCTATTCGGAACGAGGAATCCTGGAACGCTACACTCTGATCCATGCTGACGAGTATCGCCTTTATTTCAACACAATTTGGCAGCAAATCGTTGATCAACAAACAAGTATTGTAGCAATTCGAAATGCGGATAGGAAAATCGTTGCAGTTTCCTTAAATCAGGATTACTTCACAGCGCCAACAAATTACAATAGAAGTAAATCTATTGCCAACCGGATCAATTTCACCCACGAGTTGAAGGGATCTGTCCTGTAAGCTTCTTTTAATAATTAAAATTTATTTATAGATTAAAATTTCAGTACTGTAAATAAATTACAATTTATTTATTTAAATTTAATTTATAATTCATTTAAATTTTTTAAATCCCAAGGAACACTATACCTCATTACAAGCAAAGCGTCTTAGAAGTTGGTTGGCTTGCAACGCATGACTCCCTCACGCCATCTGAGAATGTACTAGCTGTAACAATGCTCATGATGGAGAATGTCCGCATGTCCAAGCTAGATGGCTACACCAGTATCTATTGTTCAACTTCACATCCCCTTTTACAGGTTAGTCCATACTTTAATCTATGGTCTCATTAGTTAATGATACTATTTGCCTAATTACAATTAGGCTTACACAAGTAAACTAACTTCTGCGCCACCTAACTCTCTTTATTTCCCTTAACAATTTTCATTCAACAGGAACTCTGTTTAGACGTTTTGGATTTTGAATTGCTCCAAGTGAACACTCCAAAAGAATTTGAGCTTACCAGGGGCAACAGACCATTCTCCGTGGCTCCGGAAAGCGTTACCACGACAACATGTTGGCTTGTAACCGGAATCTTGCCACCCCAGACTAGCTCAGCGCGATCATCCATTACTACAAGAGATGAATCTAGTATTATTAATGCTGCAGCGGGGGATGCCAAGAAACGGGGTAGCAGGGGAGCGAGCAAAGCTAAGATATCCTAGTATCAACTCAAAACTTTCAACCTTTTTCTATGTTTACTATTTAAATTGAAGCAATTTTTATTAATTAAAATCTTAAAATTAAAATTAAAAACTCTTGTAATTTTCAATTTTTTATTTACGTAGAATGAGCAAATTAAAATGACAAAGTCAAAATGAGCCAAAAGAGTATATCAAGTCTGTCCATTTCGAGTAACCCCTCGATTTAAGGTCGAGTATCATTGTGTACACATAGTGTCAGTAAAATCGTTGAAAAAAGTAACGGAAAGTCATTATGGATTTTGTAAAATTTCCTCTGACATTTCACAGTAAATACGTTCATCAGTGACTGATTCGATGGAAGAGAGTAAGGGTGGGCGTAGCTAAAATTACAATCCCCATCCCCACCCGTTACTTTTTCCACCTCCCCATCCCCAACCGCCGCCACCTCCATATCCGCCTCCGGGCCCGATTCCATGGTGACCGTGATTGTGCTTGGCAGGTCCGTGATGATGAGGGAAAGCTTGGTGGTGGCTACCGTGACCGTGTCCATGACCACCGTGTCCGTGACCTCTTCTGTGTCCATGACCTCCGTGTCCATGACCGCCATGTCCATGACTGCCATGTCCGTATGATGGCTGTCCCCAGCCACCTCCCTGGCTATGGTAAGATTGACCCCATCCGTGACCGCCTCCGTAAATGTAATGCTCCTTCTCAAGACCTGGTGGAGGAGGGGCTCCCCAACGTCCGCTGTAAAGCTTTCCGTTCTTCCATTGATACCACCTGTAATCATAAAAGGTCAAAGGTTATCATAGAGCAAAGCCAAATTTCTCCACGGTCATCCCAGATACACGCACGCGGCAACACTGCAAGCACGCTTTTAAACCACCAACTCACCATCCTCCCTTCACGGGTGCAGACTTCTTTGATTTTGACCGTCCCTGCCGAATGATCACAGGGCTATAATATTCCATAGACTCCATTGAATCCAACCCACGGTAGTAGGATGAAGGAGCAGCGGGGTAATCGTAGACAGCACCAGTTCCGTGAGGCTTGTTCGGCCATCTTGGCAACGTCTTGGAAATGTAGTAAGATGGGGTATAGTGAGAGCGGGGAAGGTGACCCACGCGTTGCCCGAGCTTTGGCGGAGACTTGCTCACGTACAAGCTCGGCCGGAAATGATGCGTATTATCCGAATCATCATAAGTGAAGAAATGACCGTTAGCTCCGAGGCAAATTGCCCCTACGAGACCGATGAGCTGAAATCAAAAGAAAGCACCACGTTCAAACATATTCAAATCCAAGCACCAATTTCAAATTTCAATGCTGCAATTTACAACGTTTTCAAAATTTTTAACACCAGTGCTTAGCTTACCGTCAAAGGCTGCATGCTTGATTTCAATATAATCAAGCAGGTCAAAGTGTTGAATCAGTCCACACAATCCAAGACCAAACTAGTCGCACAACTGCCTTCTCCAAGAGTCGGATGGAGACTGTCGAGAAGCCGGACGGAAGGAATTGAAGAAAACCAGTTTCCGGACCGATAATACTGGATGACGGAGCCTGGGGTTAAACAGTGTTCATTGACCGTTTCACATCTGCTTACGTAGCCTCTCTTCTTGCCCAGCTCAATCTTAACCAAGTGGATCTTTGAAACCGGCGTAAACGTTACGTGGGCATTACAAACATTTAGAGGTGCATGACGACAAATAATTATTCAGGTAGGTTTATTCCAAAACTTGTTTCACACACACACACACACACACCATCTTTTCGCAATCATCTCACCTGGACAGGTACAGGATAAGATGAGGATTTTAACCCCAAAATCCTCCCCCTTGACCTCTGCTTGAACCAAGGGAGGCGGGCATATTATATACAACAGAGCAGCTATACAGTAAAAAGTAGCCAAAGATGAGTTGCAAGACAGAGCTTCCAAAACCTGTCCAGATTCATCCGCATCTCATCCGCATCATCTTCACCATCTTTCTAAACTTTTTCATGTCCACAAGCTTTTGAATTCCGGTTTTTACTCCCAGAGTCCCAGAGCAGAGCTTACAAATATTTCAAAATCATTTGTTAAGGGGTGGGGCAAGGAGATACACAAAAGATGAGAGCGTCTTCCAATCCGCAATAGCAACATTCCCTGGTATGTCTCCTCATTATTAATTCTCATCATCCTCTCACCTCTCTCTCTCCCGGTCATCCACACTTTCAATTTCCCCCAACTCGTAACAACTCATAGGGAAGACTGGAATTTTTTACCTTTTACCTGTTTCCTGAGCTGGGGCAGCTTCAGATTACAGGTGTGTGCTAATTAGAGACGCAGCCATGCGCAAGTAGTTCGTCTGTAGGGAACTACAACGAGAGGTTTTCGGCAAAACAAGGACTTGTGCGTAATTATACAGGAGGAAAAGCAGTCAGTGACCATTCACAGGTAAGAGCAGCGGTAGGTAACTCAGGTGAGCAGTAGCATTTAATCCAGGTGAGCAATAGCATTTAATCCAGGTAAAAGCAGCAGTTTAACCACTAGAATATAGCATATTCGCCAAAAATGCAAAAAATCATAGCAAGAGCCTTCATGAAAGAGCACAACCACCAAGGTTGTTGACAGCATTATGATGCGATGCTTTTAAATAATGTAACAATGCATAGTCTGTGTAGCTCAAGATGAGAGATTAATTTAAATCCATCAATAATACAATGACCCTTACGCATCAGATTGGAATGAACCGCGTATGAACCACCTGGAGTTGAAGGTTATGGCTGGAAAGACTGGTTTTTCGTTGCAGATCTTTTACGTTTATTCCGATATCCTACACAAAGTTTACAACAATCTATGGAAATACAAGAGCCAAAATACAAAATCCGTTCCTATAAATTGGACAACACAGATATATATTAATATATTTTAATCTATAGCTTATACACTAGATTATACTTCATACTTGTAGGAAATCGGATGGAATGCGAGATACAAATATAGACTTCTCTTCTGTATATTATCAACTATACGCAATTTCTATTACTGACATTTCAAACAAAATAATATTTTTCATATATATTTATAAATTTATATCGACGTTTATGTAATACTGTATATAAATGCATGCCCTGGTACAAGGGAAGATGGGAAGATGAAGCGGGCGCGCGATTATGTATTTTAAATCTCTTCACCCGGGGATAAAGATTCTATAAAGTTGATTAGTATTTTCTGGGACACGGGGTTTTGAACTTTGTCGTTACTAGCAATGTGTTGGAGGACGCTTTCTTGGACTTGGCGGAAGACTTGAAGGGATGCGCGCATGGTATCCGTGTTTTCCTTGACTATGTCGAAAATCTGTAAAATGGCAATACAAATCAAACTAAATATAATTTTAAATTTAAAATCAAAACTTAATCTACCTAAATTACTATACACACAAAAGAAATGAATAGATTAAAATTTAATTTTATCAATTCTAGCAGATGAGTTAACCCACAGAAGATTACTTACAACTGGATGTGGCTTTTGGAGAATATCAGGCCGGGATTTCATCTGGAGTACAACTGGCAAAAGACCAGTGTCAAGCCATCTTGGCAGGCCTAAACCATCTTTTGAAAAGAATTGAATATCGTTGTAAGTCTGGAATGAAAAGAACGTTTTCATTAGCCGAATACAAAACTCTCCAGAAACTGTTCCTCCTCCTGCACACAAAGCAGACCTATGGCAAGCACCATCTAGCGGCATATTACTACACTCCTTCAATTTCACAAAGCTCTGGAGAATGTTCCAGGAATAGCTCACGCAAACATCCCAAACGTTTATATACAACGTACGATACAGCGCCAAACGTTTATTATGCAAGATAGAATAAAGCGCCCGCAGCGCTGCCTTGTGCTTGCATTCTGCACTTACTTGAAATAATATTCCTAGCCGTGACCCCAGCTTGAACGCTTCTTGACGCACCGGGTCGCTGAAACCACTAAACAGTAGGGCAGAGTACATACAATGACCCATGAGAGATCCCAACCCCAGCTCAGTCCGATTCAAGTAGGATTCATAGTCGTAAATCCCGTGGCACCCTCTGGGTTGAAGCTCAAACTCACTTTCACAAAAATGTGCGAGGGAATTACACAAAAGCCCTAACGTAATTGAGCTTTTTAAAGCGGCCAAGTGCGCGCATTTCCTTGTGAGCAACAGGTCGCCGATGAGCGCCGCCGTCTTGTTTGCACGATGCCAGTCTTGTAAATGAAGCGCGGTAGCCTTGGCACTCGCTCCAGGATAGAGGAAGCTCAGTCGCGGAAGCAGTGCCGAAACGTCTAGGATTTTACGATGCAGTTCATGGGTTACCCATGCGATTTCCCCGATTTTCGCCACGAGATCTTGTCTAAAAAATTCAATCCATACATTATCAATTTGACCACTGTAAACCACTTGCGCGTTAAAAACATCCTTCATTCATCATCAACTTACTTGTCCTTAACAGCCCGCTGAAACTCGCTTGGCGCTGACAGCAGGCCATCCGACAGCCCATACATTTCTGAAACTAGCAGAATCGTCATTGCTTTCGTCAAAGCGTGGGAATTCACTCCCTTTCCCGCTTCGATTTCTCTGCACTTGATGACAGCGCTGAAAATAAAAATATTAACAGTTTTTTCAAACATTTATAATCCGCGCCTTAACTTCAGCTCAACCAGGTTTCATTGAACCTTGATTCGTCAAGGTCTCAGGAGTTAACGGCTCAGGAGTCAAGGGCTCAGAACTCAATGGCTCAGAACTCAAGGGCTCAGGACTCAAGGACTTTAGAGCCAGGAACTCAGGAGTCAAGAACTAGGACTCAAGAGCCGAGTACTTACTTTGTAAAATCCAATATAGGATGATCCACGTCATCCGTCTTCAGCAGAAACATGGTTATCAAATCCTCAAACGGGCCAAACACACTACAAAGCGTTGACCCACCAGAAAATCTGCTTGATCCCAGGAACTTCTCCGCAAAATCCAGAGCACTCACTTCGCCATTTTCTCCTTGACTCGGAAATTCCCTGGCACTTTTCTCCTCAAATCCCGCCTCTCCCCCTTGAATATCCCAGGAACGAACATCATGTCGATGCAAAAATTCTTTATGAATCCACTGATACTTTTGCACAAAATTCCCTTGAAGAATATCCGATTCTCTGTAAGCAGCCGATGTTCCCGGTATTGCAAATGTCGACATTTCCCTCCGAACCCACGGTATAATCCGAAAAACAGGTCTCACACATTGCCACATTTTCTCACCTTCCTAAATCCTCAAACTAATCAGCCAACTAAATACCAACGACACTCACTTCAACAGTCAGCTACAACTACAACTAACGAAACAACTAACGAACAAACTAACGATGACTACGACTCAACGAACCATGAACATCACCCACCAACTACCAACTCCACTAGCAAGAGTTTCAAGCTTACACTTCTCTAGCACTCTTGCAACCACACAAGATTTCGGCAGTTGTCACTTTGACAGCTCATACACGCAGCAATATTTCAAACAAACCAGGGAAGCCGGATCGCCGGAGGGAACACTCCTTCAACCTCCAGATTAAAGTCCAACCTCTTATCCGACACCGTTAGCAACTTACAAACTTTAGCAGCAAGACGAAGCGGAGAAAGAAGCAGAGGATTTTGGTTATTGAACGCTCGGGAATTCACCTCCTCTCACAGTCAGCTGATTACTAGTCTTTTCTCCTCCGCTAAATGACAGCTGCCCACAGAAAATATACACGCTCAAGGAGCAAGGGCCAACAAGGACTCCAAATCTTCTGGGACGCTTCGTGGATCTTCCTAACATACAGACATAAGCAGAGGAGAAGACGAAGCGTCGTCGGCCACGTAGAAAAACAAGGAAGCAAAACCAACTCCCAGCAGACCTCAAAAGAATGAATGCAGAATGAGAAAATAAGCGTTATCTTGCAATGCTCCTTTGCACTCCTTTAAGAGCCCAGTTAGTTAAAGTAATTCACGGTGGGATGAATTTTTAGCACCTTCATGCTACATATACCAATTTCACCACTAAAGCCTTCTTCGCCTAAGGCTATAGGGGTTACCTGACCCTATGACTAATATAATTACAAAGCAGCAGCAGCAGCAGCCCCAAACAACCTCAACTCACACTCTCACAGTCCGTCATATCTAGAATTTTAATTTCAAATCATTAACTTTCTACGAAATTTTTAAAGAGATTCCAAGATTTAAGCATTCTCAGTACACATTACATTACAGTAGATTACATAGATAATCTTCATTTCCCACAAACTTTCTCTTCTTGTCACGTCCCAAGGATTTTGCACAAAAATCCCAATATTCCTGTATTCCTCAACCAAACTTCATTAATATTAATTATTTATTTTTAGAACTTATGTGCAGAGTTGAACGTCTTAAACAAGTAAGACAAACACCATGATGACCGAAACAAATATTCAAATTGCAACTTGTTGTCTTCTCGAGCAAAAGAACATAGCTTGTTGACATAACGAGCATAATTTACAGTTACTCTCCTTCAGCGGTCACTTCAAAGTCAAACTGACTCTGCAATTATAAATTAGTTTTTAAGCCATTTAACCCAAATCCAAAAGGATTCCTTTGGATTGCCTCAGGGAGCTTATCCTATTCCATTTCCAACATGCGAGCATTACCTCCTCACAAATCCAACAACTATATTAGGTACTAGAGATGATAGAGGGCGCCGACTTCTAACTCCATAAAACGTTACAGGTAGCTGTACTAAATGACACATGATTCGCTCTAGGGTCCAGGCTTCGAATCCAGACTAGATGCTAAATCCTTTGCCTACCCCACCAGAGGGCATTCGAAATCATCTTGCGCCAGCATCTACCACTCCGCTAGAGCGTACGGCAGAGGGCGCTCTTTTCCGTTTAACTCTAGCAGTTTATATCCGTGCCCAATCAGAGAGAATATCCTTAGTAACAAGCATCGTGCTAGATGCACTTCAAATGATTCCGATGTAGCTAATCAATACCGCCTCAAATAAAATTCCTCAAACCCAATGCAACTAATATGAGAATTACAGTAAATAAACAATTTGACCAATTCATTTCAATTTTGTGCGAATGCGCATACGTGCTCAATTTTTATTTTTCCCTCATTTAATAATACAGTGTAGGTTTTGTGAGAGTGTGAAAAGGAGAGTGTTGTAAAATTCCTCGAAAACTTTACAAGGGTTTACAGCATTATTTTAAATGTGGCATTGAGGATATGCATTTCGTAAATACGCATGTTCCGGAATGGTTGGTAGGCGAAGTTGAGTTCCTGGTTCAAAGCCGTGTTCCAGAGTGTCAACGCCATACTCCCCGGTTGTCCGGAAATTTAACTCGGCTACCCTTCGCGCTTGTGCAGCGTTATTACTTCGTCTCGCGATTTCCCCACGGTACCAGTCGTCTTCAATAGCTGCTCTGAAGGTGGCTTCTAATTGTTGAAGGGGTGCGAGATCGTTAATACCCGCGTCACGCTGAATTCTTCGCACTCTTGCCGTAGCCCTATTCAACTCTTGCATTGCAGGCAAAGCTCGCATCACGTTCCTTGGGATAGGTCCAATTTCTGATGTATAATATTCTCGATCCATTTCCGCTATATCTCTTGGCGAGTTCCTCACTTCACAGGCAGGTGGAGACCATTGATTAGGGTTTCTCACCCTCCTGAATGCCCTCTGTCTTCGAGGTCCTTCCCTCCTGATATATGAACTCGTCTCTGGCCAAACTGATCGTTGATCCAGACCCGTCCCAACGGTCGTAGGGTTTATTGCGCAATTTAGTTGCGGATTGTATGGGTTCGACCTTGAAAAGTTCCTCTCCTCGGAAGACATTTTCTCCTTAACGAGTCCTCCTGGTACTAGAATTAAAAATGAATTCAAATTAAATCATCATCTTCCAACCACAACATATAACACCTATTCCACCCACAGTTTCCAATTCATTTAAGAAAAACCATAATTACTCAATAAAATTCAAATTTTACTTGTATATATACCTCTTTAAATTAATTTGATGCTAGAATTTAATGGAGACTTAATGTGAGATCTAAAAATTTCAATTTTCTAATACTGGTATTCAATTTTTCTACGTTTCCCTTTCTACAAGTCTAAAAGAATTATTCCTCCTTCACACTCAACGGCTAGCCTAAGAATAAACTTCTATAGTCGGTATAGACTTTAGAAGAAACCTATTCTTGACATTTTAACCAAACAAGTATCGAAACAACACAAACTAAATCTCCATTGCTATCGCAATCCCATCCTTAATTTTTTTCCAGCTTTAATCTAAAGGAGGTGCCCGTTGACTAGCAACGAGCGCCGACGTAGACACTATCATTTTTTGTAGATGTGGAGGTCTGTCAGCCGGTAGATGGCGGGCGTTAATAGCAACCGATTAATTGTGACACTTGAAGCAAATCGATGCGTAGATTTACTTTTTCAATTTAACTTAATTATCAAAATACAAATTTCAAATCAAAGAATTCCATTCCAACACTCGGCTACATTCAAATCATTTATTTCCTGTCGTAGTCAGTATTTTCGTACACGGTTTGCAATAATTAAGACTGCATAATCAAGAGATTCTATTCTTTTCCTGTATAGTATTTTAGGCTGAAATTTCATTTGCCGCTCCATTCAAAAACATATCGGGTTATCGGTAACGAAGCTAGCTTCTCGTGACCCTTAAAATTCCTGTATCGCAATAGTTCGTCGAAGAGGCATTACTTGACATTCGTCGATATTTATCGAATTTGCTTTCACATTTATAGCATCTTCGAGCTCAAGTTGATTTCGTTGAAGATTCCGTAAACTATTCTTGGCTTGAACGACTTTTGCATTCAGCTTGATCATCATTTCATGAAGTTCCTGGCATTCCAGCATTAATCGCCGTTGAACCGCATCGCTAGAAGTCGAAATAGTTCCAAATATAATTTAAACGGTAGATTTTCGAAATTATTATCATACAAAATATTAATTAAATTAATTGTTAGGAAAGAATATAAAATACCCCCTTACTTGACCAATTCCAACGTTGGACGCTGATTCCGAAGTTTGATCCGTGTTTCCGCTAGGGCTGCACCAGCCTTCTTTTCTTCAAAAGCCTTGCTCAGTTTACATATTGTGCCCTCCATCTCGCGGACCTTGATGGAAATCTGCAATACGTTTCAAAAATTGTTACGAAATTTTAAAAAAACATTTTTTCAACAATATGCATCGCTATAAAAGAATAATTAAAACTACACTAACCTCAGCATGCTGAGATTCAAATTTCGCTTTTGCTTCACTCAACTCTCGACAACGCTTCAAAAAGGCTGCCGTAGTTGCACAAACTTGACGCTGGAGGTCTTCGCATGTTTGCCTCAGGAGTGAATCCACGCTGCAGCGAAGCGCAATGGAAGCATTGATGCATTTCTCCGCTGTCAGCGCATTTCGCGTCGTGTATTCCAGCCAGTCCTTCTCGTTCAAGTCCCTGAAAGCGATTTAGCGCAATTGTGTTCAGCTGGAAACGCTGCAACTTATTTTTGCCGCTAAAGAGGCTCTTATGCCGACAAAATACGTCGGAGAATCGTCCGAAATTACTTACCCCAATTCCGCTATGCAAACGTTGTCACAGCTGCTTTGAACTTCGGGCCGATGCTCGTTCAGACTGTGTGCATACTCGTCAATCCCGATCACTTTGTCCTTGAACAGCAGGTCCTTGTTGAGCTGGAAAGCGGTTTTCCGGAGAAGACGTAACTGCTCTGTGCAAAATTCACTGGTACGTTTCATAACGGATTGTATCCCTTCAACAACTTTCATCTCGTGAAGCGTCTCCTTTTGCGCTTCATCGTGAACGAGGTCTATTCCGCATCTGCATTCTCTGTGCGTATTTAAAATTTAAAAACAATTACATAATAACAATTAGTTTAAAGCAATCCTTGTTTCTAATCAACTACTACAAACAAGGATTTCTATCCATATATCAAACAAGCTGCGATGAAACTAAGGTGAAAGCAAGGTGAAAGTACGATTATATAGTTTTTAAAATACCTAAATGCCAAAATCTGCGTGTCCACCTGCAAAATATGGCACAGAGCCCCAAGGGCATTTTCCACACGTTTCCTATAAATCCCCTCCGCCTCAATCTCTTCGTTAATAATCTTGAACTTGAGCTTCATCTCATCCTTCCAGTGCGTAACCTCGCTAATCCGCTCCTTGAAGTGAAAGTCCACATCTTCTTTGGCTCTTTCAGCCAATTCTCGCGTTTCCTCCTGGAGACGAGCAGCCTCCGCTAGCAAAGACTCTGCACGCTGCCGCTCCACCTCCGCAGCGTCGTGAATAAGCGATTGACCCAACTCCCATTCTTGTTCCGTGTAGCGAGGAGGAGGCTGAACAAGGACGGCTCTCCTGGAGAAATCAGCCCGGGTAAACATCATTAAAAGGACGATGAAATTATAATTTTATTTAAATTGATACTTAGTTATAGTTTAACGCCGTTTCAAGAAATTCCAACAGAAACAACCCCTTGCAAACGCTGTGTTAAAGTTCTGATGTACAGTGAAGCCTCTGAGCTTTGACAATCATGTTCAGATAGGATTGAATTAACGAAACGATCGATACATTAAACGGGAGCGTTTGATCAATGATTTACTCTTATAGGTTTTCAGCTGCGTGCATACAGTGTTGGATGATATGCTCAAGGAATCTGGCTGTATCAATCAGTGTCTTTAGAAGCAGTGATGTACTTATAGCCAGCACTACCCGGCTTTGTTCTTATGATCATAACAACAAAGCCAGACACGTCCAACTGGTTCTGGCTATCACTCTACTCGATATACTCGAATTCATCACCATCCGAGAATCTACTGCATTGCACTACGTGCTTCTACTCACTCTTTAATAATCGGCGTTAAGCTACGATAGCACTCTATTTTAAGACTAGCAAGGAGACACACAACACCTTGCAGTTAATTACAATAAAATGCGCTAGTTATAATTAACCATCCACCAATTCAGCATAATTACCTGTGCACCCAACCACCTGTCACTTCGCAACTGTCGTTGGTGTAGCGTGGTGGACATTTCCTAGAGGGCGTTGCGTCACACATTTTCTCCGTTCCCTGTGCAAAAACTTGCCTTTCAGTAAATAATCTTTTAAAAAAATTCAAAGATTTACTAAAGCTTTGTAATACTTTTTTAAATAATTCTTTTTAGCTATTCTTGATGATTTCGTTTACACTGTTTTGAATCAATTAGTTAACTCAGAGCCATGCTAAAAATTTATTTGAATACTACGCAGAAAAAGTCATAGCAAATGTTTTTAGATAATGCCGGAATGTTCCTCACGTGACCAGGATGTAGTCATAGTTACCGAAAAATCTCTCGTTTGCCAAGGCAATGCATGCGTGTAATAAATTAATCAATTGGCCTACTACGGTGCTGCAATAGCAAATATCTTTTTCACAAGCTCTTTTCTCTCAAGCAGATTTGGTTCACAAAGCTTAAGCTAGATGGCGTCAAGGTACTGACTCAAATAATGTTATCAGACCAGATCAATGTAGGTGACTGTTTTAATCGCTTTACGCGTTGCCCCATTTACCGTATGCCGCAGTTGCGTGTCGCAAAATAATTTACAAAGGTGACATAGAATTGATCTTATACTTAAATCTTGAACGAGCCGCAAGAAATTAAAAGTCCCGTTCTTCTCCGCGTTATAACGCTCCGGTGTACGTAATAACGTAAAAGAAAAGTTTATAGTACATGCAACTTTATTTTGTGTACCACCATGAAGAATAATAATCTACAATTTCGTCGATTAAGGTCGCTGAGGTCACGGATCTTGGCCATTCATAATGTACTCATTGCATGCGAATTGGTCCAGGCTCGTATGCAGGCAGGTACAAAAAACACGCATCGTATTTGCAAATTTGCGAACCTTTTTGCAAAATATATTCGCCCTTAAAACCTAATAGAAAAGTGGACAAATATAAGATTCGCCAATGATGAGATGTTGCCAAAATTTTGATATATCCAGGCATTGGAAACTATGTGAAAATCAAGCATTGAATATAGTTTTCAAAATTAAATTAAAAAAGACAACGAATAGTCCAAGTTTTCAAAATTAAATTAACATAGATCACAAATGCACTAAAATATTCATCCTCAATGCACCACATTTCCAGGTTTCCACATAACACCTCCTGACGCACAAAAAATCTGTCAGTACTGGAGCTCGACCAACTGCTAATTAAATTTAGAAACGGCGTCAAGATAATCAAAATGATTCCAAATTTTCAGAAGACATTTATACTTTATTAATTTTATTTTGTATTTTCTCAGTTGTTTTGAGTGGAAAGTGGTTTTGTCTTGGTTCCAGTTTGGTACAATCAACGTGAGGGATCTATGTTAATTAATTATTTAGCTCAATTTGGGAATTCAAGGTACACACAAAGGATTTTATGGGTTCGTTTAGCAAAAATTGGCGGGTTCAAATCTACACGTCAGAAAGGACAAGGAATGGGTTTAAGAAACGAAACATTTTTTCGAGTTAACAATCAGAGTGACTCCGAGTTAACGAAGCTGGAGTTGAGGAGTTAACGGATTAAGGCTTCAAGGGTATAATAGCACATAGGGATTACAGGATCATGTAATGGATGACACAGGTAATTGTTGTGTGGGCTTGACTAATCTCTACATGATATTAACACACTCACTGGACAAAACAGTTTTCAACGTTTTGGGTATACACAGATCGAGATTCTTTTTCTAAAAGAGCTAATTGTGTTTTTCTAATTAATGATAAACATGTCTTGACTAGTAATTAGCAAAGGATTGGCTGCTTCATCAGGTATTACGTATTGTAATTTAATTAACAATATTAATGGAGGTGCAAATGGAGGTGTTTTGTGAGAGAGTGGAATAATATTCGCCAAAATTTAATTAAGTGTAAGTGTGTGCTTTCTCTTTCAGGGGTCTCCTGGACTTAAAGGATATCGTTAACCCGTTAACTAATGTTTACCTAACAGCTACTTTTGTAGAAGATTTTTTAAATTTTATTTCACTATACGGTTTAGAAGGTAGAAATGTTTTTTTGCGCAATAATGAGATTTCATGTGTGTGTGTGTGTGTTATAACAAGAGTTTATTTTATAACTATAGCTTCTAGGTTAACTAATTAAGAATTTTTAATCGCGGTTAATAATTATTGAGGCAATGGTGTGGTGAGGAGTGATTTTTTGTTAAATGATAAATTGCGATAGTGTAAATACGCTATATGATTTCCGTGTGTTTTGTATATATTCGAGCCCATAATTATTACTTGGAGAATATATAATTTAACTAATAAGGGTATATTTCTCCATCATTTAGTTTAAATCCATATAATTATAATAATATAAATACACGTAGAGTTTTTTAATAACGTTCCTTATATTTAAAATTTAAATGGTAGAACTTTGAAAAAAATTCATAATTCTTTATATACCCTTGTGAAAAGCGTGGGGCAGTGGGACCCTGGGTAGAGGGCGCCAGGAACACGGCAGCACGCCCAAATCCTTGCAAAGGTCTAGCCTTGCTTTATGATAACTAACAATCATTCATATACTAGCTATTATAAGCTAACTCTTTAATAATTTCTTCTCTGTACTCCTCCCGTTTCCCGGAATTCGACAATCGTCACGCCCTCTTCCGGGCCACTTCTTTTCTTAAACAACGAGTACAGTGCGAGGCTCCCTCTGGTTGGATCTTACGTTTTTACATGTACGGATTACAGTAGTGTTTGTCTCGAGTATGTACAAGAAATTAGAGGTACTTGAAGGTATTTAACGCTTTCACCATGATACGCTGGGCTCAACCCACACACTTGATACAAACTTTCACTCTTCTAAACGGGATAGGAAGATACACGAGGAGGCTGCGTAAAGCGCTTCTTGGAGATTTTTCCACACTCCAGAAAGTTACCGTAACTTTCCACGCAGTCTCTCAAACTTTCACTCAATCTTTTAAACAATAACCGCAACAACTTATTAATTAGTGGAGGATTGAAGAAAATATCACAGAAATTCACGAGATCGTTGTCCGGTGGGGATGATGACGGGTTTTGAAGGGAGGAGGCCTTCTTTTGATCCGGCGGAAGAATGTTTGCTACTAGAGGCCTCCTCGGTATCGTCTTCGGCGGGTTGAGTCGAAGCTTGCGAGTCGGCGGTAGATGTCCTTCCCGTCGTCGAAGATCCAGCTGTTTTCGGTCGACTTTTGGATTTTTTCTCAGTCCGTCCCCCGCTCCCACCCGCCACATCTGAACTAGAAACCCTGGAAGAATTCGGAGAGAGGGTATCTGGAGTCTTTTCTCGGTGTCGATCCCGGTCACGACTCTTCTCCCGGTCCCGATCCCGGTGTTTGTGATGATGATGATGATGGTGATGATGGCCGGATTTGTGCTTCTTGTCATCTTTCCCGCCTCCCTTCTCGTCGTCCCCGCTCGCAGGACTCGTGTCTCGATCGTGACCCTGGTCGGACATAAGTGGTGAGGGGGAGGTGGGGCTGAGGAGGCGGTGAGAAAACTGGGAGGTGGCAGATAGTGGGCCGGGCGTTAGAGGACCCGGACCGTTCAATGTCTGATTCAGCTTTGTCACAATCTCACCTAGCAACTCCTCCATTTTGTTCATTTTCTGATTCAACCGTTGTATCTCAAGCTTCACGTCCACCTTAAAGTCCATGATATTCGCTATAAGCTGCTGGTATTCTGCGGACATTGTCGAGGGGGAGGGGATTTGAATTGGACCAGAGGGCGGGACTATGGACTCTTTGAAATTTTGACTATCCAGCGGCACGGGCGGGGATTTGGCAGGGCTGCCCCCTGACGCTGTTTCCGTAAGTTCTTCGATTGTTTCCTGCCTCCCTGCGTTTATCACTTTTGGAGTTTTCGGGAATATTTTATTACCTGACGCACCCGAACCACCAGTCAGAGCTTTGAGCTTGTTGATTTTTGTTGTTTCCGAAGATGACGACGCCGATTGAAGCTTCTCCTCAGCCGCGCCGGATGAATCCCCTCCACCAGGTGGCGCCGAGGTGGAAGTTACGTTAGGGGTCACCGCTGACCCCCCACCACCTCCTCCCATCAGCGCACCCCATTTTCCCTTGGGTCGAACGACAGGTGGCGCTTGCTCCTTCTCTGTTGCTACTTTGGTTGTGGGGGCGGGAGCTACTTTAACTAACTTATTTGATGCTGGCTCAGTCAGGGGGTGTGAAGCATCGTTTTCGCTATCACTCTTTTCGCTAACGCCCCCCTTTTCTACGTCTTTTAGTCCGCCGTCCTGGGAATTTTGGGTCACGAGACTCGACCCTGTCGAAACTCGATCCGCTGGACCTGCCTTCCGAAATCTTGAAAATAGCTTTCGCACCAAATGATCCTGAGTCGTGTCTAGTTGAGGCTCGTTTTTACGTCTCTCCGCCAACTCCTTTTCCCGCTTCACGTCCGCAACTTTCCGGAAAATTAACTGTTAACAACCCAAAAAATCCAGTCATTAGAAAACTCAAAGCTTTGTCAATCCGCAACGTTATGCGCCACCCATACGCAACGCGTCAAAGATTAGCTCAAAAAGTGTGAGAGAGCTCTGTTTAGAGACAACTTGGAAGGGGTGTGGGGATGGCAGTAGTTTTTTTGAACAAAAAAGTTCCATAGAGTTTGTCATATCATAGCAAGCGTAAGGGCGGTAAAGAGATGACAAGAAATACCAAGAGAAAGTAAATACCGCAAGGAGAAAAGTTTCCACAACTTTCTCCACAATTCAACCATCGCCCCCGGCCAGAACAATATAAAGAAAGGAGAAATAGACTCAGGCGCCTTTATGAAACAAGGAACAAGTAAATGGTTTAAGTTTATCGAGCATGCACTAAAAGCTCCGTGCATAAATTATGTAGCGTGTTAAAATTAAGAGCAAGTACCACACGGTTCCTATCACATATTAGCTGATGTGATCATGTATTCAAAGGCTCAGAAACCTAGTAGGAGATTTATAATGGAAACAGACCGAAGTTGCGAAATAGAAATTTTAAAGGTGTCTCACTATTTAGATTCCCGCCAAATCGTTTGATATTTTAAATTTTAAATTCAATTTTAAATTTTTAAATTTAAATAAAATTGTTTACATTTGTTTGACCAGTAAATTTAAAATTTTCACGTTTAAAAAAATAAATACGTACGATTATGACGTTCTCGGACTACCTCGATGGCTACGGCATCATATAATCCTCAAACCGGCCTGTCAAATCCTACAAATCTGAACGCACCCGTTATGATGCCTCCGGAGAACACGTTAAGATGGGGACTGAAAGGAGGGCATCCTAGGACGCAATCACGTCTACCCTAGGCAACTCTCTTCAACAAGCTGAATGGACGCGATTCTAAAACCCAGGGAAATAATACTTGCAAGACCCTACTGCTCAATTAGCTTCAATTGTCTCAAGTTTAGTAATTAAGGAAATGAATAGAATATCGTTAGGAATGTCAGGATCCGGGGAAACTGAGCGCGGGAACCTATTTTCCCCGACTCTATCCGAATAACTAAACTTTCAAACTTTCACCCAACGCGTCCATTGTTAAAACTGTCAGAAACCCGGAGAAATTCAGGGAAGCCAACACTGAAGAAACGGGCATACATCTCCAGCTCAGGAAGAGCATGGATGTGTAGAGAAAGTGAGAGAAAGCGATCAATACAACTTTGTTATGGCTGCAAAATTTATTCCGGATGGGTGATGGATGAGGTGACGGGAGCTGGGGCTTTGGGACACAGAAAACAGATTTACCAGATTCCATATTGTACAAAGGAAGTGTAAGCAAACAAATTACAACAAAAAAGTCCCAAAGAGAAAGTTTACGTAATGCATAATTAAGGTAGATGCGGTGTGGGAACTGTTTGCATAAAATCTTGTATAAAAATTCAATAATGGCTCGGAAAAAGCAGTGTAAAAACACCCTTATACTAGCTAAAGGTATAATAAATAAGACGGTCAATGATAGCTCATTGACTCATGGCTCATTTTCAAAGATGGACCCGCGAAATACCAAATGACAAACACTGAAAAATATGATACAAGCATATCCCTAGAAGAAGCTCACTAGAGGTCGCGAATGACAAAATATTTGAAAAACCATCGCGCTAGGAAAATTCGTGCTAGGAATCAACAAACACAAGCAAAGATCAGTAACAAAAAGAGAAAGTTGGAGAAAGCCATTATTTCATAAGAGTATAGTACTCACCCTGTGTCTGAGATTGTAAGTTAGGACCAAATTCCGCGCGAAAGAATTGGCGAATGCTTGATAGAAGTCGAGTACTTCCAGTAGCTTGTCGCGCTTGATTGTGTGCAAATCACAGTAGGTGAGAGCTCGAACATTGGCCGCGGATTGTCCTATTCCTTGTTCTTTCCAAAAAGAGTCTCCAAAAACGTCTCCTTTCCCTGTAAAATACACAAAAAATACCTTTCATCATTCAAGTTTCCTTAAAACAAGGAATTTTACTTTCTATCTACCAATTGCTTTCTCCAGTTCCAACGGCAAAGTATGCCGCTTCGAATTGGAAGATTTCAAAAACATGTTAAACCTTAGCTCTTAAACCAGCGCCCCCAACCCACAGGCACTGGAAAAACCTGAAGCTAGTAATAAGTTTACTCTACAATAAATCAGACATGTAGGGAAAATGTTTCTGAAAGTTGAGGTCAAAGTTGAAAAGATACGGCTTCTTTTACATTACAAGCCAATTTTTCACTCAGAATCAGATTTTCAAAACTCCAAAAAAGTGAACCGCTTAACTGCATGGAAACGACAGCTTGCTGAACGAATCCTCATCCCGAATTCACACACATGATACACAACTCTGTTTTCCCCAACTTTAAATCCAGACGGATAAGTTCATGTTTGCAAAGGCTTTCACCAATGGAGAAAGTTGTGTACTCGGGAACGAACAGCTTCCAAGTCTAGCCTTAAAAAACCATACAAACACTTCCCTTAAGACTTCAGGGATCTTACCAAGGCATGAGTTAGAGAAAGCACCAGAGAGTTATACAGTTTCACCCAAGTTATATAATTTCAGTCTACGCCTCAGGGTACAGAGAGAAAGCAGGCAGAGAAGAAAAGAATCAAATGGATGATGACATGAAAAGGTAGTATGTAAATATAAGTTACCTTGCTCCCATACCCATATGCACCTTTCTCCATACAGGTTTTTAAGCCATATGAGCCACGGGTAAAGAGAAAGCAACAGCACAGTGAAAGCCTACTTTCACCTTCGCTCACCTCCTACACCAACACTTCCAGAAGGTGACATCAAAAGATGGAGAAAGTAGTTAAGAAAAGGTAGAACGTGTCCATGCATAAGTTGAAATGTAGACAGTAACAGCAACATCCACACACTCTCTCTTTGTTAATCTTTCTATTCAAGTATCACTTTTTTCACCAAACCCCATCAAGATTGGATAATAGGAGCGGGATGCAGATGCTTTGAGCATTTTACTTACAAAGGCTATTCAAACCCCATCTGAAAATCCCTTAAACCATACCTGCGCATGATTTCAAGGTTTTTATGTGGTGAAAGTGGAGAAAGTTCAGCTCCACGAGTGAAATTCAAAGCCACAAGAACAGAATAAACTTCCACACGTGGTCTCCAGCAAAAGATTATTCATGCGCTTAGAATTTGTCAATTTTTCAGCAAAGAAATATTCCTCCGAGAAAGTGGAGAAAGCAAGGAGAAAATGTGCGAAACCAATCAATCCACTCGAAAAAAGATTGATAGATTCCCCATATTTCCATGACGTTATAGACTATAGCTATCTGCAGCCTCAGATGGATTGAAGGCTGGATGGAGGCATAACTCGGCATCTGGAAGACGAGATTCAAGACAAATATATGGAAATTGGCCGCGGGAGACAAAAGAAAGACATACGCCTGTTGAGAAGGAAAAAGACAGACACGACGACGAGGAACGATACGAAATAAGAGATTCCCGCAGAATGACAGACTTGTTCTTCTTCCCGAAAAAATAACGCCTTCTCGGAATCGAGGAAGAATCAAGGAGAGAACAAGGAAAAAGCTCAGATGTAGCTGCTTATAAAGACAGAGAGAAAACCAAAAGGAGGCTGAAATAGTTAATGATTGGCTTGAGGAAAAACTACCTACGTTTCCAACCCCCTTCTCTTCCTCCTTTCACTTTCTCCAGCAGCTTTCTCCAAGCTTAAACGAAGAGAACACGAGGTGTAGAAATCCTTCCGCAGAGTTGTTAATTTATTGGATTCCATGCTAGCTAGAGAGGGAGTTGTGTTCGACAAGAGTTGTAATTTAGGCGGGGAAGATGTGGAAAATTTCGGCGGATGATATAAATTGGTAGCAAGTACGTGGGAAAAAAGTTTTCGATTAAATTGTCAAGTAGAAAGAAAGACAGGAGAAAGTAAGTGCGGGCTGGGCGGAAGAGAGTCCTTTCCAGAGTAAGTGGGTAGAAGGAAGATTGAGGCTAGATCGATACACTTAAAGGGATTCAAGTCATGTTCAACTCAAGGCGGAGAGCCGTCTTCAAGATACCAAAGGTATGGAACAAGAGAAAGCGTGCGATGCAGCCTCATCATCCCAACTTTCACCACTCCTTTCACCGCACAGTCCCAGACAAACCCTCCCGCTTTTTGGTGTCGCCCCTTTAAGAGAAGCGAAAACGGGCTTCGAAAAGTATTTCAGAGCATGTTGACACGGGACCAAGGATGTACACATCCGGAGGATATTCTCTCAACAGCTCCAATCATTACTCTTCTCCTACCTGATGCGTTGAGCCAAGCTCTAAGCCCGGTCCCGTTATACGGAAGGAACTTCCAACGGAGACAGTGCAATGATACAAAACTTTTAAAAAGTAACTAGGTTTTTTATACTCTTAAAACTATTTGAGCATTTTTTAAGTAATTTTGCTGTATTTAATAAAAACTGCCCTATTAATAAAAAAATTCAGATTTTTTATCAGATTAAAAATCAGATAATTTTACACATCAACAGCTAATTCTCTGGGATTCATGACTAGATTGCATGTTATAAGCCTCCTGGCAGAACAAACTGATGGCAAGAAGGTAAATATTTTTTCATACAATAATGGAAATACGTGATAAGAAAGCCAGATGGCGGAACTGTCTACATGCAGCAAAGGTGAAAGCTCCGAGGGGAAAGTACAGTCGGAGGCTTTGCAAGGCTAAGAATAACTATCGGAGCGTGTTATTGGAGAGTATTTTACAATCACGTTTAATCATCTTCATCGTATTCCTCTTGAACCGGTAAACCGGATATGCACAGTGAAAGCTCAGTGAAAGCTCGGTGAAAGCCTAGTGAAAGTTTAGTCCCGGATATTGGCCTCATTATGTATACAGCAGACGCAGAAATATTATAAAAATTCAACATCATCACCACCCACAGCTTGTTGAAACGTGATTGAAATTTAATCATATGAGCGCATGTAGCCATGGGTGAAAGTTTTAAATCCATCCCATATGCTTCGCGCCACCAACTTTCATATCCATAATCGTATTCAGAGGATATTGGAAATTTATACCACATATGAAATTACATCTCTTCAAAATATGGCGCCAGGACATTCGATATATTTCAACAGCCATTCAATAGCCCATCCAACCGTTTAATTTCATTGCAACCGGCAACATGCTGTACCAAAAATATTACTCAATTTTATATACTTGAAAATCTGAGCAGCTTAAACTTAGCTACTAAGCCTCCTCTAGGCCTCAACACCTTATTTTTTCAGCTCCAAAGTATATACATAAAAACTTCGCACCCAAGAAAGCCAAAAGAGCTAAAGGTTACGTGGTGAAAGTATCATATCTATGATTTCACTGTACCTTTCACTCTACTATCATTTCAAGCCTTACGTCGCCATCTTTCTTCTCAAGGCCAGCAATTTCATGCAGTCCTCTCCACGCTTATACTAACAGCAAACAGAGAAACCAGCTACAAGCCAGCCAGCCAAATAACCAATTAACAGCAATAGCTTTCTCCTCTCAACAGTCCTTGTGTTCGTGTCCGAAATTTCGAAAGTATTATTTATGAATTATTTCCTTCACTGAATAACATAATTGAAGAAATTTATCCCATGCAGTAAATTGAATTTAAAGGGTGATTAAGAATAGGAGAGAGGAAAATAATGGTCGAGCCTAACGGGGGCAAGGAAGAGAACACAAGAGAAGGAACAAGAAATTATACCCGCAGTCCACAACTTGTTCCTATTGTTCTCACACAATTATCATCTGTCTTGGAACTCATTAGTCTTCCTTAATGTCTTTTGAGGATGGGCTTTTGGATTCCACGATAGGAGAAAGTTGGAGAAAGCACAAAGGAAAGTCGCTCTTTCCTTGTAGATCAAAGCGAATCTAGACGAGATTCAAAGGGTCTTCATAACACCGCTTTCAAACCTCTTTTAACAAGTCATACAAATCTGACACAGCAGCTCCAAATATAGTAGCAACTGGTGTATTCCAAACTCCATAACCCCGCATGAAATCCATCAGAAGAAAGGCGTTGACAAAAGGCAAAATTATAAAAAATACGCCTCCCACGTCAACATATTATTGATCAAGAAACGGATTGCGAGAGAGAGGACGATGCGGGTATCATAATACCCGCTCCGTTCAAAATAGAAAGTCACATTTAATATTTCTCCCGCTTCTTCACCAAAAGCTTAAGTATGATAGAAACGAGAAAATCCATCGTCATCACTATTGCCGATTGGCCCGAGAAAATTTCACCTCATATAACCGGGTGTTAGACGGACGTTAGAGCGGGCTTTCCCTCACACATGAGACTCCCTTCTTGCAGTCAACTCCGATTTTCCACAAATTCACAGCCATGGATCTTCACCCGGCTTTTTACGGTACAGTTGATCAAAATAATGGGATCCACAGAATTCACTCCGACGCCTGAAATTCCTCCTCAAATACTATCTGAACTTATCCAAGACTTGTCTCCCAGAGGGCTGCAACAAACTCCGCCCAGCCGTTTACTAGGCTCCGTTCTGTAGTAGCCAAAGCTCTGAGGTTATCAATAAAAAATCGGTATTGTCCTCACGAATTTTCCCTACACTCGCATAACTGGATCGGAATACAAATGAGGGAAGAGCGAGTAGAAGGACGTGGATCCCGTCCAAAATCATTCAGTCTTTAACAAATATAGTTTAGGAAGAAAAAGAAAGGTTGACGGGACAACTCAAGGGCAGGCCGGAAGGATTCTGAACATGCCAAGATGAGGACATGAACGAGTACAAAGTGAGTCCTTTCTCTCTATTGTACACACGTTTGTAGTAGGACATCCAAGCCCGGGGCTCCATCCTCATTCACTACTCAAGAAAAAGAAAAAAGAGAAAGTTCCAGGAGAAAGCTCAATTGGATCCCCGCTCACTATAGGCGCAGCCCTCAGAGCCAGCAATCTTCTCAACCCATCCGTAAATGATAGCAAGTTTAAATGATGCAATTTCGTGGATTCGACAGGTCAAGAATACATTATTTGACATGCTGGATAATTTTAGACCATTTTCCCGCTAGCTTCAGTGGAAAACGACCCAATTTCCTCCACGTCAACTCAGCTCCTTTCACTTCACCAAAAACCTACCAATCCTTCCCTCAGTACAGCTGTCAGAAGCTGTAACTCATGAAACCAACCGGCTAAACGCTTCAGGGAAAGCTACACATCAAACATGATGAAGTGCTTGTAAGCTCAGTGAATCAGTTCTATACTGACCGCTACCTCATTTCAATACAATACAAGCTCAGTGAATTCCCTTCAGCAAGAACATCAACTACTACTGCAGTAATAGCATAATAAAATTCAGAGCAGATCCACGGAACCGGAAGTAAGATTCATTTACGTAGGTCAATGATCAAACGGGCATGCTTTGGCAGGCATGCTAAAAATTCCCTTTTTTACGACAAACAACAACTATGCTACAAACCAATGCAGATCAACTTGTATCTACGCCTGCCAACCAAAGAAACGTTAATATTTCCATGCCTCAATCCTTTATTTATTGCTCATAAATGTCACTGACGTCAGAAGCCGGCTATAAAACTAGAAACTCTATAATTCCTTTTATCTTCAAAATATTTAGCATAATAGCCCGGCTAAGTCGTAGAAAACGTAAAATGAATATACTTTCCCGCTTTATCCGTTTAGTCTACCTTTACAACTCCCCTGTGTGTGTCTGATAAATTATTCTTTGGTTCATATAACTCTTGTACTTCCAACTCTGCATACGAATCCTGAAATAAGACACCGCCTTATTCCATCTCTAGTAGCGTGGGCATGCTAAGATCCACCAATCAACTTCAAAGAGCAGAAGATTAAATACAAAAGCAGCTAGGAAGTAGGTTATTTATAGCGTTTATAACCCAGGAAGGTGCAAGTCTCACATTGCCCCACAAAGCTCAGAGTCATTGAGTTGACTTTGTAACCATCGAGCACTCACAATCTGGTGGATGGAGCCATAGAGCATGTTTGGAATAAATAGAGAAAAGTTGCTCACTTGCTTCAACTCTCCCGTGTTGTCTAGTGGCTAGGATACCTGGCTCTCACCCAGGAGGCCCGGGTTCGATTCCCGGCACGGGAAAATTTTTGCAACGATTTTCAAGTAAATATTTTAGCAGTTTTTTTCTAAATCACAGCTAACGTTGCAGCTTTTTGCATAGTTTTTCAAAGGAAGTAGGAATATGCACACCATGAGCCCATGGAAACTACATTTTGCACGAGTTCTCAGCAATTTAGCACTGTTTTCTACGACTTTTTAAGAAATATTGTAAATTTTCCAGGATTTTCAATGAGTTAGCAATACTATTATCATTTTTACTGTTTTCCCCCATCCAATCCAATTAATTCCAGCCATCTTATCGTATTTAATTGTAAGGAACCAGAGAAAACACTGGTGTGTAACGTCTATAATTAACTTGACCAAATGTAAACATCCAGCTTTTACTTACCGAGTATTGCGACGACTTCATCGTCCTGGATAACTTCCAGAGAGCCTGTAACGATGAAGCAGAGATTGTCAATGCTTTCTCCCGTGTGATACAGGAGATCGCCGGGCGCAGAGTGGCTCATTGTAAAATGCATCGCGAGAGCACGAAGGCAGCCGTCACTTGCAAGACGGAAGGCGGGATGTTCGTTGAATACTTTCCGATTTAAATGCACGCAAATATCCGCCTTCATATCCTTTGGGCAGTAATTCAATACCTGAGAGGAAGACAAAATTTAATTAACACCACAGAGCCCTCTAGGGATTTATTTTATCCCAATAGCAATCCCACCAGATCACTCCGCTCCCTCTCCCTCTCTCGTCCAAGGCTCTCTTGAGAACTTCCATTGTGAAATTCCAAGGAGGTCATATTCAGCTTTACGAGGGCCCTCTGGAGAGCATACTTTGAATTGAAATCGGCTCAAGAGAATTGTACACGTAGCCTTGCGAATATTACCACAGCCCCACCTGGACGTCAAGGGAATTCCCGACCACAAATGGCATCATCATCACATCACATCCACCAATAATTAGCTCCATTCCAAAGCCAAAGTACACAGGTGCAATTAATTAAAAGTCAGTTAGCCAGTACCTTCATGGAATCAATCCCTCGTGTCATGGCCCATGTTGAAACAACGTAATCCATAACTCTTTCCGAAAGCGCCTTGGGTACTTCATGTAATTTCATGAATTCTCTCACACTGTTTAACATATCGTGGTACTTGGCCGTAGCAGATGTCATTTGCTGAATTATCGTCGTCACGTGACCAAATATTGTGGCGTAGAGTAAGGCTGTAAACAGAGTAATCAGTAGGTCATGCTCCAATCATAAAATGTATTCATGGGCTCCGTCCTCACTACATCATGTGTCCGAATAACTCGCGCCAATTGTGCATACACTGAACTCCCAGCTTCATATGGCTTATATTATTCAGACACATTTCAATCCGGTGAAACTCTGCTACGAAAAAAAATCAAGCAAAACAGAAGCTAAACCAAGCAATGTAGTGGAATATATTTCAAAAGAGAAAGTAGGGGAGAAAGTACGAGGAGAAAGCCAGGGGAGGAGGCAAGGCTGTGAATTTGTTAAATTTAAAATTTACAACGCTCCCTAAAAGTTTCGACAGGGGAAGGGCAAGCCGAGTTGGGAGCAGGAAGGAAGACAGAGTGGAGAAAGTAGAGAGAAAAATATAGGGATTCCTTTCTCTTTTCATTTCAAGCTAGTTCCTAGTTCTATAGCTTTCACTTGCAGGATGTGTTCAAGACTTCAAGAGTGAGGATGGATTCCATTTCCGTTCTGTATCGTCTGTCTTCATTAATGATGGGCACATCTGGGCCACGTAGATTTCCCCGTCCAAGGACTAATGTCAAACTACTACTCTCTCAAGACATACTTGACTTCCAATCCTCTCCCCTTCTCTATACACCGGGGAAACCATCTTGATGGTCCTTTCACTCGGCCCCAGCTTTCCATTTCCTACTTTTGTCACTGTCACCAATCAAAGTTGCAAATCCGGGGAAAGTACTACATTTCTGGGCCCGGCCTCCCGCTTTTCATTTCACTAATTGCACTTATCCGTCCACGACGGAGACGGCTCTCAGGATAAGAATATAGCAACAACAACAAGCCCCAGAGATGTTTTACGGTTTTAGCTTTACCATTTCTTGTCATTCCAATATTCAAAGGATACACGGATTAATGGCTTTCTCCTTCACCTCGGAACAGAGTGGTAAAATATTGATTTTTCAAACCAGTTCCTTCGAGGTCAAGAACTCTTGAATCACAAGGAATGGAAAACAAAGGCAAGAGAGAAAGTAACCATGTGTGAAAAGTCAGGCTTAATATACAAGAAAGAATGGACGAAACTTTCGGATTCAAATCCTGGGAGAAAGTAAAGACTCAGCACAGGGAGAAAGTAAGAGAAAGTATAGATCTATTGGAACACAGAGAGAAAGTAAGAGAAAGTATAGATTCTATTGGAACAAAGGGAGAAAGTATTGACACTGTTGTACCACAGAGAAAAAGTAAGAGAAAGTCATCGAGTTAGCAAGTACAAATATTCGGCAAACCACTACACAAAACGGAGAAAGTTAGAGAAAACCAAAGAGATATGCGTAATATTGTTGCTTACCTGCGATGATCATCATACAGATTGTGAAGATTTTCTCGTTATCAGTTTCAGCGGCAACGTTACCAAAACCAACACTAGTCATACAGGTCATAGTAAAATAAAGGGCGGTCACATACATTGTTTTTCTGGGCGGGCCATAAGCTAATTCACCACTACCCCCTTCGTTGAAATTAAAACCGAAGGGGCTTGAAGTCACGTTTGCGAGTTTCCACAACCAACTATACTGTATATTATTCTCAGTGTCTGATCGTCCGATAGAGTACCAAATACAAGCCAACCAATGGGCAACGAGCATATAAAAACACAATAACAAAATTAACATGGCCGCTCCGTATTCCAGATATCTGTCCAGTTTACGCACCACCCGGCCAAGTCGAAGAAGTCGTACCACTTTCAATGCACTGAAAAGGCTTCCGATTCCCTGCAATTCCATTCATTATTAATTAGCATTCATTCAAAAACTCTCCACTAAATCCACCATTTCCCAAAACGTCCTTTCAATGTAATTATAATATTAAAAATGAATATTTTCATCAAATGTGGCACTAATTCAAGTACAAAGTGAAAGTTACAGGTAAAGTAAGGAAGAGAAAGTAGGAGGTGAAAGCTGCAAACTGATACCCACGCGATCAAAAACATCCACACGCCAGAATTTTTATTCCGTCACATCCAAAGTACAGTCTATCTGACATTTCTACCAACATTTTCATCTCTTGAGTATTGCTTTCATACAAGTATGACTCACAAGGACCTGCTCCTTGATATCATATCCTGTGTACACCTTCTTACGACTTGCTTCAAAACATTAAGAATCACTCAAGAAAAATAAAATGATGAGAGGGAGACAGTAAAATGGGGACCTAAAAGTAAATAAAAGTAAAACAAAAGCGGGATGGACTTTCTCCGGCTAATAAACTCATTCCCTCTATAGGCGGTGAAAGTACGCCGAGAAACTGGAGAAAGAAAAGAGAAAGTCGAGAAGAAAAAGCTCATCAAAGGAGAAAAGTCAGTTTTACGTTAATCATTCGAGCAAATAAAAGATGATGAAAAGTGTGGTAGGAAATGATAGTTTCTCTCCCCAGTTTCTCCAGATGTGTGGCAAACTTTGGAGAAAGTATAGTCAAAGAAAGGCGAGAAAAGTATTGTACGGAAGCAAAACCTCCGGATACTTGTTGGCTTCCAACCAGAAGAACTGCACAGGGCTGATAACGTAGAGAGAAGGTAAAAGGGAAACAAGAGGAGAAAGTCTAGGAGAAAGTAAAAGTTACGCCGTCTCCCCAAAGTACCCGTACACTCGTACGAGACGAAGAGCAAGGAGAAAGGAGTACAGCTTAAGGACAGCGAGGACAAGACGGAGCTGGGGGAGAAATAAAAGGGAATGATGGAGGTTGATGAGGAGAAAGGTGGAGAAAGCAAAGAAGAACAAGGGATGCGAACAAGGAAAGGAGAGTTGTGTGATTAAAATTTAAGTGAAGATGACGTGGAGTGTCATGCATTACTTACATCCTCATCATGGTCGAAGGCGTTGAACACGTCGTAAGGAAGGCAAGAGAGGAGATCAATGAGGAACCAAGACTTAAAATAATTCATACGGATAACTTTCGGCTCGGAAACAACCTCCCCACCCGGTCCCACAAAGGTTGTATGGAAGTTGAGGACAATGTCGATGAAGAAAATTACGTCCACGATCGAGTCCACTACGAGTAAACTCACGTCCTCCGATGTCTTGTTCTTAAAGGCAACATTGTACGGCACCATTATAGCTGTGTAGAACGTTAGGCAGAGAATTACCCAATCCCATATAGCCTTAAAGGCACAGTAATGAAGAAGAATATGCGGCGGCGTCTTCGGAGCTTCCTGCCGGTATTGAGGCAGTATGTCCGCATTTAAACTCATCATCTGCAATGCAACACAGATGAAACCATGTATTAGAGGCCCGTATTCAAAAACCCCAAAGATGAGGCCCAAACTCAATACCATATCCGTACATCGCTCTCCAGCATCATGATTACGATAACATCGATAACCGATCAAAATAACCGTTCAGCTCTACCACCAATGATTACATCAGTTACGTATTATTGATTCTTGCTTCCTTAATATCATCGCTTAAGATATCACGTAAGATCCTGGGAAATACATGCCCACATCGGTCTCTGAACCTTTACCAGTACCCTTCCATGCTAATGCATTATCTAAAGATTCCTAATATACAAACCCTTATCCTCACATCCAACATCCAAGCATATTAGATAAGCTAGCACCGGGAGGGGATGCGTGGGGGGATGGAAAATATTCACAATAAATCAGGAGAAAGTCGGAGAAAGTCTCCGAGAAAGGCGGATAAAGATATTTAAAATCTGGAATCCAAGGACTCCCCGGGCTTGGCAGCCTATTTCTTGTAAATGTAAGCAAAACTTGGCTTATGTCCCCCTATGAATAAAACTCAATTTTACTAGGCTAGATACCACAAGAGAATTCCATCCCAGATCCAACATCTAGCGAGTTATATCTTATAGATCCTCCTATCCTCTACTGTCCTAGCCTAGCGGATAAAGATGGTATGAATAGTATAGATAGTGTCTGATAGGACGAGGTTAGGAGGGTAGACAGCAGTCAGGGACTGAATCCTCCTTCCCAGAATAACAAGATACAAGGATGTAAGTAGGGTAGACAAGGAAATGATATTTGATGTCAACCATTCTAGACGGCGCGGGCCTAAGTAAACTTTATGGCTTCATCCCCTCCTATATAAAATCCCCTTTTTTCCAAGTATATAAAATTTGGAAAGTCCCCAAGAGAAAATCCATGCATAGATTCAGAACATGACAAAAACAACTTTAGAAAGCTTAACTCAAGGCTCATTTATGAGAAAAGACGAGGAAAAGAGAAAGCAGTGTGACGGGAGGAGGGTGAATGTTGGACGGCCGCAGCATGCTTTCCCCTAACCCGATTTTTCTCTCCCACGTACAACATATTACAGCCTTCCAAGTCAAAGTTACCCAAGCGATCACAATTTTTCCTCAAACTTCCAATCGGAATGTACAACTCTATCCGTATTTCCACCATCTAATTTCTTCAATATCTTAAATATTATTCGTAATACTTTGTATTAACTGCGAAACAGTATCTTTCTTCATATTTTCCACTGTTCTGTATTTTACAACAGGATTCTTTAAAATTCAAAAAATTTTATCGCGTGGGCATACTTTCTCCGAGCCTCCCACTCTACAAAAAAATGCATATACTTTCACTCAAATAGCTTTCTTCATTTTAAAAAACAGCATAAAAAAACTAAAAAAACATATTTTCTTTCCACATAAATCTGCCGAAAATTCAAAGACATTCAAACGCAGCATATATATACAGACTGACAGCCTACTATTTTATTTACGATTACGTGTAATCGATACTCCAGGAGCCATAGAGAAAATCTGTATGCCCAACCAACAGAAATTAGAGATGTCGTAGTTCAGGCTTTCCCTCCCGTCGAAGCAATAAGAGCAAGTGAAAGCACACAGTAGGAGCTTTCTCCGCTCCACATGTAACTAACTATAGCCTTCTAGCTTCGCTACTCTTGCGGCAATTACTGATGAAAAAGATCCTTGTTGAAAGTAAATTCCATCCGAGGCTGGAACCTCAATGATATAGGGTTACACGTCAAGGATGCTGGAAGACTTGAGGAGAAAGTCTGCGAGAGTCTATCAAAGCACAAGTACGAGAATCCTGTCTGCTTCAAGGGAAATACTGTGGCGAAGAGAAGGATAATGTGACACGCTTAGGAAATTTTAACAAGCAACCACGTATTTCCCACACTACAATTAGGTATTTTACCGAGAAAATTCCACACGTAAGAGCTCAGACTGAAAATAGAGGACAATCGTAGCAAATTACGCGGATACTTACATGGGCTAGATTGGATTGCTTGGACGTTTCTTTGACAGCTGGTATATGAGATGAGAACTGTGACACGAGGACTGAACGACTCCGTGTCACTGATCGTGCCAACCGGGCAAATTTGCTTAGACCTGAAAAACCACAGACAAATACAATGCATAATACCCTTGGAGGACTCTCACAAAAAATGACATCACTTCCGGCTCCCTCAGATCCCTTAAATCCTGCATGGAGAAAGCAGTTTCGTCAAGCTGTCATGATTCTTGCGAATGCTCGCATGGATTTTCCTAAAAAATCTCCATTCATTTTCCAGGTCAACCATTTGGTTCAAAGTGAAAGTACAGCTGGTGAAAGTTAATATCAGAATGCACTAGAACCGGAAGCGATGCCAATATTGTATATTCATAATTTTTTAATTATTTAGGCAAAAAGCGTTGAGCAAGACAAGAAACATCCATTTCTCACAAATTTACAACAACGAACTACTCTTTACATCCAGGAACGGTACAAACATGGGCGGTAACAACAATATGAGCGCCATTGTATGCAACTGGCACTCAATTTCATGGAAAAGCAACTACAACAGTAATTACACCGGAATATTCCAATATTATAATGAAATTTCAACTCTGGGATTTACAAATCATTTTTCCCTTCAGGCGGTGAAAGTACTCGAGAACGTCTGATTTACAGTGTGTACAGTATATAACATCACTCTAGTCGCGTCTATAGATTTCTAGCTCCAGGTATTTTCCAGGTGATCGATAATTGGGGCGTAATAGGCTATTTCCAAAGATTCGTTTTCTGTTTATACAGCTAATACAGCGAAAAAGAGAGGTGAAAGTGGAGAAAGTTATACAAGTCCATTGTTATGCAGAAAAGCCTTTCGTAGTTTATAAGAAATTAAACCTTCTCGCAAGAATGTATGTGTGATTACTCCCAGCAGTATGTTTCTTTTACAGGGTGGTGAAAGCATACTTTCTCTACGGTATTGGTTTGAAGAGAAAACAAGTTAACCTCCAGTCGGGATTAATTAACAGTGAAAGCACTAATACTACTTGAAAATGGCGTCTACAAGTACATTCACGTACCTACTCCGAAACTAGCCTACATGTTCAACAACATCAAAGGCTCTACAGGTGGAGGGCTGTGGCATGGTAATACCTGTATACGCAGAGGCGGGAATTGGTTGGATTTCGGCTAATTAATTGAAGGGGATGCACATTGAAGAGACATTTAAGGATAGACATTCAAAGGGAGGGGGAAAACAGAGTGAATAATCAAGTAGTATTCAGGTTTGGGGCGGGGAGAAAGTCCAAAGGAGAAAGTAGGGAACATTTGCTACTATGGTGAACATTTGCTACATAGTAGCTATTGTCTACCAAGGCATGGGTGGCACAATAATGCTACTAGCAACTTGGCAGCTACAGCAGGTTGGCAGGTAGTATCGTTTTTTGAATTTGTTTGAAAAAGAGTAAAAAGATTTCTTGTCTGTACTGTAGAGTGTACTTGTGCCTTTGGAGTCCTCGGCTTCTATCGGCTGTTTCAAGGGGGTGATATCCCGGAAGGTGAGGAGGAAGAGGACGACAACATCCCGCTCGTTCTTTATCGGAGCGATGTGTAGCCAAAGCCATAATGGAGTTTCTGAAAAGAAAAAAAACAATTCTCTCATTAACGACGCAGCCCAAAAGTGAAAGTGGAGAAAGCATTTGCGGAAATTGCGGAAATTCTCCTCCACGCTCCCTCCATCGTCAGAAGACAAGGACCGTGCTCCTAGATTCGCAGCCCGAGTCATTTTTCTCCATATTTCCGCACCTGATCATGTTCACGTGAGACGGGAAGAGTTTTAGGATGCAGAGGACATTATTCCTCCTCCCTAATGATGCTCAATAGCGCATTAAAAATAATGGGAAACGGGATGATGAGCTCTGCGAAGCAAGATGTAATTACACGACACCTCCAACCAGCCGCACCTCCGCCCCACCCCCCATTCATCCCCCCTAATGACTATAGCTTCCTTGTAGGAATCATTTATTGGATTGTCGGCAACCTGGCTTTCATTACACACCAGTTGAAGCAAGTCTTTGTCTCGGCGTCATTTACAAGTATTTTTTATTAACTTTCACCAAAGCTCCCAAAAGAGAAAGCAGTGACGGATTTTAGACCAGGAAGATCAATACTTTCAAATAACCATGGTAGCACCAAGTTAAAAATACGTTCCAAGAATCAGACACCAGTTTTTCTCAAGATTCACAAAGATCAGCTGAGAGATGGTTAAAAAACTTGAGGAGAAAGCGCTCACGAGGTCAAAATACTATTGATTACCTATATTACAGAGGCGAGAGCTTTTAGATCTTTCTCCACGGAGGCTGATTGGGTACGGGAGAGAGCGGAAGATGAAAGCATGTTGGAGAAAGCACGATGGAGAAAGTACATTGGAGAAAGCGTGCAGCGAGCTTGTATCCACAGAACACCAGACACCGCATCAGATATGGTGAGGCTGGGTAATCGGGAGAAAGTTCGGAGAAAGTGGGGAAAGTTTAGAGCTTTGGATAACAGGGGAGGGGTGATGGAAGGATTGAGTAAAAGACAGGAACAAATGAGGGAGTTATTGACATCCAAAGGGGGGAAATGGGAGCTGTGGCTCAGCCCAGACTTTCTCATATCTGAACCATAATCGGCTCGCATCAAGTAGGAATGGCAGTTAAAGCCACAAGAAGATTGGCAAGATGACCTCCCTAATGTGAATAGAAATAGGACGCGTCTGCCTCTTCCAACGTCAGTTACCTGTCAAATCTCCTCCACTAAAATACCATCTGGATGATGAAGTGAAACCAGCCAGACACGTCTTCCACATCATCTACAGCTGTCAATAGGACAAATGACGCCCACTTGCTAGAGCATGGCTGTGCTGTGCATATGCATAGATTATAATAGAACACGCCAGAGGACGTTCTGGGATTTCCCCATGTTTGTAGTCAAGCGAGTTGGATTTAATAGCTACCCATTTTAGGTACGCCAATAATTAAAACTAAAAACCAACTCCATCCCATTTAAAAGAAGGCTGGAAGAGCACTAATGTGGAGAAAGTAAAAGATGGGACTTGAGAGAGAAAGCCACTTAGCATCAACGAACCTAGTCTCTGACAGCAAGACTCTCAGTAAGTCAAACACATGTTCAAGCGGTCATAAATTTTGGCCGTAATACAACTCTGCCTAAGCTCCCTCTAATTAACCGTCTAGTGGGAATTCCACTGGAGAAAGCATGGGTTAACACGATATGGATTAGACATGACATCAAGTGACGTGTAGAGCAGCAGTAATTCAAAAACTTTCCCCAAACAACATCTCCCAGCACTTGATGCTCTTCCTCCCATACACTGTATACGCACCGAGTATTTATTCTGTATGTGCTGTCATATATTTATGATGAGTATAGTAGATATTCATGTTCCTAGCTTCCAAATCCATGGGTTCTTACAATCTTTTATACATTAGTCATTGCGAAGACAAGAGAAAGTTAATGGAGAAAGCGGAGAAAGTGGCAGAATTGTTGTGGATAAACGAGGCAGGGAAAGGAATCATAACTTCAACTCCCTCCCCTTATTAAGGGAAACGTCCGTGTCCGTCCGTCCGTCCGTCCGTCCGTCCGTCCGTCCGTCCGTCCGTCCGTCCGTCCGTCCGTCCGTCCGTCCGTCCGTCCGTCCGTCCGTCTGTCTGTCTGTCTGTCCGTGATCCGAGTAACTTCAACTCCCTCCCCTTATTATTAGATATAGTAGACTCAAATGATTATTTTTTTATCAACTTCCTACACCGGCCGTTATCCATCCGCATCCTTGTTCTCTTAGCAGAATTTAATTTCGGGTGAGCTAGATCTCTGACTCTAGAGCTGGAAATTCTACTGTGTAGCCTTTCGAGTGCTCCTCCATTCTCCAGGAGAAAGGTAGCTGGTAAATTACTCAGGATTTACATAAATCCACCGAGATAGACTCTCCTTGAGCAATTCCCAAGCGATCAAATATTTGCTAACTGGCCCACTAAAACAATTCAAATCATTATCGGCTGGGTCGCAGAACACCCACAAGGTTTTGGGTCGTATAATGGCAAAAAGTGAAAGCAGAGCCCAGGATTAGTGAAGAGAAAGTGGGTGAAAGCAAGTAACAAGCGGGATTTAAAACATGCAAGCAACCAAAAGCAATAGAAATAGGCGGAGCAGCACAGAGAATTCCCTTGGAATAGTATAAGCTTGTAAAATTCAACTTTAATCTCTCTCCAAACAGAAATGATTAATGTCGAATACTTGAGAATCGATGTAATCAAAGAAATATATGGACTCTCCTCGGCCCTTTCCAACTACTTTCTCTCATGCAATGGCAAAACCATAGGAATATTTGTGCTTTCTCCATCCGCATTAGCAGAGATACGATGCCACAAAGATCAATAGCAAAAGAGCTGTACATAATATGCTGGAGAAAGTGGAAGAAAGTCAGATTCCCACGAGTATAGCTTACTTTGATCCCTTCTCATCAAACTTTCCCTTCTTTGAGTGTACTTCCGCAAAGGACTATACCACACAACTAATTATGCGTATTTCGTTCAAAGTCAGGAATATGAAAAACGAGTAATGTGAGGACATCATTTGCCTCACTAACCACTAAAGTTATTTAATGTAGTGTACATGATTTCCAGAGCTCATCCATAAAGGTAATTTACATCGAAATTTCAACATCGTTTAAAAGGGACGTGAAGATCGCATTTTCCAAACTTTTATAACTCTCCATCAACTTGACAAGGATGATAATGGGCTCGTCGATTCCGAGCATGAGAGAAAGTTGGAGAAAGTAAACGCTTTGTTAAACAACCAAGCGTCAACCTTGTTGTCAGCTCATTCCGGAGCAGAGCGAGGAGAAAGCTACCTCCTTCCCCGGACCCACACTGCGGAGAGTGTGGGAGAAAGTAGGCGTGTGGATGGAAGGAATATAAACCGTTATATTAATAATAAAGAGAGAGATCCACCTATTACGGATGACATGTGAAAATAAATGAGTGATAAAATTTTTAGCAGCTTTTCTACATCCTTCCTAGCAATGAGAAAGTTTCAAGGAGGGCTCAAGCTTAAACTCACCTGTACCTTAACCCTTGCCAAACACTACTCCTTTCCCTCTCTGCTTTCACTCTGTGCATATAGGAGAAAGTAAGAGGGTAAGCAGGTGAAGTTTGACGTGAAAGTATGGAGAAAGCATACACGCATGAGGTAGATGGCTGAAAATGATTAAGAGGGAGGTGGTACATTTCGTGGTTTTCTGTATTCTCTACAGTTAGAAGCATGCTTGGGGGAAAGTAGACCATATGGCGATAGAGTAAATGTAGCCGGCTTCCCATTCAAAGTACCAGAGAATATTTTTGCTATGAATAACAAAGCAGAGAGCCCGTGTTGGACACATGAAATGTATCAAGACATTATGGTTTCGTGAGTGAGATTGAGGGGGGGAAAGTAGAACTCACATTTGGTAAATGGCGGAGAAAGCAAAAAAATTACCACCTCTTGTTTTCACTATATGCGAATCCCCAACTCGCGAAATCCTCATACTAAAATAATAAAACTTTACTTTATAAACCCGGATTTACTATACTCAAACTTTGCATTTTTATCCTTAAAACTTTAAAAGTATTTCAGTCCATGCTGTATCTGCGTACATTTAGACTTTTAAACCATCGCTTTGATAAAGCTTGATACAATTATTAGATGATGTACGATGTACTTACTATTCACTATCGTAACCCCCTTCTCATAGACACAAACAGACGGTTACTATGGAAACCTTCAATCCCTGTCGGCAAGGTGTAAAGCCTAAACCCGGCTTACACCCAGGAGGGGGTAAGAGAAAGTGGAGAAAGCAAAACAATATCACTACATCTTCTAAGCTGCAGGTAATGCGAAATTTACTCTATAGAATATCTTCACAAGGACAGAACCATAGCTTTGTTCATCAACTTTTCAGCGGGTGTAGTATTTTGGCATGCCGTGTGAATTCACGCTAAATCGATAAAAGATACATTCTTGTACATTGAACATAAGCGTTGTGCAGGATTGTACATACTGCTTTCACCCGCTTTCTCTTCCTACCTCTTACCAGCTTTATATTCCTTACATGGTAAACCATACGGTAACCTAGAATTTGTATACCTACGTCAAGTTACATTCACACGACAATCATAGAACAAAATGACTATCCGTCAAATTCCAATGGAGAATTCCATGAAAAAGTATAGCAAGTGAAATACAGCTTTTGTAGCTACTGAAAATAAACAGAGCTTGAACACAATAGATCACCAGGTGGCGTTAGTAATTCCTTGCAGGAATATGCTTACTGAGCACGCGTTAGGAATTGCACTCTGGAGAAAGTCAGCCGTAACACGGTTCAGACCAAGAAAAAACTTCATTATTTGACCTTCTTTAGCTCGTCAAGGTTCTACAGTTCTGCATGTATGTAGCTGTTCAAGTGCGCATTACCAGGAGATGTAGGTGACAAATAAAGACACACAGGAATGCAATTCAAGTATGTGTGGGAAATGTAGGTGAAAGTGGAGAAAGCTATTTTTAACAGCTCCTGAGAACGGCTCCTATACTCCAATACTCCTCATACATTTGTATAGAGGAGAAAGCTATGGAATTACAGGTGTTTGATAGAGCTTGTCAACTTTAAATACAATGGATTTTCTAGAAAAATATTGCGAAATTTGTTTTACATGTATAGTATATTTGCCAACGTAGGAGAAAGAATAATAAAAGCTATAGGAAAATTCAATTCTGAAGCAGTGAAAGTCCATGAAAGTAGTGCACGAAAACAGGAGGAGAAAGTTGTGAAACTTTTCCCTCCAGCATATCAAAATGCGAAAAGAAAATAATATGGCGTTACAAAAGACCGTCTTTAACGCAACATTAAAACCGGTTATAGAAATTCGGATCTCGTAAAATACGTAATAATTCCGTTTAACGAACATAGCAACCGAACCATCGTCTTCGCTGATTCCTCAGTTCACAAAGGGAGAGAAATACTTAGCGTTATTAACTATATAGACTACCACGGAATTCCGCAAAAAACCCCGTTTCGGTAAAATCGTTAATTTTTTGCATAGCTTCGGTTACTCCGATGACGAGATGGTAGAGGTTACAGGCCAAGCAATTTCGGATTTAATTTCGCCATTCTAACCTTGGCCATTGTTGTAACCTTGTGAGAGGTAGCAGGATACGGGAGGAGTCGGCTAGTGGGGAAAGGAGGCGGAGAAAGGAGGAGAAAGCCAGGGCGGTGATTTAACAGGGGCTCTCCTTGATTGCATACCCAACTTATTCCACGTAACATCCTTGTGCTGCGGAAGCTTATTTCAGTCCGTCAGTAATTCAAATTTCACAACCGCCGTTCCCATCAATAATGCATTCCATTCCGAAAATGGAATTCCTGAGAGCCAGGCAAAGATAAGGTAAGCATAGCCTAAGCGAGAGAGTAACATCAGACCAACCACGCCTTGATTTACTTTGCTGGAGTAATGAAAATTGTATTTTTAGCCTTCCAGTAGGAACCACGACTGGGGCGAAATCAAGAATCGGTGGTATTCACACACACGCATCAATTCTGTACATAAAACCCGGGTGTTTGCACAACATTGTTTGACTTGAAAACTGGGAGGAGACAGCAGGTAGAGTAGGGCTGGTGAAAGTCCCATCTTAACATACAGGCCCATGCAGTCTGGGCTTGGCAAGTATCCCGGTTTCCTGCCATTCTTGCATAGACAGAAGGGCGGGAAGTTTTTGGGTGGTGATCGGTGTCATTGTCTTAAAAAATTTTAAATCCTCCATGGAAGGCCCAAATGAAAAAGGACCCAAAAAGGACCCAAATGAAAAAGGACCACAAAATGACCCAAATGAAAAAGGACCACAAAATGACCCAAATGAAAAAGGACCACAAAATGACCCAAATGAAAAAGGACCACAAAATGACCCAAATGAAAAAGGACCACAAAATGACCCAAATGAAAAAGGACAACAAAATGACCCAAATGAAAAAGGACCACAAAATGACCCAAATGAAAAAGGACCACAAAATGACCCAAATGAAAAAGGACCACAAAATGACCCAAATGAAAAAGGACCACAAAATGACCCAAATGAAAAAGGACCACAAAATGACCCAAATGAAAAAGGACCACAAAATGACCCAAATGAAAAAGGACCACAAAATGACCCAAATGAAAAAGGACCACAAAATGACCCAAATGAAAAAGGACCACAAAATGACCCAAATGAAAAAGGACCACAAAATGACCCAAATGAAAAAGGACCACAAAATGACCCAAATGAAAAAGGACCACAAAATGACCCAAATGAAAAAGGACCACAAAATGACCCAAATGAAAAAGGACCACAAAATGACCCAAATGAAAAAGGACCACAAAATGACCCAAATGAAAAAGGACCCAAATGAAAAAGGTCCCAAATGAAAAAGGACCCAAATGAAAAAGGACCCAAATGAAAAAGGACCCAAATGAAAAATGACCCAAATGAAAAAGGCCCCAAATGAAAAAGGACCCAAATGAAAAAGGCCCCAAATGAAAAAGGACCCAAATGAAAAAGGACCCAAATGAAAAATGACCCAAATGAAAAAGGCCCCAAATGAAAAAGGACCCAAATGAAAAAGGCCCCAAATGAAAAAGGACCCAAATGAAAAAGGACCCAAATGAAAAAGGCCCCAAATGAAAAAGGACCCAAATGAAAAAGGCCACAAATGAAAAAGGCCTCAAATGAAAAAGGACCCAAATGAAAAAGGCCCCAAATGAAAAAGGACCCAAATGAAAAAGGACCCAAATGAAAAAGGCCCCAAATGAAAAAGGACCCAAATGAAAAAGGACCCAAATGAAAAAGGCCCCAAATGAAAAAGGACCCAAATGAAAAAGGCCCCAAATGAAAAAGGACCCAAATGAAAAAGGACCCAAATGAAAAAGGCCCCAAATGAAAAAGGACCCAAATGAAAAAGGCCCCAAATGAAAAAGGCCCCAAATGAAAAAGGACCCAAATGAAAAAGGCCCCAAATGAAAAAGGACCCAAATGAAAAAGGCCCCAAATGAAAAAGGACCCAAATGAAAAAGGACCCAAATGAAAAAGGCCCCAAATGAAAAAGGCCTCAAATGAAAAAGGACCCAAATGAAAAAGGCCCCAAATGAAAAAGGACCCAAATGAAAAAGGACCCAAATGAAAAAGGACCCAAATGAAAAAGGCCCCAAATGAAAAAGGACCCATAAAGGTTCGGAGAAAGTTGCTTTCTCCTGCCCTACTTTAAAGTGGACCTATGAAACTTTCATGAGTACATTTCGTTATAATATTCCTGATATAACAGCCCTAACTAAGTGAGAATCCATTATCACTTGAACAGGGTGGTTTGATCAGGAGCAGTAGGAGAATGCATTTTCTTTCGAATTTTCGAAATATACTGCCCAATATAGGGTTACGCAGAGCCGGTCTATAGATTTCTACCAACAATTTTTTTTCTACAGGCCAGCACTGTCTTGGATGAAAAGCTCAATATGAAAATGGGATCTAACCGAGCTAAAGATAGTGGAACAGTCCGAAAATTGGACTTGGCCGAGGTGAAAGTATGTGAAATAAGGATAAGATGAGAAGTTTGATAATGCAAGGAACGGACGAAAGGTAAAAGTGAACCACCAGACCAACTCCACAAAGTACAGAAGAATGGGAAATAGAACTAAGATGAAGATTTCAGAAGATCACCCAGTGAATTGTGCAAGAATTTGTAATCACGTTAAAGTTTGCCTACGAATGTAGACTGGGCTTGCCGTAAGAACCATTGTTTCCTAATTCCATCAAGAGAGGAGAAAGTACGGAGGCGGTTTCCTTTGGGAAGAAAGTCTGGAAGACGATTTATACGGAAAGTACAAGATTTATTTGAGATAGGTGAGTGGAAGGGAATAGAATTGGAGAAATTCTCTGGGAAAGTTTACTCAGCCCGCTGTATTTTCACAAATCGGGTTTCGGAAGAATAGAGAACGGAATGGTCCTCGCAGTGCAGGAAAATCTGTACGAGTTTATTAGACGCTGTGGAAGGCAAGAGAAAGTAGAAGAGAAAGCACAACTCCCATAGGTTCCAGCTTGGGCGGAGGATGCTAGGAGAAACTACGAATAATCATCGTTGGCGGAAACACAGAGGCATTTGTTTTTCATCCAAGATATTAATTTTGCTCTTGTTATCTTTAAACATGTGCCAGATACGCTATAATAATTTTAGCTTCCGTTTGGAGAAAGCATACTGGGAATAATCAAGCAGATTTACAAATATTCCAGACCGGATTTCCACAGTAAATTTTACATATCTTTCAGCTGAGAAGCCTCAAAGTTTGAGAAGAAGAGATTATCAGGACGGTATATATAAAAAAAGCAAGCAGAAGAAAGCGGCAATGCACGTATGAGAAACAAGGAGAAAGTAAGAGACTGTGAGCAGTGCAAACCGAATCCGGGCTCAAACTCATTACAATCTGGGATTCTGAAAAGCCAGAAACTCGTTCCTCCACGAACTGAACTATAATCCTCTTCCGCCTAAGAATTCAAACGACCTGCCTTCCTCCAGTTTTTATTGTGCTTGGATACACAGAAGAATCTCGACGAGAAAAATTACATCAGTTAGAAGAGAGTAAGGCGAATTGAGGCAGCGTGTTAGGTAGCTTGTTCAACGAAGAATCGCTGCATAAGAAACTCTAGGGATTTAAGAATCTGATTGCAATTTTACAGCGCCTAATTCAAATTGGCAGCTCAGAATAAAAAGCAACCGAATCAAGTTTTTTCAAAATAATTACTTATTATATGTACAAAACAAATTTTATTTTCCATGCCAAGTCATTTGTCACAAAGTACTCCCAGAGAAAGTACTATGGAACAAAAGAAAGCAGAAACAAAACAGCGCCTAAAAATACTAAATTCAAATCTCATTTCTGCTTTGAACGCATTTGGAGAAAGTACGGAGAAAGCAGGATTTAGAAAGTATTATTTTAAGGGTTTTCACAATTAAAGAGGTCAAAAAATCTGGGCATAGAAACCTTTTCAAAATATACCTATGCATAAGGATCACAACACTCAATTTTAAATGGATTTTCCAATAAAAAAGCAAAATTGGATAAAGAATACTTTCATGTGAGGTGTCTTCATTCAAAGAGCGTTGCAACGCTACTATAAGGCTAAGGCTTATAGAAGTTATGGGAAAGAGAAAGCGAGTCTAATTGAAAATAAATACGCTTAAATCTTCAAACAAATTACATCTGACAGTTTCCGATCAATTCTTGAGCTAAGGGAGGGAGAAAGTAAAAAAAAATGGAAATTCTTTTGATAAATCATCTTTCTTCTTTTATTTTTTTTTGTATCCGGATGCATTCAGAAGTGAATCCCTTTTCTGTCGGTAATTACCATGTTTGAAAAAATGAATCCGTAATTTCAGCTCATCTCAAATTCAGAGTAATTGGATTACATAATTTTTTCTGCACTCTCCCAAGCCATCCATGCGACTAAATATGCTGATTGCTTACGTAAGCCTTACTAATTTGGCGGATTACGAAAACTTTTAAAGAATTTTGAGCTATCTAAGGTCGTGACGTCAGCTCTAAAAAATTTTCAAAGAGAAAGTAAGAGAAAGCTTGGAGAAAGTTGGAGAAAGCTAGGAGAAAGCAGGGAAACGTATATACAAAGTAATAAATAAATGCAACCTCTCGTGATTTTCTCCAAGCATCCCAATTACACACGTAGGAAAATGCATCCAATCAATTGATACAATCAGATAAGAAATTTCTGGATAATGAGTAAAAGAAAATCGCGAAAATTCGCAATGATGCAAAAGTAGCAGTAGGATACAATAAATTTTATGGATACAAAACCAAAGAAACAAGGTGAAAAAGGGGCGAGTAAGGATTTAAGGGTGAGAAATGGTCGTTAGCTATCAGGACAAGAAATAAATATGGGCTTGTTTGTTTGTGTGACACGCAATTTTTCAATTCTATCCGTGGCTCCCGCCTCCTCCAAACTTGCCTTCCTCTATTTTCTCTTCGAGGTAAACAAATCCGACTCGTTTGTAACCCCAAAGAAGGGATAGAA
Organism: Sminthurides aquaticus; assembly: GCA_906901655.1. NCBI lineage: Eukaryota > Metazoa > Arthropoda > Collembola > Symphypleona > Sminthurididae > Sminthurides > Sminthurides aquaticus. The sequence goes on along the minus strand of CAJQTT010000030.1, from coordinate 69,416 downwards.
AGGCGGAAGTTGGATGAAAACCTAAGATAGGTTTGTAAAGAAAAATACGGAGAAAGTCGGAGAAAGTAGATGGAACATGTTGAGCAAGTTGTAATATCTCTGTGCATATTTACAGGGGGAATTCGAAGAAGGCAAGTTTTACATGTCTGAAATGGATTTTAGAAAGTAGCGTAAGTGGTAAACGAAAATTGCATATTCTTATTCTTAATTTTTATCGATTTTCGCAGTGAGAACAGGAAATTAAGTTTTTGAGATGCTATCAAGCAATTGCAAACTTTCACTTTGATATACATAGCATACACGTTCCTGTTTGTGCTACAGTTTAGAGCTGTCCAACCAGACCCGTTCATAACTAAGACGGGCAGTTTGGCTATTCACACCGAGGCAATCATAAATATTGGCAAATATCCTAATTATAATTTGCCAAAAACTCATACACACTATATAAATAACCCTTTCAGAACCCTCGGATCAGAAAAACATTATAATAACAATGCCCTCGCAATTGATATTCTTTGTTGCCAAATATGTGATCGCTTGGGTGGACACTAACAGTCATGTGGCAGTCATACAAATGGAAGACAGACAAAAGAGAAAGCTATGGGCGGGATGTAATCTCAAGTTTTGCACTTTCTTTTGCCCTTGGTAACTTTTTTCCTAAGAAGAACGAAGTCTGAGTTTGATCAGAGATGCTGGACAAGTTACAAGTTATTGGGAAAGTGTGGAGAAAGTTGGCGTTTGCATAAATTCGAATGGAATGAAAACAAATGCTGACAATAATTAGCTTTAATGGAAGGGTGGAACAGTTCTTAAGCGAGTTAAAACAAAGGTAATTAGTTGAAAAGGGGCATTTTTTAAATTGTTTGTTAAAAGGGCCGCTAACTTTAGCTCTCACTCAAAACTATACGGATCGAATCCTTCGGAGAAAGCATTAAACATTCAAGAAGCCAGAAGCTTGGATTTCTAGAGAGAGAAAACAAGGGAAAAGCAAGAAACCAATTTCGTGGATTGAATAGAATGAGAAACTCAAGGACAAAAGAAAGTTAAGTATTTGGAGAGAAAGTTTTTAGCAAAAGAGAAAGTACTACTCCTCTTCACCCCCGTCTTGAGACTTGCCTCTAAAACGCGTATGAATATATACAAACTCTTATGTCTCAAATCGATTCACCCCCCTCTTTCCCACAAACGCAACTTTCTCCAAAGGTATTCACATAAGCTCTCCAAGCCTTCTTTAATGTCAGTACCCTTGTTTCACATCATCCATTGGGCTCACGCACATAAGCCCTTGAGGACTTGGACTGTAATGGAATAATTGCTATTCCAACCCCCGCCCCTCCAACAATCCCACCCCTAGTCCCTTAGGGATAGGCGGGGCTTGGCCGTGCTTGCATTTCCAGCCTTCGAACACGTGGAGGAGAGAAAACACAAGTGAAAATGATTATTCACTGCTTCATTTCATCTCTATCGCAAAACTTTTCAAAAACTTCACAAACTCCAGTTTTCTATGGATGAACAGACCAAAGAGAAAGCGAAGGCATATGAAAAACTGCGGACAGAGGATGCTCTACGCTGTAGTTTGAAAAAACTTTATATAATGTGACAAGATAGAAGACATTTTTATCAAAATTATGTTCAAACTAATTACAGTTAGATTATAATAGTGTCAACAATATCCACAGTTTTTTATGCAACTAAACTTTTAGGAGCTGTGAAACCGGCTGAAGTAGATGGCGCCACTGTTTCCGTAGCTTTGCATCACAAAATAGTCGCATTGTCCTCCAGTATGAAGCCGTAATATCCGCAGATCTGCACATCGCAGCCAATAGCTACCGTGCACAGTTTCAAGTATAGCAAAACCTAGGGTAGGACGGAGAAAGTTGACTTTCTCTTTCGTATTCCGATATAGCAGAATTAAGTGATTCAATATTTCCCGGGAATGGAAATTTTACTCGCAAATCAAACATCCATTTGGAACAATCAGCCGTAATGTGACATAATACGACGCCGCAGCAAAGTTATGAGGCTACGGATACCGTATTCGCAATTCAGAAGGTAACTCATTGAGATCGCGTGCGACTTAACAAGCTGGTCTAATTTCGAGGTTAATTTTGTGCCAAAAAATGTGGCACGGCCATGGTGACACAGTTGCAATATTTATACAATAAGAAAACATGATTATGAGGTTGAACCCAGTAGTAAATTGCTTATTTATATATGCTGCAATTACGCTATAATTATATATTCCAGCAGTTTCTACTTCAACTTGATACAGAGTATAGAATATTTCCTAACAGTGGACCTGTCGATAGAGGTCAGCACTATTTGTCATCATCGCTTTGGTGGCTCCCCCTGCATCCAATTTTAGTTCCGCACCATCTCTGAGTTAATCAAGCTACAGAATATCATGTATGGAAGTGGATTATAGCCGACTTTCTCCACTTAAGCTCCGGGAGAAAAGCATACACTAACAATAAGGTGAAGGGGAAGAGGTTATTTGCCCTCAACTCAGTGAAAGCTTGCGAAATCAATTTGAGTAAAATGTTCCAGGTGAAAGAGTGCAGACACGGCTTATCACACCTGTCAACCCGGATCTTGGGTCTTTGCTCTTGTTTGAGCTAACCGAATTGGATTTTGCTCAAACTTTTTCCAACGCAATCATACTTACTCTAGGAAAAAAATAATACGTCTTCAAAAACTATTCCCTCCACTTTACTCAATTTTCTTCCGTCCTAACTCGGAGAAAGTTATTTCACATGTTGTAGACAGGCGGAAGGTGTCACTCTGTATCGATAAGCCGTTCCTCAGCCTGGAATCGCCCCCTCTACTTTCTCTTTCGTCCCCTTCGTTTTCTCGACATTGATGATTCAGGGGGCCTTCCTCAAGGAATAGAATCCTTGAATCCCACGTCTACATGCAGTAAAACGACGAAGGCGGTGAGTGAAAGTGGGGAAAGGTGATTTTTTGAGTGAAAATTATTGTAAAAGAAGGAACTCCGTTATTTTAAAGAGTGTAAAAGGGTAAAAGTTACAAATACTTTGCCGTAAAACTTTCCACGACAAGTTCTGCGGCGGGAGATTTTTGAGCTACAACGAAAAGGCACCCAAGCAATGGCATGAGAAATTACAATTTCAACAATTCACAGCTGAGTTAGCACATAAATGGGTGAAAGTTACTTGTTAAGATAGGAATGATAAAAGAGAAAGTGAAAGCGAGAGAAAGTGACAGGAGGGATACAGGGTGACAATGTTGAGACCCTGATATTCCATTGAATGGGCCGAGAACTCTGTTATTAAAGAGCGGGCGATAAGCCGGCGATTATGTACGTATGTGTACACGAGGGTATTCAGCGTATGGAGAAGACGCACATATGTCCGTCGGAAAGATATGGAAGTGAAAGCAGAAAGAGATCGGCAAATATAGCGAGTGCACGAGTCTTGCCCTGCTTTCACTACAGAACACGTACGCGGGCATGGATCTTTTAGATTGTAGCGGACGGAGAGGGAAATCCTCTGGAGAAATCAGTGGAATTGGAGGAAGCCTTTTAAGGTTCATCTTCTCCCGCAACGACTCCTCTCTCCTTCGTAGATCACATTAATCTTGAAATGTACAGGATGGAGCGCTAATTTCAAAGTCTGCGTGGTAGCTATAGTGCAAAGTTACAAGCTCCTATTTTCTCAAAATACCCTTTGGCGAAATGGGAACAAAGGTTCATAGCAGGAATTCGAATTTTCCGCAGTTGGACTACAGAAAACGTCGAAATTACTTGACTGAAACAGACATATGTAGGCATGAGTGAAAGCTTCAGAGAGATAGTACTTCACAACATCTTTTGTCATTATGGGATGACGACACATCATATTTGGCTGTTCTTTAAAGTAACTGATTAAAAAACGCAGTTCCCTTGGAAACTATTGATTTTTTTTATCGCCTCCGCGTTGACACGACACATTTTGCAATCCTAAGTCTATTCGAGGCGTTGAGCCAAATTAATGCAAATATGTCTAGTGGGTGGGGAGTATACAAAAGTGAAGAATAGCGGGGTGAAGAATTTTAATTTCAAACCAACAAGATTCAAAATTTTAATTTCCCGCCAAATTTTCAAATTGAAATTGTGTCCAAACAATGTGTCTGCGCCGACTGCCGTCTTCACAAGTAAACTTTTCGTAAAATTGTGGTCCAGAAATCACACTTATATCAAAAAGTTCAAAAATGGCCGTTTTTGAAAAAAATTGAAAGACTTTCTATTTTTACCAAAATAATTGATTTGTGGACTTTTTGAGTTGATGGCGGTATGTGGACATCAATTATACGGAGAATTTAGTGAAAAAGGGGCCATCCTGCGCTGACGCATCGTTTGGTCACAATAGCAATTTCTGGCGGGAAGTTTAAATTTCAAAATATTGCGGGAAATTCAAATTCAAAATTAGACAGGATTCTTTAGCTTGTAAGTGGCACAAACTCAGTTACAGAACATATACAATTTTGTAGACGTGCAATCAGCATTTTCCGAAGACTTCAGCGGTTTCTAGATCTTCTTCTAGATTTTCACTTGAAGGAGGATTCCGCAAATATTTTCTAGTGAAAGTATTAAGAAAGTTGCACTTACTATTTTTCTTGTATAGAAGAATCTCAAATTGTTCTTGGTACTGATGTTCTAGTATTTCGTCGATACGGGCTATCGTCTCCTTATCCGTCAATTCACCGAACATAAAGGCACAGCGGCATGATTTTTGCATCACCTGTAACCAAATCAAGTTAGACAATTTTTTATTTGTTTCAGAATCAACTTTTTCCCAAGTTCGAGTTAGGCAAGTGCCAACTCAGCATCCCGTGAGACTTGATGACAGAGTATTACAGGAAACCCGGGAAGGAGAAAGTCGTGAAAGCCATTGGAAGGAAGCTCTATGAGCTACAAAAGGATTAGCTTGAAGAGGAAACTTTGTAAAAGTTTAATGCTGGGAGGAGGAGGGTGTTTACTTTTAATTTCATCTCTGGATTCATACGAGGACGACGCGTTCGTAATAATAAGAGGGCACAGTTTTAAATTAATGTCAGCCACTGGCCGATATTGCTGGTGAAAGTGGTGAAAGTTGAACAAGAAGCTACGAGTCTGAGCTAAGAGCTAATCGTTACGAATAGAGCCAAGTCTTTGTATCTCAGCTAAGGCTGGCTGGGAAAGATTGTAGTATGAAAATGGAGATGAAGCCATCAAATCAAATGGCTGTCTTTTATAATCTCATGGGAAATCTAAATCCCTTAATCTGGAGGAAGACTACTCAAAAGTTTAGCACTTATAAACTCCAGCCACTAAGGAAATAAGGTCGAGTGAAAGTAGTAGAGAGAGCAGGTGGGGAAGGTACAAGGTAACCTATGTAGACCGTCTAGCTTCTTTTAAACACGTCTCACTCAGAACCTGGAGAAACTTGGATATGAGTTACTACTAGTTGAATCTTAGTCTAGTTTGAGATGGATTCCAAAATTAGCCATTAATAGAGAGACGGGAAGAGTGTGAAGACTCGTTAAATAGAATCCAGAAAAGAGAAAGCAGGGGAGAAAGTACAAAAATTTACTTACCTCTGCCCGAGTGTATCCAGAGATTTTGCAAAATGACTCATTGCAGTACACGATGGGGTACTCAACGATTTGAGCATTGGCGAGCAGGAAGCTGCTGTCAGCTGTAACACAACAAACAAGTAAGAATAAATTATATTTCCAAGATTTATATCCTCAGCAATATGGCGCACCCACTTAAGCTTTCGTATTTTTAACACGGAGAAAGTTCCTCTCTCGGAGAAAGTCGAAAATCCTCGCATAAACTAGAGATAAGGCTAGAATCAATTGGGAGAAAGCACATGGAGAAAGTAGGGAAGACGGAGAAAGTTAATAGATTCCGTCCCCCAACGCTTCCTCCTCCTTCCCTTGCCATGGAAGAATAATTTTTCAATTTCGTGATGATCGAATTCCTTGAGGGAAATTAATGGAGCGATATTGTAAATATAAATTTTCCTATTGCATAAAAAACCCATCTTTCATCTCCTCCCATCTCTTTTCCAACTTATCCCATATGGTTATCATAGCAAAGAGAAGGCAATAACCAGAGTAACTTTCCCCTGCCCGGGAATGAGAGAAAGCAGAGGATACGATACAAGTCGTAAAAATAGGAAATTGGAAGCAATATCATACATAAAAGCGAAATGCTTTAATCTTCAAGGCCAGCTCGGCTCTTCTCATACCGGCACTAAACCACAAGAAGAGAAAGCAGGGAAAGTAAAACACAGAAAACGACTTTCACCCTACCACCGAAATGCAATACCAGAGCCAGATGACCTTGTTAGATAATTGGGCAGAGATTTTATTGAAATTGCAAATGGTTTATAAAAAACCGGGTAGCTTCAAGAACATACCTAGAGCGAGGTTAATGAGCAGTGCATGAGTTCAGCGCTGGAGAAAGCAGTGCATGGGTTCAGCGCTGGAGAAAGCAGTACACGTGAACTCAGTTAGACTCGTTTCAAAGCATCTACGAGGATTCGATCCAGTGCATAGGGAACATTCCTTTAATCCCCAAATCAAGGTTACTGAGGACGCTACAAGGAGAAAGCAGTTTAAACAAAGGGCGCGAATCCCATTCAAGCAACTAAACGAAAAACTTCCCGCCAACTCAAAACCTACAAAAACCCAGCTACTTATTCAGTCAGAAACTAAAAATATTCGTATCCTAGGTTCAATTTAAACCCTCGCTGAACAGAGAAAGCGCGGAGAAAGCAGCCCTGTTACTGAAAAATAATTCTCCGGAGAAAGCAGAATAAGCATTTTTTCCTTGACTGTGGGATTGTTGAGGGCGGGCGTGCTGGATACATAACCGTCTTGTTTAGCCTGACAAGTTGACCCACAAGTTTATTTTATGAGCTGGATCGATAAGTAAATTTATTGATCCAGCTCCCCTACGGCTTCTTTGTAGGCCACGCTCCGAATGAAACCTTTTGAATGTCTAAAAATGTTTCCCTCTCTCCCACAATCAATGTAACTACAGCATGAAAATCCGGAAATCCATAAATATTACCACTACCCGCCTTTTCAGGAGCCGGCCAACAGCTAAACAGCTCCCACACTCCTCCACCTCCTCTTTCCTATGCATCAATGACCCTGAGCTCTTTCCTCCCTCACAATTATATAGCTTTCCCCAAACGCAAGGATGGACGGCTCCCATAACTTATATACTAGCTTATATAAGCTCCCATCAGTCAAAAGTGGATGATGAACGGGAGAAGTGATGTTGGACGCTGGAATGAACGAAATTTTATCCACTTTCTCCTCCATTGTATAGCACTTGCTCCATCTACAAAACCAGCCTGGGCGTGTGCTAATTTCAGGACAAATAGCCACTTGCAAATAATAAATTTCCCCTACTAATGGACTCGGATCAATCCATGCTTTTCCCAGCCCGGCTAAATTCAAAAGTCAAAGAAACATATGCGATTCCACGTCACGTCAAACCTCTTTTCACCCCAACCCTTATGGCTTGTATTCAATGTACGTTATACCATAGAAACTAGGGTAGCAAAGCCCGCCAATTTCGTATAACGAACCAACCGGAAGTGTATAGGTTATTTCCCAAATTTTCATCACAGACCCACTCAATCAATCAAATTTTCCAATATCCAAGCATATCTCCAAGTATTTCAAGTGCACACAGCACAACCCCTCAGTCGGTCTCGCTTCAGATATAATCTGATTCTAGTCAATCTATCTTCTACGAGCTTAGCATACAGAAACGTGAAATAGATGAGCATCTGAAGAATTGGATAGCCAAATTTTATTTCCAGAGCACCCTTATTTCCATCCTGTATCCCCGCATACTCATATCATTTGTAGCAAGTCGCGTGGTGAAAGCAGAGAAAGCAGAGAGCGGGTCCGACTATAAGCAGTCGGGAGAGAGGAGAAAGCACGAAAAAAAATTTGCCTCTAGAAAATTTTTATCCATTACATTTGAATTCTAGCAAAATTGGATGAGATGAGGACCATCTCAAGTAGGAGAAAGCAAATGTAGAAACCAGAATATCAAACTACAACAAGAGAAAGTAAACTCAAAATATGCTTTCTCCGATAATGTCAGCTGGAATCTAAAAGTAACTCTACACCCACCTAGCATCTAAAACTCAACAACCCATGAGGAAGCAGGAATCAGTGCTGGGAGGACGGAGAATTGATAAGCGAGAGAAGAAAAAGAAACACCGGCCTCGAGCAAGACAGACTGCAAATAGGGTAACGAGGAAGCGCAGCTTGTGAAAGCAATGGGAAAACCATCAGGGAGAAAGCAAAATAGGTTCCACGTACTCAAAAAACTCCTCAAACTATCAGCAGAGATGGAGGGAAAGCTAAAAGAAATCAACGTTATACAAGATCCAACATGCTTCCACGCTTTCTCCAACTTTCACTCCCATCCTGCCCATCAAAACAACTGATGGGATTTCATTTTGATTTTAACAAATTCCACCTTCTTTTTCAACTCCTCACCGCACATCCTTTGAGTCTAGGATGTTATTGCCACCGACAACAGCCGAGCATTTCCTTTGAAGAGAAAGCGGAACGAGAAAACCCAAAATCATCAGACAAGCATCCACTACCAGGGAGACAAGCTACCAGAGACATATTTTAAATATTTAAGCTCCTCCTTTCACTCCTACTTTTCACTGTGTAGCATTTGTATTTGGGCATGGCCCATTTTTAAACGTCAAAAACAACATGCGAACCTCACCATCAAATAATAACATCAAACAAAACCTAAAACACAGAACGTAAGATGCTTTTCAAATTTTCAAGCCGCATGGACACTCCCCCGGCAGCAAACGCAGAGATACAACACGCTTTCCAGCTTATTTATGATGGATTTATTTGATTACTCTCAGAGAAAGGTCAATTATCTTATGGACTTACCGTTTTAATCCCACAAAATCTCGACATCCCTAATTCACTCAACAGTATAAACTGACAATGTCGTAAAGAGCTACAATTTCAATCCTCTCGGCTTTTACGCCCCGTGTATTCTCTGGATTTACCATAAACAAATTCCTGGAACACGCAAATGAACCTCGGGATTTATTAACGCATTAGCTTATTAAAATAGTATAGCCTCCTTGACGTCCCTTATAATTTTTGCATCCTTTGTTCCAGGATCCAACCCACGGCTCACTAATACCGGGTCATTACCACTTAAAGCATGAATACAGGCAAGTCTTGTGTCCTGGGAAAGCGGCGAGTGGTCATGAATTAGCTATTATGACAGCTTCAAGAGACCAGAAATTGTGAGAGTAGGACCTCTTTCTCGCGAGGAAGCTATGCTTTCCCAGAGAAACTTGGAGAAAGTTTAGCCCACTGTTCTGATTCTATGGGCAACGCGGAGAAAGTGGGTGAAAGCAAACGCCGAACACGACTCCACCCAGACCGGCTTTTAGAGTAGACGTAGTCAAAGAGGCTAAAGAAGCGTAATAAATTAAGTAAGCAAGAAGATAAAAGAGAGGGCGGGAAGAAAAGTTAGCATTTAAACCAGGAGATAATGCAAACAAGTGGGAGGAAATCAAGGAGAAAATTCCACCATCATTTAAATGTCATTCTCACCTCATCTCCCGTGTATTCCTCCAAAAGCGCTTTGAATCCACTCATACCTAGAATCACTATCTTCTACGAAACTAAATGATTTTTACCGATTTTAAAGCCATAATTCCACAACATGACTGCCACAAAACAGTAGGTAGAGAAAGTAAGTACCTTCTCCATAAACATACAGTAGAGAAAGTAGGATAAAAATTTGCGCAAGGAGGACTTTCTTTTCAAAAGAGAAAGTAAAGTGTAGCAAGTACAAAAAGTAACTCATCATGAACAAAATGCACTCCAAATTCATTCCACTGCTTTCTAGCTACCTGCTCGCAAAAAGAAAGTTACACAACTAGGAGAAAGCACATTTCAAAAAATTTCATCAAGCCCCAAGTCAGCTATGGTAAGTAGTGCCAAGTAACGGATTTAATAACAAAAACATGAGTAACGTAGAAGAATGCGGAGAAAGCGATGCTGAGAAATGTGCAATGTTGACATGGAATTCTTGGAGAAAGTATTCAAGAAACGAAAAACCCTAGGTTCGTTATACGAAACCTATGCAGAATAAGAGGTTCTCGTTACGCTGTTATAACCGTATGTGACGTGTCGTAAAGGAAGATAAAGCAAGGACGAGCTTGAAACGAGGGGGGGGGGGGCTGAAGCGCTAAGATAAGCATCGAAACTGTTGTTTCCTTGGTGTAATGTTTGTGGTACGGGGGAGGGGGTTGAGAAGTGCAAGAGAGTGAAAGAGAGGAATGAAAAGAGGAGCTAGTTGAGTTTTTGAGAATAGGAACAAGAGCGTAAAAGAGTGAAAGCAGAGGCTGAGGAGAAAGTCCTGAAGAGTAGAGAGCGCGCTTGGCGTATAAAATACTCAGACTAGTTTTACCACTCACTGGATGGATCAATAGGTTGGCTTTATTATCGTTGAGGAGACTTGGCTATAAACTTGGCTTTATCTCCTCCTGGTTGCGTATGTCGGCCAGATAATTTTGCTTTTATTTCTCAAGTGTCCCTCCAACCTGCGGGACTTGTAGGGAGGACACACACATCAAGTAGATACGAGGGCCGAGAGACGCATAGGACGACTCAAAGTCCCACAGACGCAAAGATAGAGATATCCGTAAGAGAAGTGTAGAGAGAAAGTAAGAGAAAGCAAGAGAAAGCAGAAGATGAGAGAATTACATGATCCTCAACCGGATAAATGTAAGGGTGGAATAGAGACCCGAATTTGGCAACTTTCCTCATTGCTTTCTCTCCTTTCACCGAGGAAACCTAAATACACTCCCACATACACAAAACTTATCCCTCGGCATGGATTAATGTGTGCACAACGGGATGAGCTCGAAGATATTGTACAAATGAAGCCACTTGTATGGCTCTATCGAGTTCTGAACCTTCAACTAAAGCAAAGGAGAAAATTATAGCGACTCAGAAGACGCCACACTTTTCTAAACCCCGGCCAAAATACCAAAGCAATTGTGAGCCATTCTCTTTCACGCGTTCCGCATGCCAAACTCGAAACGACAGTACCCAAATATACGATCCTGTACTTGAATGCACTTATAGCGTGCAAACACGCCTACTACGCTTTCACTAGAGCGTTGTTGCGGTGATAGATACTGTATACAAGCAAAAACTATACTTTTTACAACAGCGAACAGATTATCAAAACTACAAACTCAAACTACAGTGCATTACGCCAGACTATGGTGAGTTATCCGCTTGGGAATGAAGCTGAAGAAAGTGGAGAAAGTATAACATATCGTACAAGATACAGGAGAAAGCAGTTCCGCAACTAAGCGGATGAGTAGATTGGAATTGGTGAATAAATAACATTCCATTTCAAGTTATGACTTTTGGGACATGCCATTAAATCCATTAATCGATTAACCAGAAGGATGGTTTTATGGGCCAATTTTACATCCCACTCAACAACTCAATCCCCTCCCCACCACGTGAATACCTCCTGCCTGCTAAACCAGTATTTTCATAGGAACCAATGTCAGATTAATATTCAAAATTAGTAACAAGCAGAGCCACCTGTGAAAATTCCTATTGTAAACTACCAATACTGCCCAGGTGATCCAGATTATAACCCTTCTTAATCTCCTGTAAATACAGTACCAAAGCAACCTCTACTTTATGAGTATATAATCCCAGTAACGTAATGCACGAGAAAAGTTGAGTTAACCGAGTTATCAAGCATAAATCGGTTAAAACTGTTCTTAAACTCCATACTTTCTCCGGAGAAAGTCGTTCACTCCACAGAACCAGAGGTTTACAACGCTTCGTGAATCAGTTTTAAACTTGACGCGACAGAGTTTCCATTAAAGGCTCATTAGGAAATCCGGCTTGCAAGCAATCGCCAGCTTACCGTGTATCAGTAAACTTTCTCCAAGCCCGCATTTCAGAGCAGGCATACTGTAGTGGTGAGGAGGACATGAAGAAGGCGTATAGCAAGCAAAGAGTACTTTCACCATGGTGAAAGTCCTGTGCGGTTGTGTAATATTTTGTGGTAAAACCCAATCGCATGTTACTGAGCTGCTCCCGTCTCACGACCTGGTTACCTAAATTTGTATACAAAGCGCGACCTGAATTTCTCTTGACTTTGAGTTTTTCCTAACGGAGAGTGAGCTCTCTACTCCGATGCGCGTATCCTAGGTCATTCTTTGGTAAATTTGCTCTTTGAGACATTCACTAGAAAATCCTTTGTAATTCTCGCGGGGAGAAAGTAGGGGGGAGGGGAGAAGTGAGAGCGAAGAAAGAAGAGCAGTTCTCAAAAACACAATAGAAAGCTCTTTGCATTCAACTCTCTCAGCTCCGTTAACCTTCCGAGTCTAAGTTGGAGGAGAAAGTATGAAAGTATAGCATGCGATGGAATTGCAATCTGCGCTTCTTGAAAGCATGGTTGAGGAAGAGAGAAAATAGAGAAAGTGGGCAATGAATAGGTTAGAGTCAAGGGCGTATAATAGGAGAAAGCTATAGCGTAGACTTTCCTGTGCAGTGACGCAAAGGAAAAGGTCCCAGCATTCGAGGCTTCAAATGGAAAAAGGCTGTAGCTTCAAAAGCTAAAGGAAGAACATTGGAAAAGGTTGATTAGATGAAGACGAGAACATTTTCGGGGACTTAGGAATCCAATAAAAATTTTACGATCGTCTCACAATTCTTGGCACCGACTGTAAAATGAGCAACAAGAAAATTCTAATGGACTTTCACAACCACTTTCACCGTCCCTTCAATGTCTCTCCAGAGAATTGCCCACTTTTTCAAGCAACCCAGTCAAGCTAGCAGAAGTACGCCAAAAACCCAAGGAACCAGCCCATCAAAAGCGTAAATAAACACAAGCGATAACAGCAGGGCCTTCCTTGGTTTTTCTCTCCTTATTTCATACATACTCATACATTGCTCCGTTCTACATGCAGTAGAGTTATAAGCGCATACGAACACAATAGAGAAATGTAGTCGAGAAAAAATGAGAGTTGAAGCTTATAAAGGGCTTAAAACTCATTTTACACAGCTCCCTCACTGGTTTACAGCCCGTACTTTCTCCCTGCTTTCACTCTACTTTATCCTTGGGTGATTGTATCGCTAGGATTTCTATGAAATAACAGCATACATTGCTTGGAGAAAGCACTTCCCTGTAGTAGATGTCGTCTGTCTACACGCTTAGTGGAATATGATCATAGCGTCTATTCTACATGGAGAAAGCATACTTTCACGGAGTTGCTTAAGATTTTTATAAAACATGTACAAGCGTGCTTTCTCCATTTAAAACTGTACTTTCTGTCTCGTCGAGAAGACCTGCCTTACTTTTTGTGGTCTAAAATACGCATCCTAAAGAATTGTCTAGACATGGTGAAAGCAGTGAAAGTATTCCATACAAATTCATAATTTACTATTTCCGTTATGATAGAATCAAGAAGAAAGCATAATCACGGCTAGTGTCGCAGTAATATACATAGCAGCCGCTATTGGCTTTCACTCGCTTTCTCCGACGGAACTCACGTACTACCATCTGATACAATCATGCACAAGTTCCAGAACTTTAAGTGATCATGCGTCGCGGTAATATTATAGACATCAGGGACTACTACACCGCGGTGAAAGCATATAGTACCAATTTTATTTCACAAATTTAGTACGGTATTAATTCAAAGGCGGAGAAAGTAGGGTACTAAAAGGAAGATAGGAAAGCTAGCTTAGAAAATATTAAAGTTCCATACCCGTGTAATGCAATACTTTATACATGCCTATTTACCGTGTTCATTGGGCAATCAACTATGCACCTGATAGTACTTTTTACGCTCCAGCTTTTCTTTTATCGAGAGAAAGCGAGAGATAGAGTGGTGAAAGTCTCACACTAAAGCTGCACGCCGATAAAACTTAAAAGTATGCAGTGCGTAGGCAGGTAAAAGGAAGATTGTTTTGAGAATCCGATATCCGCTTCAGGTATTATCCCTCCCTTGTAAGTAGCATCAACAGTATATAGCACATTTATGGAGCATGCAGAGGAGAGAAAGTGTGGATCAAACCGAGAAAAGGGAGCGGAAGGAAAATTATGCGGTATATCTGCTAAAGTGAACACATCTGGCGGGAGTTTGGAAAATCCAGATCATTATTATAATGACGAAGGTAGATTGAAGAAGAGAAAGTAATGGATATTTCCCGGCATCATGTATGAGAAGAAGAAGAGAGAATTTGTTGCGGTGGTTGACAAACGGCGGGAACAAATTGGCAAAGCTTCCCATGTACCTCCGAGATGAAGAGAGAAAGATGGGATAAAGCCCCGAGAAATGATAAGAGAAAGCTGGGAAGAGAAAGGGAGAAATGCAATATCGGGAGTGGAGAAAGTCTTTGAGAGAGAGGCAGATGAAGGGAAAGGAGTTTACGCAGTATTCCTGGGAAAATATGGAGGGACTTTTCAAGCATTAGAGAGCTCGGGGATGTAAGGTGGGTGAAAGTAAATGACAATGTTTGTTCTTTGTATGATAGAAGGAGACATGAGGGAATATGTTTTCTTGAGTTATTGATTTTACCTTTGAAGCTCTCTACGGAATCGATTACGTTACCTTTTCCTTCCCTCAGGCGGTGAAGGGGCGAGAAATCTTTGAGCAAAGAGAAAGTTGGAAAAGTGAAAATCCGAGCCCACGATTCGGATCCATGGGAAGGATGAATTTTAGCATACCCAGGGTTTTATATTCGTTGCTACTCAATAGGTTATACTATAATAGTCATTCCTTTAAAAGACCGGATTACAATTGTCATGGAAACCGTATTTCTTTACAGATTTAGAAGCATCAATACCCGATTACGAAATTCATAGCAACGTAAGCTATACATGAATTTCTGGACGAGCTTTTAGCCGAATTTAGGCTTTGCCCAAATTGCAATACATTGATATATTCTGTAACCCCTGGTTTTTTATTAGTGTTCATGAGAAGATTTAGAACGCTTTGGATTGCATTATATTACAATATCAAGAACTGAAAAATATGTTGAATCCCAAAATCTATTACTTTGTTACCATGGAAACAGTCAATTACTATCTGCCTGTGCTTTCATTACTATTGCCTATGCCTTAAAAAACTACTACCCCAAAGTTAGTGGATAACCTAAGCCGAAGTTAGCATGGCCTGAACCGTACCAATAAAGGAATCAATGCACTCCGGAGAGAGTATCGTAGTAGTGCAGTTTAATGGGAAATGGAGGTTATCAAGGTTGAAACCGAAAGCTGAAACTGGACGCTGAGTTGGAGCAACCATCACTTTGCTGTTAGTGTGAACCAAGAGAAAGCAGAGGAGAGAAAGCAATACGGTATGCAAGTATCGAACGTAAACATGCATCAAGGAGAAAGCCGAGGAGGAGAAAGCTTTGTAGGTCAGCAAGTAAGCTGGCACGTAGGCCGAGGAGTAAAGGCAAGAGTATAAGTTGTGGGCAAATCTGGGATATGTAGTCAATTAAATTCTCTCACACCTGCGTGTATCAATGTCATCCAAGTATGCACAAACTACTTGACTGAGGAGTGAGAATTGGAAAATCTAAAGAAGGTGTCATGGAGGTATGCAAATATTTTACTACTCCTACTACTCACACACCATCCTCCAGAGCACACACCAACCCAGGAATTAATCATTGTCGTCGTCAGCCTACATAGCTTTCACTTCGTCAAAAAAACCCACACACCTTCTCCTTTCTCCTTGCATACTTTCTCCCTGCATACTTTCTCCCAGGTATTTTTCAGCTCTCTCCACCTTCACGAATTCCTTTGTTCCATACTCGTTCATAGTGTCGAGAAAAACTCTTGCTATTCTTCCATGTATATTTTCTGTAGCTTGGAGAAAGCATGGGTGATTGCTGCTCTACTTCCACTGCAAAACTGACCAGTCATACCATACGAACTGCCAAGAACTTCTGCTAGCTGAGTCAGGAGAAAGTTCAAAGTTACTTTCACAATCAGGTCATCATTTTGTATTGCAAGAGGGAAAGCAAGGGAGAAAGTTGAGAGGAGTTAGAATTTTCATTTCGGAAATTCCATTCCAACTTTACAAAATATTATTTTTTTCCTCCCTTCTTTTTCCCCTATTTGTTTGAGATAGAATTTCATTTCCAAATTTCACGACGAACCACAATCCTTAATCCCTGAAAGGAATATTAAAGTTGCCATATTCAACAAAGTCTCTCTGCAGTCTACAGAAAATGTGACAAAGTGTAGAAGAGAAAGCATGTCATGTTTCAGTAGCTGTACTCATACTTTCTCCAATAAGGGATCAATAAACTCTACTCATGTTACTTTACTTATTTCAATGGCTTGTGGTGGATGAGGAAGAAAAGTGTCAAATAACCTCAAGGGAAGTACGGAGAAAGTTTAGACAAAGTGAGAACCAACTTTAGAAAGTCATCTTCCTTAAAGAGAAAGTCTTTTCACGGCTCCGCTAATCTTGTCTTGTTGAAGATAAAATACGTAAGTAGTTTTCGAATTAAATAAAGACATTCAACTTTCACAATACAATTTAAAGCGCTAACAAACAGAATTGAGGTTTATGATATCTTAAAACTTATTCCAGGTAACTTTAGTTAACAGCAGTAAAGCACCCATGTATGAGCTTTGATAAATTTTCAAAAAAATGGTTAAAAATACGAAAATATAGTGACAAAATCGAATAAACCCCTGTGAGTATTTTAAAATGAATTATTTATAGCATTCTATCTGAATAATGTGCCCAAGTTCCGTGCACCCATTTAGGTGAACAAATGAGTAAACGCACCGTGGAAGCGCTGTTAGAGAAAGCGGAGAAAGTACTGTCAGTGAGCCTGGAGAGGAACCAAATAGGAGTACATGCAACACGGTTTGGGACTAGGAGGAGGGATTCATGGTAAACTTAGAAAAAGGGATGGAAACGACCCGAATTTGGAGGTGTGTCGGAGAGGGAGAAAGCTATTCCCGAAAAGAAAGGCATTCCCTTCAAATGAAGCTTCCACATTGACACACCTCAAATTCGGCAATTTTATCTATCGTCCCGATCCTCCTCCTCCCTTACCAATCTTCCTTCCCGCCTCCTCTTTAGTTAGTGTGAGTGGGCTTTTAAAATAAAATCAATTCAGCTCTCCTTCCCTCTTTCAATCTTCATTCATCACAGTAACACAATGGAATGAGACAGGAGAAAGTTGACACGTGGAAATTCATTGCTTTCACGGGAGACGGATGAAAACAATATGGTCACACTCACTCTCTCCGCCTCTCCCTGTATATGATCCATAAAAGTTCTGTCATGGAATTTTCCACAACTTTCACTTCAACTTTCTCTTTTTGACAAACAACGCGGCTAGCACAATATGCACTTGAGAAGTAAACAAATTCTATCCTAAGTGTAAAGGCGCTGTAATCAAATCATCTGATTTGTAACTCGTTCAATTTACGTTAAAACAGCTCCAAATAGTAATTATTCAGTGATACACAACAACGTCCTCAGATAGCATATGAAACATAGCATCTCAAACATAGCATCTCAAACATAGCATCTCAAGCATAGCATCTCAAACATAGCATCTCACTTATTGACACAAAGGTTAGGAGCATGAACGAGCAGGATTTGAATTTGAAACGTGAGGGCTACGTTGGAAAACGATCCAAGATATAAAGAGAAAGTAAAGGTAATCTAATACCTCCAGTAAATAAGAAAACAGGGACATGAAATTTTTTATTCGGGTGCAGATCGAGAATCAATCCTTTATATCATTTCTCCTTGAATGAATGGGTAGGCGGTGGTTGGAGAAAGTAAAAGAAAGTACGAACCCAAAAAAAGGAAAAACGGTTCAGGTGGAAAGAGGAAGAGAAAAGAGAAAGCTTAACTGTACTTGTAATGGGAACACGTAGCGATGAGAAAGCGGAGAAAGCAGAGAAAGCAGATGGAGATATTGAGGAAGAAAATGTTTGATACGGCAATAAATATTGGCTTTTAGATGGCCCTACTCCTTACCCATTCGGATGAAACATGGATCAGTTTAATGTCCGTACCCAAACCATCTACCTATGAGAAAATGGTAATAGGCTCAAGAGAAAGTTATAGGCATCCCCGCGCGCAATTGAACACTCAGCCTTCCAAGGGGTGGGGGTTGACATGGAACAAGGGGACTAAATTCACTAAATTGAAGACGTGTGGGTGGTTAGATTAGATGAGATAGGGGAGAGAAAGTAGGAAAAGAAGCTGACTATTCAGCATTCAGCTTACAGATTTTTACAAGCGACGAGCAGAGTGTCAAGGGACGGAATCCCCCATCCTTTTATGGCCTCACTCTCTCCGTAAATGTCCCTATTTGTATCGTATTATTTCCCGGGAAACCCATACTTTGTCGCGACTACCAAATCTTCTCTAGTTTTAGTGCTTGTCGGGATTGCAATAATTACGGGTAGGGAAGCTAATCAGACGGTGCAAAATGGTAGCGACTGATTTTCAGTTTTTTTTCCGCAGTTTAACATAAATTCCAGTTCAAGTTGCACTTGACTCGGAAGGCTGCAATTTAAGCTTATCCGCCTCATCTCCCACAGTCATACATGATAAATATTTTTACAGGAAATACAAAACGTCTAGAAAAATTTGATTTAGTCCGTGTTTAACCCCAGTTTTGCTAGACTCACTTGTAGCGGGAACGGATATCCAGAGTTTATCCCGCAGTTGGATCAGAATCGGAAAAAGAGAAAGCGGAGAAAGTGAGGTGAAATAAAATGAAAGAAAGCTTTCACTGGTGAATAATTCAATTTTGTGAGAAAGTGACGAAAACACTCGCCCCCACCCCTTGTTTTCCAGCTTTCCCTCATCCTCTGTCTGTCTGTCTGCACTTGGAGAATAGAGGAGCCTGCGGTAAGGAGAGGAAATAGAGCCAAGACCGTTTGCTGCCTTGCGCCCGAGCGCCGGATGCCAGGAAGGGATGGAAGGATGGAGATGAAACAGATCGGTTGAGAAAGGCAAACATGGGGATGCCAGAGTTCCATCCTAGCTTTCTCCTGGCGCGTGGTGAAAGCGGTGAAAGCATGTTTTTGAGATGATCGTGTGAAAAACATTTACTGGAGAGCAGGTGATAATAATTAAGCAAGACGCCTGGATAAAGGACTCGAGGAGGAAATATGAGGTATTTGAATGCCAAATTACCGACATGACCTGCTTTTCCAGCACTGCATGGCTATCATAGAGAAGACAGGAATGATAACCGAAAACGGGTAACGGGTTTGTCGGGTAGCGGGCACTTAGGGGTTTTATGATTGAAAATTTTCAAAATGTTCTTTTTTAGCATCCAACTCAAACTATATGCGGGGAATGACGGGGAGCGGAGGTCGTAAAAAGAATAATTGGGAATTTGATTCTCTCATTTGGCTACTTTCTCCGAGTCTCCCTCTCCTCCCGCATTCATAGCTCATAGTTACGAATTAGATGCTCATGGCGGATGTGGCTATAGGAGAGTTTTAAAAGAGCGAGTTTTGAATGAGATACGAGAAGGGGGCACTGTAGCGGCGGGAGTGGGCGAAAGCAATGCGGTTGGGATGGACAGGCTTGGAGAAAGTCGGAGAAAGTAGAGGAGAGTGCGGGCGAGAGTTTTGTAGATTTAGTTGCAAGGAAAAACTAATATCAAAGTAAGTGGTGGATGAAAAAATGAGAAAATAACCAAGTTTTTTCATCCATAATTCATTTCCGTCCGGACTCTAACCCTTCGGAGAAGCACTAAAAGTAAAAGCAAAGAGAACCGCATGCAGCAGTGTCTGGATAAAGATGCGTACTGGAGAGCCAAGAGAAAGAACCGGCAGAGAGATTACTTCCTTGTTCCTATTTTTCTCTTCCCTAAAGACTTTCTCTCTTCCTTTCCCTATCTTTACTTTCTCCTTCCTTCTCCAAGAGTAGAGGGCAAAGAATAAGGTTCGGAAACGAGACAATCTGATTCTTTCTACGACTCCGAACAAGCACTTTGGAATGACGTCCTTGGATGTATTTTCATACTAGCGGAATCGCGAATTGATCAATGTGTTGTTATAGCGATTTTTAACCATGTTAAAACCACTAGTCAAAATGTTACCACAATACACGCATAGTGTAGCTGGGCCCACAATGTGTTATTATTTGGCTTTGTGCATTTTCTATCATTGCTCAATAAAAATTCGCAAATTTTTAAACATTTTTTCAAAACACCTCCACGCTGCTACGAAAATTACCTATGAACCACAGTGAAAGCAATAGAAAGCCATTTTTTAGCTTTCTATTAGTTACTATTAGTAGCGGAGAAAGTCTGCGCTACTCTTCTTGACTCGTAATTCATGAGAGTGCTTCCTAATATTTGAAAAGTACATTTTCACAGAGGATATACTAGGGTTACTTGGATGGAAAGTGAAAGCACAGACTGGCGAAATCTTTCTATGGCTGAACAAGAAGGAAAGTTCACGAGTCCAGAGAAAGTTGCAGAGTAAGGAAAAAAAAAGATTTCGCAACATGCAGAAATCATACACAGGAATATACTACAAACTCTGAAGGATGGAAAGCTTCAGAAGCTTGTACAGGGCTTAGGTGAATCCAATCCGACTGAGTCTCGGCCGCTCGGGACTTTCAAAATTCGCCAACTTTTTGAATTCAAGCTGGAATAGCTATTATTGTTGGAAAGTTTACACGTACTTTCTCCAGTTACAAGCCTACCTCCGCCTTATCTCCGAAATTCCAGCTTATTACATTGCATTAGAATCGTCTCTGTATTCCCTCTCCTCTACGTCTTTTACTTGCTTGTCCTGGGAGGAAATGGGATCAGCTTCATAGAACAGGCAGCTCAGACCTCAGTTCTTGGATTCCGGATCAGCCTTCAAGAACGGTTAAACGAAGACCCGCTTTTGGAGACTCAATCCTGCAAGTTGAGACTCAGGACAGAGGAGAAGATAGATGCATGTATAAAGAAGAAGAAGAATGAGTAGGGAGAAGAGAAAGTAGGGAGAAAGTTCCAGGTACGAATCACCGACAGCTTCCGACACCAGGAGACAACGGTTCACTACTACTTGAACTGTGATATGATTAAATTCCATTTCAGCTCAACGCACGGCTTTCCCTATACGTTGATATCCTTTCACTTAGCAGAATACATCATTCGAGTATGTATTGCTCAGGTGAGTGAAAGCAGGTGAAAGCAACTAAATGTTGGAACCCGGAAGAAGAGTAGAGAAGCTGCTACAAAGAGTTGAAACAGGAACAGGCTGGACTCGTCCACTTGCTGTTACTCATATAGGGTGAAAGTAAAAACCTTCCTGACTTTCACTACAACGAACCCCTACGTTCATAAAACTTTCACAGCCCACAACGTAGTTTTACCAGAGGGGGTCCAGAAACTGAGACCAAGAAATTTCAAGTAATCCCGAAACCTTCTGCGTTTGCGTTTGGGAACAGAAACGAAGAGAAATCCCACAAGATTCTAAGGATTTTTATGGAAAAATTCATGTGAATTGTGACAGTTATTAATGGTCTGGAATATGAATTCCTGAATATCATTCACTGAATAACCATTGCAAGAAGACTGCTGCGTACCAGACACATTAGATTGCTAGAGGAGAAAGTAGCAAGTCCCTACTAGGACTGTAAATGATTTTAAGGGATAGGTGAAAGCAGACACTGAAGAGTCAGCAAAGAGAAAGTTGAAACTTAGGGTCATGGTAGATTTGTAAAATAATGAATAATTTTTGCCTCAGGCCACCTCCTCAACAGTTGATGATGAAGGCGGTAGGAGAATGTATGCAAAAGCGGGTTTTCCAGGAGAAAGCAAGTGCTTTTCGGAGCAGGGATGAATAGACAGAATAAAAGGAGAGACGATAAGTGCGGGAAAGAGAAAGGTAGTAACAAGATGCAAGCTGATTAAATAAAACAGAAAAAGACCGAGTAGGTAAATGATTACATACGTAAAGGAGCCAAGCCGAGGCAAAGGGTGAAAGCAGTGAAAGCATGGGTTGCCATAGAAAGTGCAAGGAGCATTGAGCTAAGGGTGAGAGTTTTTGAGAAATTTTCTTTATGTCGATAGAACACTAGAGATTAGGTAAAGGGTGAAGTGTGAGTAAACCAAGTCATTCATCAAAAGAAAGCTGAGCTGAGAGGCCCCTCAGAGAACAAACGCACTAGAGACAAGAGAACTTAGAAGAGAAAGCAAAGAGGGAAAGCAAATCGAACCTCTGGGTACACGGATCGTCAACAGTTTTTTTGTTACACACATTCTTGGCATGTAAAATATTATATTTTTCACAATCAGAGGTCGGATCTGTCGAGAGACTTTCCCTACTTTCACCACAGCTTTCTTCTTTTGTTAACGTATCCACCCTTACTTGAAGACAACCTTAAGTCTAACAAGTAGGCTTATTCACACGAAAAAATGCATGGAAAAAGCAAGGATTTTGCAAACATGCACAGAACAACCTATTATTTTACTATTTCAATCGTCTCACAAATTCAATGATTTAACGCCGTTTTAAAATGCAACTCGCTCATCCGTCACTTCCTTCTCCTGCAGATCGCTTCGTGATAAATTTTGATCCCGTTTCTGACACTTAGTCGGCGCAAGATTCAAAATTATGATCCAAAAACCAATTACATCCAAGAAACTCAGTAAAATGGTTAACTTACGTTGAGAACTGCTCCTCCTGATGATGTTTTCCAGGAAGGTATTTTGAGGAGCAACTAATCCTCTTCTTCCTCCAGGCATCGTGATCACTGATCAGAAGAGAATCAACTACAGTTTCCTCTATTCATGTCGCGAATATGGTGACGGTGAAAATTTTCGAGAAAGCGCTTCGGGAGATCTCTAACTTGATTACTACTTTTGAATCCGCGTCGAACACACTGACACATACACTCGCTGAATTACACCACTGCTCACACTCACTTACTCACACCAAGATTATCACCATGATAATTATTATTATTATTATGCTGATAGCAGATGAAGAGGATGATGATGACGTACAGTTACTTTCACCAAGATACCAGAATAAAACGACCGAACGAAGCTCCAGTAGCTAAATAAAGAGAGAAATTATAAGAGAGCGGAGAAAGCACTTTTACACTTTAATAAAAACTCGTGTACTTTCTCTTTGACGACCAAAATTTTCCCGGTATTTTTAGCAATATTTAGCCTTGATGACAGGCGTTGATGATTACAACCCTGCTCTTCAAACTTTACCGTAGTAATTCACAACGCTAAATGTATTAACAAAACGATATAGGATATTTCATCAAGACTTTCTCTTCTGTATTTTGGATACTTTAAAACACATAACCCTGCGTAACAGCCGATTCAGGTGAAAGTAAATAGTTATTGAAAATTATCAACTTTTTAAAACGGAGAAAGTAAACATGAGAGGCTGGAGAAAGTCGTAGACGGGTATGACGTAAAAAGAATGTGTGTGTGTGGTAATTAGGGGTAAAATGATCGTTAGAGCTAATTAGCTGTTTGTTTGTAAATTTTCCTTCACATCAGACCCTGGCTTCCTTCGTGGAAGCCATTGTTTAGAGGTAGAAAAGACTGTCGTTTACACAAACACATGCACACGGATCACTTTCTCCAATACGTTCTCGGGGGCTCTTCCATGAAATATGAAATGAATCCCCGCCTTTGGAAGAAAACCTCCTGGAAGTTCCAGTCTCTGGAACACGAAACGCTCAGAATACAAGCATAGAAAACGGGAAGAGACAGTAGTGAAAGTATATAGTCTCTCAGCTAATTAGTGGAGCTTTTCGAATAGCTTTCGGTTTTGTAGTACACAAAGTGAATGTCGGGAGGACTACCCAGCTTGAGATCCTCAAAGCCATGTTCATCTATCACCAAAATAGGGGAATCATGGCAAACCGGCGGCAACCTTTAATCTCTGGTGTCACTCGGAATCATCATGTCTTTCAAAATCAAGCATAATCTCAGCTCATCAGTCCACTTCCTCTACTTTAAACACACAAATCACCCAATCCAAGGACATACAGAATTCACACACTCATTTATCACTCGCCTTTGGGATTCTTTAAGTCGGGGGACGATTTCAATTTCAATTAATTACTCCTTCATCCGTGGTCATCGTATTCCATTTTCAGATCCGATCCGTTCTCGCTGCAAACTGGTTGAAATGTGAGTGAAAATCACAGCGATGATTACACAAAGATGACATTGTACCACTAGTTCACTTTCACTCAAACTTTCACCCCAATTTTTCACTTCCAGAAACCACATCAATGTGGTACGGAAAATAAAAAGTGAATAGTAACGCTAGCGTAAGGTTGATTCCCCCAAGTATCCGTAAACACATGCAGGTTCAAGGCGGCGGTGAAAGTTTCCAGGGTGAAAGTATGTATACCTTCTCGCCGGGAGAAAGTAGTAGACGAGATGTGTACGAAACTCAAAGGACTCAAGTCCTTTTCCCCTTGTTTTTATTCTCCTCCAAACAATAACTCTTTTCTTGTTTTTCCTCTCCCAGATCCATTATTGGTGCAAGTGGGAGGAGAAAGAATGAGAGCCCTCGAAAGTGAAAACATTGTCAGCAGTACAAGTATCGTACTTAAAAAAGTCTCCACTGAAATTGACATCATCGAGCGATTCCACAAATTCCACAGCCCTAGGTTATCTGAAAACAAAATTAGATTTTGGTGAAAGTGGAGAAAGCACATATTAGAATATTCCGCGAAATTCGACCCATTTTGAACCAAACATTAAACAACTAAAACATAGAAATAAAGTAACAGCATTTTGAAAATCTTTAAGTGCACATATATATGAATTAATTCTCATTTCAGAGCTGCTGTAACGATTATCGGTATTTTCATCAAGCACATGCTGAACTCAGTTAACGCTTCCAGCTTAATCAGTCCGTAGATTCCACAGAATCTACACTGCTTTGGACGGTAACTCGATTGAAAAAAGCCTGGTAGCGATGTGAATTACACACATGCACTACATCACATGGTCTCTTCCATCTATCGTATGTTGCTTTCTCTTTGTGCTCTGGTCAGCGCTTGCATTGGCAACGTAATTGATAAAAGGGAAAGAGGCGTGTGTGGACTTGAGGGATTTCAAAAACACTTGTCAACTCGCGCCCTCAGCAGTGGCCTGCTGGTGAGATGAGCTTTCACTCTGAATTTCACAGTCAGCCTCAGCAAACAGGGTTCCCCGAAGGCCGCAACTAATCCGCTCGCCCTAAAAATTACGGATTCCAAATTCCAACACGGAGAAATAGCACCAGAGGGCAGATTAACCAGAACAAGAGAAAGATTCGAGTGAGCTTAGGATGTTGGAGCTAGAAAATCCGGGAGAGAAAGCGTGGGGAGTTTGAAAATTAACATCACAGATGGTCTTTTAATAATAATTTTTAATGACAACTAGGTGCCCTCCATACTCGTAGAGTGGAAAAGATTTATTCCTCCCACTCGACCTCTGTAAGAGTCATGTAATTGGATTCATTAAGGCCATCCCCAGAAAGAAGAGATACGAGCGGTGGGATGATGATAAGGATTCAAAATTGACCTCCACGTTTAATTAGACGGGACGATTATGGGGGATTAAACGAGTTCAAGTTTGTGGTAGGGCCCTCATTTCTCCGCGAGTCTCTGCATCGAGGTTATGGAGGTTGTATACATGTTTGAAATTCTAATCCGGGGGATCCGGACCCACAACTACCCGCCCGCATCCTCATCCTCCTCTGTCATTATCAACGGAATGGAATTTCGACAAGGAATGATTAATCAAATTAAGAGTCTGGACAGGGTGGAAGTTGAAACCCTGGCAGCTTTTCCAAAATACCCGCCTATACACTCTTCAAAGAGTCAGTTGAAGAGAAAGCGGAAATTGTGATGATTTCTCTTATTAATCCTGGAATTATTGGCTTTTGCCGCAATGAAGCAACTCCACCTCATCGACAACGCGAACCGCCGCAGTTGATTCAGGCAGTTCCGCAATAGCTCCTATAGAATCCCAGCTCCCCAAGATATACCTACCATTCTACAGCACACTCAGAACGACACAAAAGAAATAAACGGCGTCTAACGGTGTCGAAATACGGGGACAATATCAAGCACCACGAAAAATGCCAAAACCAAAGAACTCCGCAAAAATATCTTGGAATCTAAAAAAACACAAAACTTTCACCGGTGAAAGCAACATTATTAAATTTTTTTGCGAAAAACACCCGAGTAAATTTACCTGAGTTCGATACATACGGTGGGGGGAGAAAGGTATTGGGATAAAGTTCCGCACTTTCACTGAGTCGTGGAACTTGGAAC
This sequence comes from Sminthurides aquaticus, assembly GCA_906901655.1. Classification (NCBI taxonomy): domain Eukaryota; kingdom Metazoa; phylum Arthropoda; class Collembola; order Symphypleona; family Sminthurididae; genus Sminthurides; species Sminthurides aquaticus. The sequence continues at coordinate 43,059 of CAJQTT010000030.1, read as the reverse complement.
GATGAACGCTTTAGGATTCCACGGCTGGAGCGAGACTGGCCCGGAGAAAGCAGAATGGAAAGGTTGAGGGATTTCCATGTATTACCCGGGTGAAGGAAGGCAAGGAGGTTGATAGGATGCATGCGGGTTGGAAGGCTGGTGGGAGAAAGCAGGCTGAAGAAATGCATGTGGGAACTAAGTTGAGGGGAGAAAGGAGCTCAAGTTTCGCATGTATTCTTCAAATACGCTTCCCAACCTTAGCATGAGTCCTCCTTCCACAGCCATGGCTCAGCATGCTTAGTCTTTCCAAAGGTGGATGGCGAGGAGGTTGGCAGAACGGGAACAAGTTTCAGCTCCACGCCAATCCGCCCCATTGACCTGCGCTCTCCCAAATGAAACATTTACAATGGCTTGAAAAGCAGTTTCTCCAGCACTACACAGAGCAAACCAACACAGTCTATGCCTTTCCTATTAGCTCCGGCGCCCGCTTTACGCTTTCTCTGGGAAAGAAGCCTGGTGAAAGTGGGATGTGATTCTAAAGGCGCGTATAGCCTCGTAGTAGTTCCCACCTCGGCTCACATCTAGCATAGGGCTCTGTATACACGTACCCGGCTATTACCCGGGTAAAAGAAAGCACATGCACCAGGATAGCAGAGAGAGAGATAGAAACGCTAAAATCCCCTACTTTCTCCATTCGAAAGAGCTTAGCTGCCCTCCAAGGAGCTAAACTGGGGAAAGCATGTAAAGTATAGGCTCAAGAGTTCCAGTTAGTTTAAGAGTATTTTCTAGATTCATATGCCGGCTTTACGTACACGTTAAAACTCTTTAGAGTTCCTCTGGCTTCTACGTACTTTTTAGACTCCTCTCCTCTTTAATATTGTATCTCAAAGTCAAATTCACTCTCTTCCTTCTTAGAACCCTTCTTTATGCTCCTTTCTCCACGTTCTTTGAGCTAGCTGTAGCATTAGGGAGCTTCCAACTTTCTCCAAAGCGATATACAGGAATACATCACGTGGCATCATGCTACGGCTAGACAGTCATACGTCACACGAGAGACTGGTTACTTCTTGGTAGATTTTAAACTTTCACTCCAGTTACTATGGAAACAAAGGTCGGACAAATGAACCTTAATTTGCAAAATTTTTACCAACCGAAACACTCTTCAGCATCATCTTAGTCTTCCATCATCCCAAATTTTGTATATTGGCTACCAGTTAGCACAGTAAGATCAGGAGAAAGTAAAGAGAAAGTCGTTTAACAGAGGTTCCTGGACTTTCTCAGCTTGGTTAGTAACAAAAACTGTTCACTCTGAGCACACCCACCCAAATTCACATACCTCAATAACCTAATGCAAAAAAACCGATGGAGAACCTAGATAGAAAATCCCTTGCTAAGTAAGCTAAAAAGATCACGAGAAAATCCATGCATCTAAATGCATAACCGAATTCAAATTTACCATCATTATGCATAATACAAAGCCCCCCTCCACGCAATACGGTAAGAGGACAAGACCACGGGATGTGGTCACAGAACTAGAGATCTTTCGACCCACAGACATGGGATAAGCCAAGGACCCCGTATCTTCCCGCTTTCACTCCGGCTTATCTCTCCGCAGACTGAGGAGAAAGCCATCCTTTGGTTTGGATGATAAGCCGGGTTAAAGTGAACGTGCGCCCTGGCGTCATACCTCTCAAGCTGCGCTACCCCCTCATGTATAAATGCTCATGGACAAAAACTGGAGAAAGTCCCGCTCAAAAAGAGAAAGTCAATACTGCAACTATTATTTTAATTCGTAGCTGTAAAAACACAGGATGGAAACAGAGGATTGAGCAAGGCATAATAATTGTTTCTGTGGGGTGTGCGGCTCCTCCATCCCGCCTAAAATCCCAAACATCTTCATTTATAAGCCACATGATGGCTTTCCCCGAGTGAAAGCTGTCAATGGAGGGAATATTGAAGACACAGCGTGTCATTTAACCGTATTACCACATATCGCGGCTCCTGGAAGACAAACTAGGAGAAAGGGTGGCAAAGTCAAATATATGTCCTCTATTAGTCAAAGGAAAAAACTGGTGAAAGGCTAGGGCACGCCAATCTTCTGTGCCAGAGCGTCTGTCTCAGAGTTAGAGACATGATGATTTATGCAAGACCTTTGATATTCCAGAAAAAGAGAAATGCTTCCCTACCAGATTGGGACTTTCATTGGGCTTCAAATAACAACTAACAAGTTACTTGAAGGGGTGAAAGCACTTCCGGTCCAATACTCGCATGTCTCCTTTCATTTCTTACACATCTCCCCCTTCCGCAAAGGTTAGTCCACCAAAATGGATGCAGTATACCCTTAGGGAATATATGTCATTCATAAGGAGAAAGTATAGGGTGTTATGCAGGAGGATATAAAGAGTGAATTCCAGGTGCTTTCTTAGCTAGCGTACAAACCCTTGAGGGAATCAAGACAATATTCATGTCACTCCATGTCATTCTCTCACTAACGTCAGTCATCTGGAAACTTGGGTTTTTTGTCACAAGGGCGTATATCTGGTTAGGGGAGTAAATAATTTTGACGGTTTGAAAAAATCACCTATTGCGATGGCCTCCTGTGTAACACGCTTTTTACAATAAGTACTTATACTCCTACCAAGTTTCTAATGCTGAGACTATAGTTAATAGTGTAAAACAGAAGCTACAGCTTCTACCAACTTTATGATTTCACGCAATTGGATCGAATCAAAACAAGGATATCTAGACTTAACATCGCATATTCAAAATTTACTAGCCTGTTTAGTACATTCCCCAACGATCAAACCGGCAAAAGTATTGCTTCCGCTAAACCCTCAATTTTTCTCCTTCCATCTATCCTTGCCCATTAATCCGAACTTAAGGCGGCAAAGGGACACTTGAGCACCGCATCCGCTACTTTGTGGAATGAGCCAGTTGGATATAACGGTATCCAAACGGCCATTCTGCACGGGGTCTCTTTGTGGTAGGTTTAAGAAGTGTTTAGAATGGAGAAAGCAGAGAAAGCAGAGCGGGATGAGTAACGACACGAGAGAAAGTTGAAAGGACCACCACTTATGGAATCCATGCTAGGTGAAAGTCCTAGTAGCTTACTCTGTACACAGAGGCTCAGAAGGTGAAAGTACTGCAAGGATGAAACCACTGGGGACGCTAAGGAAGTATAAAGGTCCGAGGTAAGAAAAACTTTTATTATCCTCAAGGAAATGATGCATACATCTATTACTTCTAACCACGGCGGACCCAATCAACCAAATCGGGTTTTGCAAATAACAGTCGGACTTTCAGACCCTTCAGCCAGAGAAACCTCTGGAGAAAACGACAGTGAAAGCATTGAAAAAGACAGGAATCATACTAACGACCCGGGTAACGTACCCACTCCTTGCAATACGAGAGCAAGGATAGAGGAAGACGCGGGGACAGAAGCGGATGTAAAAGAGAAAGTTAACGCTCCTCTCAAAAGAGCTAAAGGAGAAAGCAGCAGATCGGAGAAAGGTGTAAAAAATAAGAAGGGAAATCCCCTCGCAGAAATAAGGAAAGAAAATTGGAATGTGTTTCCAAAGCCTTTAAATTATATAGCCTGGTAGTGGAGAAAGGTAGTAAGTGCAAGTCCTTGCTCTTCCTTGTCTCCGCCGGAACTGGGTTGGGTTACCAAGACAGAATCCTCTGGATCTTCTTCCTTGTAGGAACGAGCTATAGAATAACCATAGACGAGTAAGCTGATTAAATTCCATTAAGTTCCGCCAACCATAGGAAGGAGCCTTAGCGGAGGAGGGCATTCACGGAGGAAGAGAAAGCCCGAGTGAAAGCAGGTAGAAAGGAAGAGAAAGTTTTAAATCCGGGCAAATACGGCCCAAGTCTCAAGGAACAACCAACCCATGTAGCTATAGCTATACACAACCCCCGGGCGAAGCCGGGTAGCAAAGCTAGTCTTATACTATAAATCTCAACGTCTGTGTGTGCCATTCCCTCTTTCACTTTCATTTTCACTTTCACGGTGTCCCATTTTCATTCGGAGGAGGCATAGGTTTGACTATTAGTTAGAGCTATAGGTTTGACTACAGGTTTGAGCTATAGGTCTGAGCTATCGGTATGAGCTATAGGTTTGAGGTATAGGTCTGAGCTATCGGTATGAGCTATAGGTTTGACTATAGGTCTCAGCTATAGGTTTGACTATATGTCTGAGCTATAGGTTTGACTATAGGTTCGAGCTATAGGTTTGACTTCAGGTTTTAGCTATCAGTTTGAGGTATACGTTTGACTATAGGTCTGAGCTATAGGTTGGACTATAGGTCTGAGCTATAGGTTGGACTATAGGTCTGAGCTATAGGTTGAACTATAGGTCTGAGCTATAGGTTGGACTATAGGTCTGAGCTATAGGTTGGACTATAGGTCTGAGCTATAGGTTTGAGCTATCAATATGAGCTATACGTTTGTCTTTAGGTCTGAGCTATAGGTTTGACTAGGTCTGAGCTATAGGTTTGACTGTAGGTCTGAGCTATAGGTTTGGGTCAAGAGCTATACGTTTGGCGGGAAAGCTTTACGTTTGACGGGAAAGCTTAACGTTTGACGGGAAAGCTTTACGTTTGACGGGAGAGCTATACGTTTGACGGGAGAGCTATACGTTTGACGGGAGAGCTATACGTTTGACGGGAGAAATTTGCGTTTGATGGGAGAGCTTTGCGTTTAACGGGAGAGCTGTCTCAAGGTGAAAACTTAAGGTCGATGGGAGAGCTATTGTCTCAAGGTGAAAACTTAAGGTCGATGGGAGAGCTATTGTCTCAAGGTGAAAACTTAAGGACGGCGGGAGAACTATTGATTCGACGACAACGCTATTGATTCGGCAACAGAACTATAGGTTTGGAACCATATGCTACAGGTTTGACGGGAGAGCTATTGGTTCGACGGATGAGTTAAAGAATAGACCGGAGAGGTAAAGACTCGACGCAAGAGCTAACCATTCGACGGGAGTGTTGTTGCATTCGTACCACACAACCCCCGGGCGAAGCCGGGTAGCAAAGCTAGTAGTCTTATAGTCATTACCCATACTCCGATATCCCAATACTCACCTGAAATTTTCTCTCCAGTATCTCTTGCCTCTTCCGATGCCAATGGACTCGGGAAAACAGAAACCTCTTTCTTTATGCAGCCAAACAAGGAAGGCGGGAAGAGAATAAGAAGCAAAATAGAGCAAACTAAGCCTTTCTTCTCTAACCTCTTCCCCCATTCAGAGAAAGCTGGAGAAAGTGCAAGAAAGGCGGAAGAAAACATTTAGTTTCTTCCATAAACAGGGACACAAATTACTTAAGCTCTCCATCAAATCCTCTTGATAGCCTCAAGAAATACGAGTAGGATTCATGTATTCCCCCGAATCCTCTACATTTTCCACTGAAAATCGCGAATTTCACATCGCATGGGTATGCTTTCACCTATATTTTCCCACCAAATTCCCCACCTAAATTCCACATTCTCCGAGAATCCAAGTGAAAGTATTCAGCAAAATTTTACATGCTTTCTCTTTGTTCTCTCCTCGTTTTACTTTGTGAAACACGAGAAACATTTTCCTGCCAAACATAAGAGGAATTATCCACCTGCAAAGTGGGTGGAATAAACGTGAAATGATAATCACAGCCTTTCACTTCTCTCATATCCAATGAATCAAAGGACGGAATAAAAAGATCCAATTACAAAGCCTGTGTAGGGGGAGCGGTCTTGTCCCCTCCATCAAACAACAGCACAGTGGAGGAGAAAGTAAGAGAAAGCAGGTATCTATAAAACAAACAGACCCATACGTCACACACACTGAGCATGGGAATAATAGAGAGGCGTGACGTCATTCCTCATCGAATTTCTCCGCCAAGGACATTTATACGTGCCGGATGAAAGGGAGGAGGTTGTAGGAGGGAAAGGCAAGAATAGGAACCACTATAGGGAGAAAGTGGGTGGGAGAAAGAGAGAAGCATTGGCTATGTCGTGGTAGCAAAGTGGGAAGCTTTCAAAAGTAAAATAGGGCACATCTAAAGAAATGAGGCCACAGGTGGAGACTCCCTTCCCCTCCACCATCCCAGCTAACAGCCCCCTCCGCCGATATCCTACATCTGTTTAGCAACTTAATGTAAATTTATGTATTCCATCCGATAGATATGATGAAACTCCTCATTTCATCCCACTCTGAATAAAGTATGAGCCCAAATCCAAAGGGAGCAAAATTCCTCCAACTTTTAGAATAAGTTAACGAAAATGTATCTCAGAGAAAGTTCCACCGTCTCCGTCATTACATCCCCTACACATGCACACTAAAACAACCAGCTTTAAATAATCAACTTCCTCCTTTCACTATAGGCAAACCAATACGCCCCTCAACGAGATGGAGAAAGGCAAAAGAAAGCAAAAAAATAGCGCAAACACTCCTCCTACGATTACAGTTACTACAAGAGAAAGTCTGACCGATGCATGATTCACGACCTAGGGAAGAGACAAACGCGCCAAGACAAGTATTAAAATACCAGACGAACAAATTATATTAAGCTCTCAGAACTCGATTCACTCCCTCCTTCATTACCTCCCATCCCCGCGGTGAAAGTCAAGTGAAAGGCGTAGCTTTTTTTCCTCTGAATCCCCTCCATCTTGTAACTAACCAGCTAACAAGAAATTAGCATACAGAAAAGGCCCTAAAAGTCAGAGGACAGCAATAAGGAAGTCGAGAATATCCGTCAGTAAATCAATGGCTTCTCCATCATGTATATGCTAACTTAGCCTCCTCTTCCTGCCCCCCCCTAACTAGCTACACTATCATTATCGGCCTACTCTGAAGAGTAGAACAACTACCCAGCTTTAAACCACACTCCCGATCATTCTTCCAAATACAAGCATGCAATGTCTTTGTGTAATTCCAAGTTCACATGCAAATCCTTCCGAGCTTTCTCTTCTGTTTTCACTACTGCTTTCTCTACCGCTTTCTCTACTCCTTTCTCTACTCCTTTCTCCTCTCCACCGCACAGCCTAAACATACCGCAGCTCAGCAGGCATGCTGGAGAGAGAACTAAAGAACAACTAAACCAAAGACAGCGTCCTACCCAAGCGATCAAAATTTTATCAAACCCCACCTCCTCAAAATTGAAATAACCCACAATCTTTCCATACCGCACTAAAGTTCCAAATATTTTCATCGCAAGGGACTGCCGCAGAGACGCTCTGCCTATGCCTGCGTGATCCAAAACTTTATCCATCTCACTTGTCCCAACTTTCACCAACTTTCTCCAACCAACATCCCTACCTACCTCCGTACGGATACCCACTGTAGCAGCTCCACAAGGAAGAATCACTATGGAAGTGGAGAACAAGTGCGGGCACTACATCCGATAGAATAACAACCCAAACGCGTCCAAACCTAGAGGAGGTAATGTAGTAAAGGGAGCCGCGGAAGAGGGAGAAAGTAGGAAAGGGAAATAGTGGGACGGAAGGGAATGAAAGACGGAAGGATGGGGAGAAAGGGAAAGTAAATGGAGAAAGGATGAGAATAAAGAGCAGAGGATAAGATCACAGAGGAGAAAGCCGAGCCATATAGCGTAATGGGTAAAGAAAGCAAGAAAAGAGAAAGTACTACAAGGAAAGACACGAGGCAGAGAAACAGCAAGGAAGGCAGAGGAGACAAACGTATGAGAGAACTACCGTGAAATTCACTCAAAACATCATTTCAACATCTCTCTCTCTCTCTACGTTTCTTGAATTTTCCACAGAAATCATCACAAGTCAGCAATAAATATCAAAATACCTGGGCTACAAATTCTAAAACGTACACATCCACAATTCCGCTGTTCAACTTGCCAACACAAATCCAGAGAACAGGACTGCAAAAGTTCAGGTATGCTCCATCCATGTAGAAAGTCGCTCACGTCGAGAAAGTCAGCACAGATCGCCTCCTGGCTTTTGAATCCTTACATCTGCTCTCTGTAAAACTAGCAGAGAAAGCTCCAGACAGGCATAACTCCTTTCTGCAAGCCCCGAAATTCAACAAGATGAGAGCCAAAGTATTTTTGAACCCATCGTAAATCCAAGAGTGTACCATAGAACTGGGGTGGGGCATTGGAGCAGCTTCCGGAGAAAGCTTTACCTTGTTCAAATTTATAATGCTCTCGTAAAATAGAATCAACCTCCTACGGCTTCAAGATTATCCCCCTCCCCATTACTTGATACATTCTTCCACAATTCAAATTTCAAACCTTAGGAAACAGGCCCAAATTACAAGTCCATAACCAAAATAAAGCATAGAGAAAGCTATGATCATCAAAGGGTAGATGAGGAATAGAAATATAATGGCATCGTACGGGCAAACGGGTGAGGAAAGTCATGGAGAAAGTACACTTTCACCCCAGAGATCTCTTTGAGAAAAGTGTATAGTATGTAAACTCCCGGGCTACTCCTTAAACCATGTATTTCAGCCCACCTGAGCAACATAGGGCGCTGTATTCGGTTACTTGCATACAGAACGCTTTACGGGCCATCCTACCTTTTATCTCCCTGCATTTGTACGTATTCCACCCAAATTTTCTGCTCCAAACCCACTCCCAACTGCAATCTACAATCTACTATTCCCAACAGCAATTTTATAGGAAATATCCCACAAAAATATCCTTTCTCCTCCCATTCCAGTCACAATAATTCTACAAAGACGCATGAAATACAAATATATATCAGGAGACGCACTAAATTCCCCATTATTCCCCCCACTTTCCCTTCAAAAATATGACGCACAATAGACACACTACGAGCTAAGCTTGATTCCCTATGCTTTCTCCACGTTAATCATCTGAACTCTTGATTGAGTTTTCCAGCCCCGCGCACAATCAATTCCCTTCAAAGCAGCGCACGGTCCCACAGGCAAAAACCTCAACACTTATCCCATTCCCTCTCCACATACCCCTTGGTCACTATGAGAGCAGGAGAAAGTAGTGAAAGTGGTGAAATTGAAATAAAAACAAATATTACCTGTAATCACAATGGAGAAAGTGGGGAAAGTTAAAAACAAAAATTACCTCACAGAGGAGAAAGCACACATGAAACTTTCAACAACTCAGAAACATTCAACAATTCAGACACACTGTTCTTAACCAGTAAACCTAGCAAAATAATTCTCAACCAAGCAACAAACAGCTGTGACTAACAGATAAAAGCTCCACAGCCATTCCCTTCTTCATTCTGTTTATTCAGCCACCTCACCGCAAAATCAATTCAGCTTCCCATCATCCACCATCCCCATTCTCTTGTCTCATGGTCAAAGTGATTAAGATTTAATACTTTAGAGCAGAATGATAGCGGTTGAGGGCTCTGTAAACAGATCCCGCCATGGAATTGCATCACATGAATATGTATAAGATGGTAATGTAAATGGACTAATCATATTCATAATCTGTCACAGATTGCGAGTTAATTCAACTCTTGGACCACTTCCCGACTTAGAATAACATTGGATGGAAGAGAGCAAGAAAGCTAGAGCTGGGCTGCACGGAGATGAGGAAGGGAAGATTGATTTCATTAACCATCTTCCCTCCCTCTCCTCTTTCCATCCTTCCTTCTCCAATCTCATAAGCTTCAACATGTCAGAATCACATGCCTTCCAGACAGCCCTCCAGCACAACTTCTTTATCATCTTTCCCCCCATCCCTCACACTATTCCATGGATCATGCATAGCCTTCCTCCAACCTTCATCTAAGAAAATCTCAAGTGAAAGTTCCTTGAATTCCTTCCAGACACTTTCTCCAGCTGGGTCTGCGCTATACCTATTTTCTGATCACTTCATTCCAAGGCGTCCCTACATTTAATGTACCGACATTTCTTTTCCGTTTGAATGCGGGTGAAAGTCCTTTGGACATGTGGAATCCATGTGACAAGGGCGGGAAGGGATAGTACAAAAATTAACAGCTGGCCTCCCATTCCCGCAATGACAGGCTAATCTAGGACAAGTGTTACATACGAGATGAGGTTCAACTGTAATATTCAAAGAACGGATACCGATTTTGTACATGCCGCGACCATAGAGTTACATATATGACGGCTCGGAGTTCAATTCTCTGTTCGATTTATACATAGTCTTAAAACCAAAAAAGGCAAATGAGGCCCCGGCAGACAAGAGTAGTCCGTCTCGGTAATCTAAATTTAATACCCGGGAGCTTCGCCAAGAAAAAGAGAAAGCATATGCTGGTGAGTATAATTTAGTGCAAGATTGAGGAAGAAACTATAGGATTCAACAGCAGAAGAGCAGAGATCCAGCCGCTGATTTACTACACGTACAATAAGGCTAAGGGAAATAATTATAAACCAAGGGAAAAGTAGAACCAAGAACTGAATTCAACCAGCCTTTAAAAATAGAAAACGGTGAAAATTCTCAGCATTTCGTAAAACCTTGAAACAGGTAGGTGGAGAAAGCATGGAGAAAGCAAGGTAGGAGGAGATATGAGAACCAGTATTTCAATCTCCCAAGGAGCCACCCAGATCCTGAGTCATGACTTACGCCTAATTAAAAAGAAAATTAAGATGGGCAACAAATCAAGGGAGGTGACTAGACTGCATAGCTTTCGCTATACATTCCCTCTAATAGCTATTTCTCCTCTTCCCTCCTAGCGGGATTACTTGTCTTCAGTCCCAACGAGCCTGAAATGCACTGTAGGCTTCCAGGGAAAGCGGGTAGGAAAAGTATATGCAAAGGGAGTGAAAGTAAAGAGGGATGCCAAATAATTCACACGCTTCCAAAACATTCCTCTTTTCCTAATCTCCCTTCCGTGAAGAACATAAAAACTTGAATGAATGAATAAAACGACTAAGCCACCAGAGCCCCATAAGTCCTCCAGGAGAAAGTGGGGAGAAAGTAGATGAACAACCGCTTTTCCTCTATTAACCAAGTATTTCCCCAAAAAAATCCTCCACACAGTTTTCCCTCTAATTAATTTTTCCATCGATCCTTTAAATAAGAAAGCTTCAAAGAATAAAAGCACAGATACAAGAAAGAGGGCGGCTTCCAAAAAAACCGGATTTCCAGTGCAACTAGAGCAATTCCCTAAAAAAATATTTTACAACGCTTTAAGCCCAAATTGACCCACTTTCTCCAAATTAAACTTTAATTTAGACCTTCATTTTTTTATTAATTTCTCTTACCGTAGTGTATTCTCAATAATTTAGTTTTTAAAACAACTTCTAATCTTGTATTCCCAAGCTAAGAAACGGAGACATGTTGTATTTCCTCAGTTTAAAACTCAGAAACGCAAACTGCAGTTGCTGCTAAGCTCCGTCCGAGTATTCTTTCACAAAACTATTTCCAGCTGTAGTAATCCCAAGCAATCAAAAAATCTAATAAAATGACTACCTACAATTCAATTTTTTTCCAAAACTAAAATAAAACCCAAATTCCACAGGACTAAACCCAAACTTGATTTCCAATGGCCAATCACCAGGATGACACAACTTATAATTAAACATTGTATTCTTCAGACGTGTAAAATATTTTAAAACACTCTTGTATCTATTCGCTGCAGTTATAAAATTTTCAAAAACAGCAAAATCATGTAAGCTGCATCAGGCACAATCCAGAGGATAAATAATTTTTAAATCACAACAAAAAATAATACCAAAAATTCCTCTGCAATGAATATTTTATTTCACTCCAGAAAATCAAATTAAGTCCTCGGAGCAGAGATGAGAGTTCGCTAGAAGGATTCATCACTTCTTGGACTGAGAATATACATACTTTAGTAAATACACACCGCTGTTATACAAAGTCCAACCGAATTAACAATACAGGAAAACTAGCTTGGAACTATAGCGTCTGGCGTAGTCGGGATTAACGTTACATAAACAGCCTGAAGAGGAAGGAAAAGTAGTGCACACTCAACCAAATCTCTTGAGGATCTCTTATATGCTAATTTAAAGGATTAAAACATTGGATATTTAAAAGGAGAGAGAATACAATTCCTCCCCTTTTATTATACTACGCAGTGATTGCGTGTCCATGATTTTTTCACATCTTTTTTTTCTCATCTGCGTGCCAATTTCTCTTCGTAAAAGTAGGTCAGCAGAATTCACGAATCCTATACACTCCGCTACTCCTCCAGTAGTTTTCTATATTATGCTTATTTAATCCTTACAAATTATCCTACTACAACATCAATTTCTTTTTACCCTAAAAATGGTGCAGTGAAAATCCATAGCAATATTTTCTATCAAGGGAAACTAAAATCCAGTCAGCTTTCTCCACGATTTCAAACCGTATGCTCTGCATAATAGCTCCAAAATCGCTCTTTGTTTTTCCAAACCTGACTAAAAGAACATGCTATAAAGTCTATGTAGCATGTACTCTCGTATATATTAGATATAAGATACAGTCGAAAATATGGAATTGTGCATGCAATGTGTTCCTGGAGAAAGTACCCTTTGGCTGGAGAAAGCAAGTAATCGCAAAAGGAGGAGATTTGTATTAATATAATAATGAGCGAGAAATCAAGCCCGCAATTCAAGGTGCGTGCTGGAAAATGCCCATTAATTCTTCCTAGTTGCGCCGAAATGGGTAAAACACTTAAAACACCTGCACGGAACCTTCTTGTTTTTGGGTCACAAAAGAGAAACATTACGGAAAATACATTTTAAGAAGGGGAGTTGAATATTAACACAGTGGGTAATTATTCCATAATTCCTCTGTATTTTCAACATCATGTTCCAAGGGAAAACCAAGAGAGGAAAGCATGGAGAAAGTAGTGCTGGAGAAAGCAGTCAAACTGAAAACACTATAGCGAACCCGAGATTATGGATGAACCGACTGAGGCGTAAGCGCTAATCTGATTTCATACGGACTCTTGGTGGTTTATTTGGTTAGATTGTACAATTTGGCACAAGATTACCAAAATCCTTCCTTATTTAAATTCAACAAAATCCAAAACTGGAAACGCATCCATCATTATTATTACGTGCCCTTTAAGATTTAAGATAAGATTCACGTTGCATGTATAGCTTTGTAAGCTCCAGTATATATACATGGCTGATTCAGAGAGAAAGTTGTTAAAACCAAAGAAAACTCTGCGTTATACACAGAGCATGGAGAAAGCACACGGAAAAATTATAAATAATTGCATGACTAAAACACTTTCAAAAAATAAGGGTCACCCGCCTTTTTTCAAAACTTTCACCCACATTTATTACATATGAGGTCGTCATATGTAAGGCTGAGCGCTCAAAGTCTGAGCCCCCTGCACCATGCAAGGGAGTTAAGCTAGAATCACAACTTGATCCATTTATGTACTCTTCTCCTCTCTGCAAATATCCTTTGGGCAAACATAATGTTTTCTCTGACCTTATTTCTGTTTACATTAAATGTAGAGAGAATATAAATCATATTGCATGGCAATGTCTTAAATACATATCAACACTAGACAGGCTCGAGGATTTAGGATTGATTCCTCGGATAAAATATGAAAAACCACTCCAAAATCCACAAGGATGTGGAGAATGTGGCGCTCTTGAGGTTGACACATTTATGCCCCGTTTATACTTGATAACAATCACTTCTCAACCCTTCTCTTTCTGTTACCCATAGCAACGGATCCCTTCCTTAAACCAAGGCTACAAAACTTTTCAACGTACAGTTTAAACCATGAGGGCTAATCTGTTTTCTCGTTCCTTGCTGAACAAGTCTCGACTCTTTTTTTCTGGCGGCGGGAATCTCTAATAAAGTTTTGGACTGATTCCAGCAGACAGCTGGAGAGCTTATTACTAAACGCGAAGGCGGCTGGAATGGTTCTGTAAATTGACCAGAGAAGCACAAGAAAAATTAGAGCCAAGACTAGGATGACGTCCATGCAGTAGAGTTGGAACAAGTTGAGATGACGATTCCCCATTTTCAAATGAGCTCCGCCCTCCGTCCTTGACAAGTATTGGATGAGCCACAATGCTCTCTCCATGGGATGCTCCTTTTGATCTTGGAGTAACGCCTGGAAGCGTTTCGAGTTTTTTCTAAAACTGCAAAGAAATTTATTTAAACTCTTTAATCCAGCCACAGAGAATAAACTTTTCCAGCGCAAAACCGGAGCTTCCATAGCAAAAATAAATCCGGCCACTTACTCGCCTGAGCCCAGGACGCGGCTAAGAGTTTCGTAGATGGTATCCGCCGAAGCATGTTTGTCCAACTCCAGCCCAAGTCCCCGTTCCTTAATCCTTACGACAACATCAAACTGGTCGCCAAAAATTGGCATCCCCACCATAGGCACTCCGTGCCACATAGACTCCAGGACCCCGTGGAGACCGCAGTGGGTGAAGAAAAGTTTAGTGTTGCGGTGGGCTGAAAATACAAAGCAACGGAAGAGCAGGAAGCTCATTTAAGCTTGTGGAGAAGAAAGTAGATGCTGGAGAAAGCCCCGTTTTTAAATTAGGAGTATAGTGTATAATACAAGGGAGAAAGTGGAGAAAGTCCGGGCGAATGAGTTTGCAAAGGCTATGTGGTCAGTGAAAGTAGTTGAGATCAATTTACATACCGAGAACATGTTGCTGGGGAAACCACGGGATAATCTTGACATTCCGTGGTATTTTCACGAGCTCCGTGTGTTGTGGCGGTAGGCGGATTTTCATGAGGACGCCTTGGGGAAGACGTGAGAAGGCGTGGAATAATTTCGGTAAAAGACTCGAGGAAACAGCTGCGTCAAATGAAGCGCCCATTGAAAATACGACAACTCCCTCTTTCCCTCCTTTCTCCATGAATTCCTCGAGTTCCTTCAAGCAAAACAACAACAACGGGTTAAAACGATACAAAGATACAAGATCACGGAAAGGAACGCGAAAAGATTATATAGAATAGACAAAACGTGAAAAAAATTTACGCCCTTTTAGTGTTATTATTTTCTCGCAAGAATAGCAAAGAGATATAAAATGTGACGGAGAAAAGATGCTTTCTCCAAAAAAGTATACACCAAAGCATAATCTCGCCCTATACATATCAGCCAAGGTAATATCAGTATGCAGAGACAGTGCAAGGAGAAAGTCACAGGCAAAGAGAAAGTACAACATATCAGGCGGGTATACCTTGAGGAGGTATTCTGGAGAAAGCAAAGGAGAAAGCAAGGCATGCACCAGGTAAAGTATATAGCCGACGGACAAATTTCATACACTTCCTCACACGGAGAAAGCGCTCGACTTTCACCAACATCCTTTACCTTCAAATCCAACACACACTATCGACACTAGTTTAAATGATATTGTGAATTTAGAGAAAGCATATAAACCCGAGCTTGTACATCATTTAAACATGCTGGAAGCCAACAGCCGAAGGAACAACTCTGGAGGGAAACGATCAAGAGTCGAGTATGTGAAACAGTGGACGGCCCCTCAAGGAAATACACAAGGCAATAACACTTTACGCTTAGTCAAGCATATAGCTTGCTAAATTTTAGAAGCCTCTTTGGGAAGTGTAGAAGACGTAGAAAGATGGCTTACGCTCCTTTACGCCATTTTCTCCGCGTATGAACGGAGAAACGCAAAGGAAAGAGAAAGCTAGAAGAATAACACGAGTCCAGCGGGGAAAAGCCTTGTGCGAATGGGAGACACAGCAATTTCCCCTCAGTCAGTCCTACCATACAGCTCAAGAATAAGTATTTTTTGCTGATGAATCATTTTTTACATACACAACCCTAAAACGTACACGAACCATCCTAAAGCATATCGTTGTGGGGTAAAAAAATTGCTTAAGCTTCTCTGGAACACGCTTCTTTGAAATTCCATCCGTAAAGAGTGAGAGAAAGCTGGAACGCTCCCGCAGAACAAGGGGAGGAGAAAGTGGGAAGAAAAAAGCTAGAGCAGAAAGAATCCAGTGTTTGAACACAAAAGAGGGAAAATATTACTCAAATCCATACAGAGTAATGCTCCCTCCTAGAAGCTGCACAAGTCTTCTTCCCTCCCCATTCTCGGCAATATCCCATTCTTGAAGAATAAAGAGAAAGCAAGAAAGCAAAGAATGAAGAAGAAGAGCAAGGGCTTTCTCCGGAAAGAAGCATAGAGCCCATTCCAAGTGGTAATAAACGTAGGAGGAAGGAAATTGAAATAATGATGATAATATCCCTAAAAACAGTGTAGACGCTGCATTATCTCCGATTCTTCCTCTTTATCAAGGGATTCAAACCAGGATTTTACAATCAACTCTCACATTTGTTTCCATGTACAGTACATACAACAATAAGAATATAATAGAATTCTAAGAATAAACTGCAGAGTGCAAGAAAAGCCAAACTTGCAATCCAGCTTCCAACTTTCTAAAACTCGCAATTTCTCATCTTAGCCATTTCAAAGCCATAGCTTTAGAGGAATTTTACAAGTATGACGAGACAAAGGAGGAAGATTGAGACACCCTGTACTTCGAGGTGGATTAGGAAAGCGACTGCATTCAATGCTACTGCAGTATATTCAAATACGGATAGTAAATTCTAGTTTAGAATCTTACATGCTATAGCATCCGAATTGTTAGCAGGCTATAGCATCAGAATAGCTTACAGTCTATAGCATCAGAATAGCTAGCAGGCATCAAACAGAGTAAAAGGTAAAGGCTACAAAATCTAGGCTATAAAATATGGACTACAAGGACCATATATCCACGCTGTAGGTCACATGCTACTCCATACAGGCTATACTATAGCCGCTATAGCATACACTGCTACACTATAAAGGGGTACAAAACCCACCCCCTGCAAAATAATAACTTCCTTCACAAGCTATAATAAATGGAGAAAGCAGGAGAAAGGAGCTACAACAAATTCGAGTAATTGTGAATTATTAAGTGATGGAGTTGTTGGATTTCCGAATAATTCACTCAAATATTGCATGCTAGATCCCAGTGCGAAAATGCTTAATGAGCAAAATCATTTATGTCCTTGTGGTGAAAGTATGGAAAGGTTACACGGAAGGATACAGTCAATCAGCAACTAAGGACGGCCTATTGTGAAAGCAGTACGACAGAGTAGAGCTACACTCAAAACCCTGGGTAGCATCCGAAACTCTCAGTGTGGAACCAGAGTGAAAGTTGCTCAAGGAAAGCTGCGGTGTAGAACGCTTGAGAAAACAGGCTAAGAAAGAGAAAGCTCTGGATTCGAGAAAATAAGGTTGAGAAATTGTGTGCGAAAATTACCCCAGTGCATTAGAGAAGAATATGAAGCGGACATGGATGGGAAGCTAGTGAATGGGAGTGAAAGCAGAGAAAGGGATGGAAACGGTAGGGAAATCTAGATAGGAGAAAGCAACATTAGCACCAGCAAGCATCGTGTACGGAAGAAGTAGAATTTGTCTGCAATATTAAGTGCGAGCAAAGCCAGGATTAATTCGGATACTTGTAGCCCTGGAGTGCAGAGGAAGCTGTGCTGGTGGATGAGAGAGGTGAAAGTGAAATCTACAACGAGGAGAAAATTAGATGCTGGATAGAAACAAGGTGAAAGCTACAAGAGGAAAAGAAAGAAGGCTCATAGCTCACTCAAGATAGCTCATCCAACCAAGAGTCTGGAGCAATAATCAGTAACGAGGAAGAGAATTTCCAGATTTATGGAACGTAGGATTCAAAATATAGAGTGTGGTATCAGGAGCAGGTTCATCTAATCCGGAGGCGGAAAAAGCGCCGGATTTCAAACGTCTAATGAATTAGGAGGTATACAAATATTTGATAGGTGTTACCATAAAATTTGATTATTCCTAACACGTAGTTCCTCCATCACTTTCCCTATTTGCCTACAGCCGGAAGAAAGTACAAGTACAACTCAAGCAACCAGCTTCGTTTCGGCAGGGAAAGTGGCTGAGCTAGGTCCATATAGCGTAAGACTGGAGAAAGTGCAAACAGTGAAAATCCTAGAGTAAGCCATACGGCAACCCTCCACCAACACAGACAGTACCCAAGGTATGGCCTATGCTCTCGGCTTATGGTATTACGATTCTTACTTATTCAAGCATGTGCTTGGGGAGAAAGTAAGAGAAAGTAGGAGAGAATGGAGTGCGAGGAGGGTTGGAGCGAGTTCCGCAATTTGTGTAAGCCCTTGTGGGAATTGAATTTAATGGAAAATTCGGAGATTCGCCAGTTGTTTAGTCTCATTACATTAGTGGAGTGAGAAGGAGGAAAAGAGGACAGGAAAAGAGGGGGGTGGGAAGGGTGGGAAACAGGGAAGAAAGGAGGAGTTGTAGTAGCAGAGTATCCGCTATAGTGCTCCAAGGAGAAAGAGAGAAAGCTGGACTTGGTTCAGAGCAAATGTGAACAAGTATTAAGAGAAAGTGAATGGAATATTGAAGGTGGGCTTCTAACATGGAATCGATGAATAATTGAAATAAGCTCCCAGGATATCCGATTCTCCGATACGACCCGCATCAAGAATACTCCGGGTTAAGAAACCCGGGAATCCTGTTCAAATCTTATATGTGATAGCGCCTGATTCGGGTTAGCAAATCCGCAATAGGCTTGGCCTAAAATCTTCCGGCCTTAAAACCAGTTCAGTGTATTATGACAAATATGTCAAAACTGTAGACTCCAGCAGCCCTGAAAGAAGGCTTTCGCCCACGCCCCTGGCAAACCGAATCGGTTAAATGCCAAATGAGCTTTCTCCAAAACCTTTCTCCGGATTTTATGGAAACCTAGGACGGATTTTCGGCAAGTTATTGATTCTAATAAAGAATTCCCGGGTACTTTTTTGGGGGGATTCCTCATTACCGGGGATTTAAGGTACTTGGCACAGTATTTCCAATGAAACCTAGCTGTTTCCGCGGAAATTCCATGAAAATACCCTGATTTTCCATACTGCACAAGTCACGAATATACAATACAATATCCAGTGTGATGGCAGACAGGTAATTCAATGCGGCTTGTCTCATCCGCAGGCTGGTGGATTCCAAGGGATTATGGCAAGTCAAAAGACAGAAGCTCGCATTAGCTTTCAAGAGGTTTTAAGAAGAGCAAAGTAGGAGCGAGTTGAGAATTTATAGAGCAAAACTCTTTCAGTAGGCTCTTCTAAGGGAGTGCAAATTACAAGATCTGGAAGGCTAAGAGGAGGGATTGACTAATGGCTGGAAATATAAGGGTCGGGAGAGCATAGAATTAATTGTGTCAATGTAGTGAAAGTGTAATTGGAAGCGGAGAAAGTAGCGAGAGAAAGCTTAAAAGGAACAAGAAACGGAGACGAAAATAACATACTTGTGGTAGCTCACCTCCCGGCCCACACTGCATACATCCAACGTTCACCGCGTTTGGTGGAAGCAATTTAGGATAATCTAGAGCAAAGTCGGAGTTGATAAGGATCCCGGATAAATTAGCAATCAACTCCTTGGGATGTGGAGAGCCGGGAAAGTACTCTTGAATGTAGTGGTGAGACAAGTAGAATTGGAGCTCCATCACAACCAATCCTCCGATCCGCAAATACGTATTGTACAGTCTGTCAAGGAAGCTCATCCGCTGGGGAAGCTTTGAGAGAAAGGAGGGAACCCAGGATGGCGGCTGGAAAGATCCAATGTAATCCATCTCCCCATTTGTAGGAAATAATGCCCAGTAGGCTACAACTGTCTCGATTCCAAGATGGTGCACTAAACCGAGACCGCACTCGTTGCTTATCAAGTCCACGATAGCAATATCAAATTTCAACCTCCCAAGACTCTCTATCCAGGAAGAATCACTCAATAAACCGCGACACAGGGCTTCCGTCATCTTAAACGCGTTTAGTGGTAGGTAATGTGGGTTGTGACCCCGGGACCAGAATAATTCCCCGGGGAATTCAAAACGACCCGTCTCTTCAAAGCTCATGTATGGATACCGGCCGTCCGTGTTGTTCACCTGAAACAGATTCAAATACCGTATTATTTTTTACTATAGTGGATTGCCAGATTTATAATTATTAAAATTCGTATATTGAATATAAAAATACACAAAACAAATACATAATTGCATGAAATAACAACAAATAAATAAATCCCAAAAAAATACACAAAATACGACAACCCATATTACGAGTTACAAAGATGAAAGAGAAAATAAAATTACATGAAACACTCTAAACATAAAAAAGCTTTTAGAAACAACTGTCAGGAAATACAAAACCGTAGAGAGCATACATCAACTGCCAATCATTAGTCCCTTTGAAAAGTAATTGGAAATGACACAAACAAGAAGCATGAACATACGCCATAATAACGAGCCTTATATGTTTATAATCGACCCAACTTTTTCAACTTGTTTCAAAGTCTTAGAGCCTTAGCTCTAACTCAAAACTCTTTCAAAAGTTTCATACTAACAAGCTCGCAAACTTCAGAAATATTCTACATAAACCCCGTCTCACAGAAGCTACAGGCACACACTCAGATGAATTCCGTATTCACCTTTAAAACTCATACGTATACCTGTCGTCCTCCATCATAAAACTATCTGCCCTTCCATCAGTGAGGAAAGTACTGCGGTAATGAATATGTTCCAAGTACATAACTACGTAAACTTTAGCAGACATTTAACATTATTCTCCTTCTCATCTACAGGATGGGGAAAAATAAATGCAAATTAAATATGAAATAACGTTTCTACCATTCAACTTCAAACATATTCATCTCCCTGTCCTCAACTGAAAACTACTGCTTTTAGACCAACTTCTTCCCTCTCAAACTAAAGTTTGGATGAATGATTTTCCGAATTCCAAAAGGCAATGCTAACTTTTCAATCATAAATAATACAAACAAAAACTATTGATCAAGTTTCGCCCTGTCTCTGTCTTGAACTTGTTTTCTATTGCTGACTTAAAGTTGTAGAGACGAAACGTTTCGTAAGCCCAGCCTTGGCGCACCCCGCCCCCATCGTTTTTGTTCCCTAACTTAGTTTATGTTCGAATCAATTAAGTTGCAATTGAAACTCAACGCTGAGAAGTGAAGAATTAAAACTAGAGAACAATTTCTAAGCTGAATACTTGCTCTCCAAATAGAAGCTGTCCTACCGTAAGAATATATTTAGTAATATTGGATTCTTTTTGTGGACCATCTCCAACGTTGACAAAGCTGATTGACGACACATTATGCCCTCGAGCTACAAGCTGGTTACTTAGAATCTCCAGTTGAAGCTAGAATAAAAACATAAAAAAAGAATTTCATCTTCATAATTCCTATTTCCTTATTTGCAGCTACAGGTAAACTTAAGACTTTTTATACCGGCGCAATATTATAGTTTCTAACTTACCTTATGACTACCGCCGTGCAGAGGATGTATCACAAGAATATTGGCACATGTAACCGAATCCAGTCTCCAGGTAAAAAGGCACAATGCGAATATGGCACACTTTGGAAGAACCTCCATGTTTGATCCTTAATTCACTCCTAAATTAAACGGTCCAGGTTCTAGAGCGTTACGAATAGGAGGATGGCGCCATCTGCTGTTCACTGGAAATATAACGCCGAAGCTGTAAAACGTTTTTCAGTTAATCACAATATTATAGTTACGGAATAAACAGCTTTCAAAACTCGAATTTTAGGTTACTGACAATAACTTAAATTCAGATTTTAGCTTCAATAGAGGTGGACGATGTGAGGTTTGGGCAACAACTGGTCAAGTACGACGTCTGTGCCTTGTTTGTTCCTCCTTGGAATTTGTAAGCTTACGACTAAACTTAATACATCCACTCGGTACACATACATGACATGGCCCTGCATCATGTAGAATCCGCACTCCTGTATCCTACGTTATTGTAGGGAGACGCTCATTGTTGCTTAATGGTCGTTATGAGGTGGATTTGAGTACAGATGAATAGGAAGGACAATGATACTTAAAAACGGGGCAAAAAACTGTAGGGGCGGTAGATAGACAGACAGCAATCTGAAAATAGCATCAAAGAGATATAAGCACGCGAATCACATACATAATTCCACTCAGTTATTACATGGAGATAAAAATATACATAACGCAGTCCGCAGATAGTAACGTCGGGAAATCAAAGTCTTGTGCTTACAAGCTGCGGCGGAGTCGAGGGACGAGTCCGTGAATACAAGAGGTAGTACGGTAAATACTTAAGGAGACGAAACAGGTGTCGGTATCGTTTAGGTGCCCGAAATAAAATTTGTTGTAGCTTTACGACTGCATCCACGCTCCTTTCCACACATTTAAAGTTGCTCATCCCTGGCAATATCCTATTATAAAATCAATGCAATCATTCATAACATTCATACGGTACTTTAGACAGGCTCATGAAAAAATAAAGAACTTACTCGGAAGTCACACCTGGTCCCATTCAATAAACGTGTCTGGTATTTTGGTCTTCAATGATAGAGGGGAAATAGACAAGACAATAGCATTGCAGCAAGCTCTATCGCTGATATCCGTCGGGATTTCGATAAGAGACCATTAATGGCATTATCGCAGACAATCCGAGATTAACGTTTCACGGCATGTAGCACATAGAGTTACACACCCACTTTCTTCATCCTCTTTCGAGTACCTTCTTTAGTCCTTAGTCTTGTTCAGGTCCTTGTGCTGGCTGCAATGCAATTTACTTATGCAACAAGTTGTGTATACTTCGTGCTTGACATCTCAAGATTAAACTTCCGCATTATCTGCATACAGTAGTAGTTTTGGCCTGTCCCGGGACTTGTTATCTTCTCTTGCCTGTTACATCACAAGATTTACAACTCCTGCTGTTATCAAGTTAATTCTCTCCTCCTTGTTCGCCTTCTTGAACGCCCTACGCCTTTTTTGACCTGTATTTCAACAAGTACCAAAATAGTACTTAGACCAAACCTAGAGGACATTGACCAAATGTTGTCAAAAATTAGTTTAGAACGAGCTTGAGTCGAAATTCTGCAAAGAATGGTTAAAGTGTAGCAAGAATTTCCTAGACAGTTCTGTCATGAGTGGTTTGCTCTGCAAGTTGTGTCCGAAATTCAAAAGTAAAATATTGCAACTACTGCATATTTTATTTTGCAGTCGGTATATAATAACAATGACATTATAGTTAACATGATTTTCGTCATAGAACCAACTCGGAAGAGCACTATGATGCGGGATTTCGGAAGTATACTTCAGAGAGGATGCATCATTGAGAAATGGTTTGCTTGTCCACCAAACGCTTGAACATTCCATTGTCGATAGCCATTAATTGGTCGTAGGTCCCAACTTCAGCAATATTACCCTGGTTTAGGATTGCGATTTTATCTGAAAAACGTAACCATAGTTCAATTATATACTAGCAGTACAGATTTGTGGTGTTTATAGTCTAGTCAGTCTGATAGGCGAACTGGTACATAAACAGTGATTTGAATTTAAATATTTGAATTTAAACATTTGAATTTCTCAGCAAGTTTGAATTCCAATATTTGAACTTGAATTCCTTGACGAATTGAATTTGAAAATTTGAATTTGAGTTCTCCGATAGTGGCGAGTTAAAATTCCGTGTTTGTAGCCATTTAAGAAAGAAATACTGAATATAATACATAGATAACGTATTGCAACACTTAAATCTTGCTGTACCTGCATTCCGAATTGTTGATAATCTATGGGCTATAGTAATCACTGTCCTATTTTTGGCTACTCGTTCTAAAGCTTCCTGTACTAGGTATTCACTTTCGGCGTCAAGAGCACTGTGAATTAGCAAAATACACATGGATAATGTATAAAGTTAATCTATTATCACATTTTAAAGTAGAAAATGAAATCAATTTGAATGATGCAATACCTGGTGGCTTCATCAAACAATAATATTTTAGGATTCTGAAACAATTAAGAATCTGTGATTAGTATCCGGTCCTAGAATAAAGGAACTTAATTGAATGATTTAATACCTGGTTAGATGTAAAACGTACCTTAAGAAGTGCTCGAGCAATTGCGATTCTTTGCCGTTGGCCTCCTGAGACCATTATTCCTCTTTCACCTACAAGCGTATCAAACTGCTGAGGAAAGGCCATTATAAAATCGTAAGCGTTAGCCTCTTTAGCAGCATTGATGACTTCTTCGTCTGTAACTTTTTCCGGTTCAGCAGATCCGTACAGTATATTATCTCTAATCGAACATGAAAACAGTATCGGTTCTTGATTGACAGTGCCGATTTGCTGCCGAAGCCACGATGGATCAAGATCTGCAATGTTAGTCCCATCTATGCAAATTGAACCATCCGTCGGATCGTAGAATCGGAGCAGGAGAGTACCCAAAGTGCTTTTACCGCAGCCACTAGGGCCAACCTGAAATCATTCATTACGGCGAATTAAAAGTAGAGACGACAGCAAATCACATTTACATTGATTCAACTACGTGAGTTTATGTTATCAGTTATAGTTTAAGAACTGGTTAACTTCTGCCAGTGACTACGTAATTTTACTATTGCGAATAAGCCAAATCAACTCACCACTGCTAATATAGAGCCCGCCGGAATGTCAAGATTAACGTCTTTAAATATGCTAACATCGGAGCGAGTTGGGTACGCAAAGGAAAGATGATTTAACTGTATGTGGCCCAACACTTCCTTGGATGGTATAAGTCCGCCTGCATGGAAATAAATTATTGATAATCACTAGACAAAAATTTATTAGACATTTAGGATGTTCAAAGGCAACAACGAGAATTATAATGCAACCATTCTTAAGCAAAATCAAACTTACCGGTCAGTAATATTGCTGGATTTCGGTCCATAAGTTCCCATAATCTAGTAGATGCTCCCAAACCCTTCATCATTTCTGAGTAAAATGAGCTGAGACCACCAATAGCTACACCAACATAAGCTGCATACAGCAAGAAAGCGGACAAGCTTCCAACTGTTATTGTATTTTGCCCGACCATTGCACCCCCGTAGTACAGAACGCTGAGGATAATGAAGTTACCGCTTAGGCCCGTCTGTAAACAAAATCATCAGTTACACAGCTTTTTGTCAAAGATTACGTATGGTGTCCTACACATGAAAACTGATCAGCAACGAACCATTCCAAAAAACACTCCACGAGCAAGAGATTCTTTGTAGATTAGATTCATGACATCGCCAATTTTCGTTTTGTAGGTTTTGATTTCCATATCTTCTTGAGTAAATGCCCGGACAGTACGGATGTTAGAAATCCTTTCCTCAGCCACCTGATTAGCAGCCGCTAAACTATCTTGAACCTGTTTTGTAATTGTGCGTACGTATCTTCCATACATAATCGCCATTCCTGCCACTGGTGGGACGATACTCAAACCAACAAAAGCCAGTTCGGTTGAAACGTAGAACTAGGAAATACAATCATACATGTAGTTAAATAACCATATCTGAATTCAAGTAAACCATTCCATGAAATACTTCGAATAATCAAATTCGGATAAATCAAAAAACTTTGTATGAAACTTACCATCATTGAAACTCCTGCGCTGACCATGAATAAGGAACGGAGACCATCGGATATATTCATTGTAACGGATTGACTCACTAACGACGTGTCAGCAGACAAACGATTTATAAGTTCACCGGTTTTATTCTTATCAAAGAAAGCAATTTCTTGTCTTAAGATCGAAGAGAAAACACGAGTACGCATTCTGTTTGTTATTTTTTGGCCTGTAGGCATAAGACGAGCATTAATCAGAATAAAAAACGTTATCAAGTATTCAATTTGAGCTTCATTAATACATTTTGATTTACTTACCGGCAATTGACATTAGGTAAACTCGTCCAAAGTTACAGCAGGCACCTACCAAGAAAATTCCGAGGAGGCCGAGGCATACATTATCCAAGTTGCGTTTTGTATCTTCTGCAGTGCCCGTATAAATTAGGTCAATAACTTTTCCGAGACAAAATGGTATCGTCATTGTGACAGCACTGGACACAATCAATAAAGCCACCGCACCTGTGAAATTAGACGGAAGAACACATTAGAAGAGCACAATCAATAGCTATATTGCAAGTCATCTACTGAATTTGAGCTTAAACAATGCAAGTATTAAATGTTCAAAGACAAAATTACCTGTCAGTGCCCACTTTTCAGATTTCGCAAGCCCAAGTAGTCTTGTTAATTCTTTTTTTGTTGAGCGATTTACTTTACTCTTTCCGCTCTCAACATCGGCTCTCTTCATTTTCTCGCTTGATTCTACTAGTTTTCGTAATCGAACATTGGTAGTATTAATACTTCTACAAGGGGCCCTAACTGTAATGCCGGCCTTGGACTTTGGCAAATTCCTGATTACTAATGTTCTAACTAAGCTGCTGAATCCCCTACATCTACATAAAAGGTTACTATTTACGACACCAATCTGCTGCCCTGAGTAATTTAAGGAAGTCGATAATGGTCCATTACCAACGATACGTCGAGCCATAATCTGGCTCGACGGACTTCTACAGAAGTGACTCAACATTTTCCGTTTTACAAAATTATTACAACAGACTTGATAATTAAAGCTTTGTCGATAATGTGTTTGACTGTTGCACAATTACCGCCGCTCCCGTTACGTTCGCCCTACTCATGCATTGGGCATGACAGAAGTGACATGCTTCGAGTGCTTCAAATAAAACATCAAAACTGCAAATCCAGCGGCCTTTAAACTATCCTCCTCGACCTCTAATAAACATTGGGTGGACGTCTTGCGGTTTCAGTGCGTCCAAGACCATCGCTCTCTTCTAATGATTTACAGTGACAGTCCACAGCTACATAAAACAATCAAATCATAAAATTATAGTATCAGCAAACAAGAACAAGTGCAACAACAAGTTACAAAATTAACCAATCATGCTTCCAAGAGTGTCAGATCTGAATTTGTTTCAGGGTTGCCGACAGTCCTAGCTATCCTAAAAATCCTACATCTCGTGTTACAATAATAATCTGCAATTAATGACACAGGATCATACTGATGATCAACACTTGTTAGAACCATTCAAACTAATCTTTTAAACTACAACCCTGATGCCAATAATTACCGAATATTCTTAGTATCGACAGTCGACACTCACATTTCATAGTCAAGAACACTTGTTCTATGGATATATAAAAATACGAGCATATCATTAATGTGACATTTACC
This sequence comes from Sminthurides aquaticus, assembly GCA_906901655.1. Classification (NCBI taxonomy): domain Eukaryota; kingdom Metazoa; phylum Arthropoda; class Collembola; order Symphypleona; family Sminthurididae; genus Sminthurides; species Sminthurides aquaticus. Next base: position 16,081 of record CAJQTT010000030.1, on the reverse strand, counting down.
TCTGATTTTCAAGTTTTGATAGGGCACCACCAAGTCAAAAGTTTTCCAACTCCTTTTCCTAAATTTCCAGATACATTTGTAAATACTGCACGAATATATGTTACTAAGTGAGAACTGCACGTGCTATATTTTAATCGGTCATTTAGTAACCACTTTACTTGTCGATCTCTAACTCGAGAATCAAAGCAAAAAGTTTTTATTTCTTTTGCAATTTCCAATTCAATATTACAGCATGCGAATATGCTCCTTTGAAACCATAGTAATACATACCATCCATGGAATATTGCATAAGCAGGTTTAAAATTCCCGCACTTTCAAGGCTATCTGTTTGCACCATTGCAGATTGCAGCATCGCCAAATAGGTATGCAATATTCCCAGCTCTGAGCGATACATTATCTCCCTTTAACATTCTCGCAAAGAAGCAAGAGTTCATAGGGGAGAGGTCAAAGAAACTAAATCATGGTATTTTATTTTTAGCCCTACAGCAAATTATTATCAACCCTGTAGCTAATCAGAGTTTCAATTTTCGTGTCAACTAACATAACTAAATACAGAAATTTAAAAACTTTTTGGAATTTGAATTTTAAAACTTTTTTAACATTTGAATATTAAAATTTTAAAAAACTACCGATGAATATTTTAGCACTATAAATTTTAGACTTGCGTTTTTAAGCGACATCGTGTATCATCTAACATATTCTGGTTTCAAGGATTGCATGTTTTACAGTCAGTATGTTAGCAAGGTAGCACAGAGGCTCTTACCCGGGCACCAGGAATTGAAACTAGATGGAACTTGGAGCGGATGCCAAAGACGGGATAAAGTATGAAGCTAAACAGATTGACGGGGGGATGCGAGCTGAATCTGAAATTATGTCCGCCCAACTCGGCTTTAGCGGATTTAGCCTCAACCTGTGAGTAAATAAGCTTCGCATTTCCTAGCTTTTACTTGCTTTTCTCTTCACTCCCAGCTCTAAAAGTATCCGGAACAAGAAGAATCCTAAGAATTGGTAGAGGAGTTCACGGAGAAAAGAGAACGTGAAGACGATTTAGGTGAAAGTAAGAGGTAGTATACAAGCGGTAAGGCATATATGTTTGCATTATCCAAAAGAAAGAGGACCCGTAGAAGACAGAGAAAGTCATGGAAGTAGTCGCCGCAGTCCCGAATCCCCTCCCGGCTTCCGGACTTTTCGGATACATGGTGAGATTGTAAATAAAGAAGAATAAATGGAATGGTGGGAAAACGTGTGTGCGGTCTTTTTAAATTTGTTGCTAATTTATGTGGGTGCTGGTGTGTAGCAGTATTGGCATTAGTAGTATCCGCGAGAAGAACTCGCTATAAGAGTTGCTTTCTACTGGAGATAAATTAGTTGCAATAGACGTTAAACAATGTATCCGAGCTAAAAACTGTGCATACTTTAAAAAACAGTAGGCAAAATACAGAAAACCTCAAGCGCCAGACTTAAGAAAGAGCGGGTGAAAGCAAAGATATAGATGGTAAAAGAAAATGCGGAGAAGAATCGAACATCGGGGCGAAGAGCTTCAAGAGAGAAAGCTTAGAACCGAAAACCCAGAGCAGCAGCTGTGAGGCGAAACATTTCTCCAAAGGAAACTGAGAAGAATATCTACCGAGGAGAGAATGGCAAATAGGGAAATTGGATACAAGAATACAATATAATGAGGAAAATGAAGATATCATATAGAATCTGCAGAGATTGGTAGAAAGTATATGAACGCTCAAACTCGGAATTCTGTTGTGGCTAAATCCAACAAGTCAAAAAGACGTTGTGGGGAAAGAGAACAACAAGGTCGTGTCTGAGGACGGAGAAATAAAGAGCGAGAAAATGAGGAGATGGAGGAAAACGGAGAAAGACAGGAGAATAGAAAGTAGCAAAACTTCAGTGGGAAGTTGAAAGAAACATACATGTAGATGCAGAGGAGAGGAGAATCGAGCAAAGAGTCAGAAAGGTGGAGGAGATGGGCGGAAGAGGCGGGCGGGAAGTTTATGATACCCGAATTCCCCGAAAGAGCCAGAAGAGGAGTGAGGCAAGTCAAGCAGGATTCTAAAAGAATTTTCCTCGTCTTTCTCATGCATAAAACATGTTGTCTGCTCCTCTGAATCGATTTATTCAACATGATGATGATGAATTAGGGACAATGTGAAAGGGAATGATGAAAGGAGGTAACTACGAAAAGTGAAGCGCTCGTATATAAATCTCATCCAATCCGTAATAGTTGTGCCCATCTTTCTTTGAACCATATCGTCTAGTATTTATTTACTCCTTCAATCTGTAAAAACGATAAGAAGCTTTGAAAAAATCGTACTAAAAACCCAAAATCTTATAAATTCTAGAATTACCAATGGAACAACAAGACTAGAGGCTTGACTCCACCTTTTCAAATAATTTATATCCAGAATCACATGGAATCCACCATTAATATTTCAAAAACACCCCTTAATTTATAACCCCACGCATGCATATATCAGACAGTTGAAGCACATAGATCAAGTCCTCAAAGAGTTAATAGCCGACAGCTGACAGGACACGCAACAAAAGGAATCTGTTAAAGTTCAATACAGGCTTACTCAAAGTCTATAGTAAGTTGTGATCTGACACATGACTGAGGAAACCGAATCACGATGATCTCTCCGAGATCCCTTCGAGGCAATTCCGAGATATTCCAGCTTCCACTAACTTGCTAGCGCGCTAGCCTGGAGGGAATCCTGCTACGGCTTGCGTGTATTTCCGGATACATTGAGTAACAGTTCGGAATTAAAGTTCATTCCATATTTTACTCGTCCAAGCTATAAGCTCTAAGAACACTGCAGACGGAGAGATGAGGAGGAGGAACAAGTTTTACCTGCTGCTCATCGACTGACGTCCGGGGATTGATTAGGTGCCAAAACTCGGTGCAACGCCCGCGTTCTCCGCGCAATTCAATTACGTATGCGCTTTCATCCATTTCTGTATTAACTCCGCAAAACTGTCTCTGTAATCAAATGAGCCATGGAGCTCAACTACAACCAAATTGTGATGGTGTCCACCGTTGACGAATTTATCAAATTCCATTTCCCACATCTCTCTCCTCAAGGATTTTTTGTCTCCAGAAAAATACTATACTTCCAAGTCTCCAACAACTTACACCTTAGACTGCAGTTCCTGGAGACAAGAGTAAAGTTGGTTTAAAGAATAGCTGAAATATCATGATCCCGCAAATACGACCGCAACTGGATACTGCGGATACTGGAGACGATCTGTTGCTACGTCACTCGAGCATAAGATTCAAGCTGGAGCTGATGCTCCAGCTCAGGTGTAAGTTCACAGCCTGCAGAGTTAATATTGGTTACGGCCGTAGGGAGGAGCTGGAGCTTCCTCCTTGCTTTTACTAAAGTCAGAGTTGTGGCAAACGCGCCTTAAATAAAGATCTGGGAAGAGAAACAGTATCATAATTGCGAGAAAAAAACTAGAGATCCCCGGCTTTCCAAGAGCTACCCATCCGCTCTTAGAAACCAATGTGGATGAGCAAGGCTGAGAAGGATGTGAGACAGATCCGCTTCCTTTCCCAGTCTCAGGCTAGTCTAATTCCATCGGACGGATAAAGACGGATAGGGCAAAAGGTCTTGCCGAGAGGGAGATGAGGATGGGTGGGCGGTCTGAGAAGGAGGTAAGTTCATGTGGGAAGAAAAGGTTAGTATTGAGTGATTCTACCCCACATATATTTCCTCTTTATCGATGAATCCTTCAACCAGTTTTGAATCCAGTCCAAAAATTTAAAATAGATGGACTGTGGAGTGGCATGCCTGCGGGAGCTGCTCTTAGCTTTTACCATCGACTATAAACTACCACAAAATAGGAAACTTTGAGAAATTGTAAAAAAACACGGGATTTCAAACCGTTACCGGGAAAAAGGTTCACAATTATTGCTGGTGAGTGGTGACGCGTCTTTCCAGGTATTCAACTTTTAACGAATATTTCTTCACAAAACCACAGCTCTGAACCACCTCCCGACTAAACAAATCCGAAATAGAATATCAGATAGAATCAGCACAATCCACTTCCCATGATAGAAGGTTCAATTAAAAGCATGACAACATAACCAGTAGGAGAATCCTTAAGTTTCCTATTGTATCCCTAGGCTGGAATACAAATATCTCTAATTTTTAATAATTAAATTAGTGCATTCCAGTTAATTTAAATAGAAAGCACAGGGTGAAAGAAAGCCCGGTAGAAAGTAGACGTCAAAGTTGCATTTACACTCAACACAAAAAGAGAAAGTCCACGGTTGTTACTCATCATCTGAAATCCAGTCACCATTATTCCCACGAGCTGTTGAAAAGAAGATGTGGAGGCGGGAATGCGGCTCTAGTGTTGGCGTACCATGCATTGGAATCAAATACTCGGAAGCCGCGAGGGTAATTTTCTCAGAGTGAGAGAGAGAGCGTGGGTGGGAAAGAGGATACGGCGGGGAGAAGGTGAAAGTAGAGTAGCCCAACTTTCCCCAGAGTCTTCTGTCTCACATGTTGATGGTGGGAGTAAATGGCAAGAGTCAACGCCTACTCTCATTTCGTAGTCAAGAGAAGCGTAATGGGAGAATAATGAGGCTATGAGTTGATGCTTGCAATTAATGGTCTTGTCAGCGGCAGTAGTGTCTGACAATGTCTCCAATTCTCTCCAATAGCAACAACCAATGACCCTTCAAAGCATCTTCAAGTGGTTTTCTTATGGAATCACCCTGAAAGAGTGAAAGCTATAATACAGGGGAAAGCAAAAATAATAAAAGAGAGAGAGGAGAACCTATAAGCATTGAATTGATTAGGATAATTAATAGTCTGTTTTACTCTCTCTCCCTTTTCATTCATACAGAGTTATGAATTTTCACATTTTCAACAGAGGACTTACAAAGATAAAGACACCATCTTCCAAGAATCGGTGTGGTAGAAAGTTGAGACGGAAGGAGAAAGTCGAGAAAGCGGATGGGAAGCTTATATGAATGTAAGACTGGAAGGCAAAGGACAATATATAGTAGAGAAAGTAAGGAGAAAGCGGAGAAATGGTAGAAAGGTGGAGAAGACGGGTTGGTGGAAAAGACACACACGGCTCCTGAACCCCACCGTAGCAAAGTAGTAGTAATATATGTTTCTATCCGTGTAGTTGATATGCTCTCGTGTTCCACTGCAGTCTGTGGAGACTAGGCAAAACTTGTAATGTAAGCAATTCCAGTCCACGTCACGTTCCCCGCTTTCCCTCTTTCCCTTCCGAACCACACGAGAGTCTATGACACATGCATTTGTACCATCGCCCAAGGAAACTTAAGGAAGAGTAGCTAAAACTTGCTTTCATCCTGGTAAAATGTGCTACGAGATGGAGTATATATATTGTGTAAAATTTGAAAGGAAAGGGGAGAGAGTTCCTAACTTACCTTCAACAAGCATAGGCTTTACTTTCTCCACATGGCTTCCCCGAGTTTCCTAGGATGTAAAGAGAGAAGTCCTTCCAAAGAACAGATCGATAGATACATTCAGAGAACCGTAAGTGAATGGATTTCGGGGAATCCGGTGAAAGTTTTCTCTGGAAAAGATGCTAAAACAATCGCAAATGCTCTCTAAGGGTCACTAAAATTACCTTTTTTTAAAAAACTAAAAAATTCCCAAACATTTATGCAAACAGTCTAAATATTTCATGATTTTATGAAAAATCCCTGGCAAATACAAAATTTAAAAAAAGTAAAAACTTCAAAAAACTACGCTGTCAAAACGTGCATGGAAAACCTACGGGTTTCAGTTAAATTATTTTAATGCCGATTTTTAATTTTAACATAAAAAAATATTTTCCATCGTTACAGCACTAAGCACATCGATTAACATACAAGTGAAAGCAGAGGATGTGGTTTCACAAAGGTGTCAAGGATACAGGAACGGGGCGGATGGGCTTAGGAATAGTGTGATACTAAATAGAGGCACGACCTATTTAATCAGATAGAACCGTTTACTCTGTGGCAATAGAATGTCCCGATTGATTAGGTCCTGCTGCTTTAAGAAGAGCATGCCCGAAGGTAACAGCTCTACTGCTTATACTATTGTTGAATCACATGTTACCGGGAATTTGGGAAACAGGATGAGTGGGTGAAAGTAGGGTGGAGAAAGTTGGGCATGTCGGAGAAAAATACTATAGGAGCTCCTAATGTGCGTGGGAGAGAGACATGAAAGACTGACTAACGCAGAGAAAGTTCATGACGATAAGCAAAAAAATGTCAAAACATGTAGAATGAAAAGTGACAAGTTGTGGAGAAAGTAGGCGGTATTTCAATAGCTCTGTACGCAGTATTTTAGTAGTTCCGATAGAATTTTATCATCACACTCACGCATCTAAATTATTCCATCTGACAGGAGGCATTTCAGAGTAACATTTAGACGAAGAATAGCTCAAGAATGTATGCCGTGTTGTGGCACTGTGTGTGTCTGAGTATCCCAGATTGTTGGCTGGAGGCTAGATAATGGAGCTTCGAGTCTGTTGGAATTGCTGGAATCCGGCTTGTTTTACTTCTTGTTTCATGTCGGCATTTTCGAGGGCAAAGACATGCAAGCTGATTGTTGTCCGAGGAGAAAGTACGGAATGATTATGTGTTCCCTCCTTGTGTTGTGTGGTAGGCAAACAAAGCACAGGGTACTTTTGTTATTAACTCCAGTGAATTATGGTCGTAGAGGAGATGATTCATTGTGTTGCCGGTATTAACACGTAGTAATTGTGATTCATGAGAGGTATTTCCGCAGAGGCTTGATTTATAGTTTTTAGCCGTAAACCAAGAAGAAAGAATAAAAAAAGTTGTATTTGACAAAATCCCTTTGCAACCTTTCGAAATTCTCTAGATTCAGAGATAAACACCCAAGAAGAACAAGGTTGCGAGAGAAAGCAGATCAAGGTGGTGCATGGAGGAGACTTAAACTATAGTTTAAGTGCCCAACAGAACGGTAGGGAAAGCGGAGAAAATTAGAAACATGGGTAGTAGTACATACAGAGTAGAGTCTGCGGAGAAAGTAATTCCAGTACAAGGAAATGCTGGAAATGAATTGAGTGAAAGCAGAGAAAGCTTAGTAGCCAGCCCAAATAACATTTTATTAGAGATTACAGAAATTAAAGTGAGTGTAGGTAAGCTAGGCCTGTTTTGATCATTTTGTAGTTGGAGGAAGCTAATAGCGAAACTGAGAAGAATTTTATTAGAGGATTATAAGGAGCTGGAAGGATTTGATGGAAATGATGAAAGCGAGAATTGATTGTGTGAAGAGAATAGCGAATAGAAAATTTTAGCACGTTGAGCAAGTTAAACGGACGAGTCCTGTAGGAGGAGAAAGTAAGTACTGTCGGCGACTGGAGAAAGTCGAGTATTGTAATGCTGCAATAGGAGCTGCAAGGTTGCGTGGTTGGAATGGAAAGAATGAATTCCTCAGGGATAAAAGGAGGGAGGACTGGGAAAGTGTTGGAGAGTTCTGAAGAGAAGTCGGTGAGAGAAGCGGTGAAGAGATATGAAAGATTGCACAGTTGTCCGCCCCAAGGTTTTCCTCTTCGGAGAAAGTTTTTTTTAGTAGCGAGCTTTTGTAGATGAAGAGAAAGTGAAACGCTCGGGGTATGTGATGAACACTGAACATGGTAAAATTTAGGAAAAAGAACCCGAAAGAAGATATTAGAATCCAAAACTCGCAGTACACGCCTCTTTGACTCAATCCTTATGATTCTTCCTTCGACTTCTTCTTACTCCGGTTTGTATGATGGTGCTGCGCTTACACTGCTTTGAGCAGGAAAAGCGAGATATGGACCACCAAAGTGGAAGCTAAAAGCCGAGAAATGAGGTTTTTGGGTCGGAGTCATTCCCGGAGCCTGCTTGGGTGCAAATGCAGGCCTTAAGATGTGGGCGGACGGTTGTCGGAAGCGGAAATAATGGAAAAGTTTCATAGTAATTTGACCTCAATTCAGCTCCGCCTTCAAATACATCAACTTCTTCGTCGATGCGGTATAATTATATGATGTGATAGCTTTTCACTGGATTGAATTGATTCAATCCTTCATAGAGCAGGTTGCCTAGGAAATAATCAATTTCATTTACTGGTTTGTAAAAATTTCATAAAAACACGATGCAGCAATTTTTATAACGCTACTGGAGGGACTGAATGGAATTGGAGTTCCTAGTAAGAATTCGCAGTGGCGGATTTGTAGCTGAACGTCAATTTCATCAAGATTTTGGGTTCGAACATAATCTTATTTGACTTAAACTTTACAAAAGTGTTGTGAAACATGTAATAAACATAGCGGCTACTCAAAAAAGCGATTTTAATAAAAATAAATATAATTTTTTTTCAAAAAAATCGGTTTTTATTTGAAATTGGGGTTTTAACTTCAATTACGTGATTTCCATTCCAAAATGTGTGTGAACGTGAAAGGGCGTTAGATAACCTCTATGGTTTCATCCCCAGACGGCAAATTTTAGGTGTTACACCCCAGGGTGTCACGTCAATTTTATCGGGGTTTTGGGTCCGAGCATAATCAGATTCCACTCAAATTTTACACAAGTGTTGTAAAACATGTAATGAACATATTAGCTACTCAAAAAAGTGAGTTTGAAAACCAAAATTATTTGTCAAATAACAAGATTATTTTTGTTCGAAATTGGGATTTTTACTTAAATTACGTGATTTCGATTCCCACATGTGTGTGAACGTGAAAGGGCGTTAAATAATCTCTATGATTTCATCCCTACACGGCAAATTTTAGGTGTTACACCCAAGGGTGTCACGTCAATTTTATCGGGATTTTGGGTCCGAGCATAATCAGATGCAACTTAAACTTTATACAAGTGTTGTAAAACATGTAATAAACATATTAACTACTCAAAAAAGTGAGTTTGAAAACCAAAATTATTGGTCAAATAACAAGATTATTTTTGTTCGAAATTGGGATTTTTACTTCAATTACGTGATTTCCATTCCCAAATGTGTGTGAACGTGAAAGGGCGTTAAATAATCTCTATGATTTCATCCCTACACGGCAAATTTTAGGTGTTACACCCAAGGGTGTCACGTCAATTTTATCGGGATTTTGGGTCCGAGCATAATCAGATGCAACTTAAACTTTATACAAGTGTTGTAAAACATGTAATAAACATATTAACTACTCAAAAAAGTGAGTTTGAAAACCAAAATTATTTGTCAAATAAGAAGATTATTTTTGTTCGAAATTGGGATTTTTACTTAAATTACGTGATTTCGATTCCCACATGTGTGTGAACGTGAAAGGGCGTTAAATAATCTCTATGATTTCATCCCTACACGGCAAATTTTAGGTGTTACACCCCAGGGTGTCACGTCAATTTTATCGGGTTTTGGGTCCGAGCATAATCAGATTCCACTCAAATTTTACACTGTTGTAAAACATGTAATGAACATATTAGCTACTCAAAAAAGTGAGTTTGAAAACCAAATTTATTTGTCAAATAACAAGATTATTTTTATTTTGAATTGGGGTTTTTACTTCAATTACGTGATTTCTATTCCAAAATGTGTGTGAACGTGAAAGGGCGTTAAATAACCTCTATGGTTTCATCCCTGCACGGCAAATTTTAGGTGTTACACCCCGGGGTGCCTTGTCAATTTTATCGGGATTTTGGGTCCGAGCATAATCAGATTCCACTGAAATTTTACACAAGTGTTGTAAAACATGTAATAAACATATTAGCTACTCAAAAAAGTGAGTTTGAAAACCAAAATTATTTGTCAAATAACAAGATTATTTTTATTTTGAATTGGGGTTTTTAATTAAATTACGTGATTTCGATTCCCACATGTGTGTGAACGTGAAAGGGCGTTAAATAATCTCTATGATTTCATCCCTACACGGCAAATTTTAGGTGTTACACCCAAGGGTGTCACGTCAATTTAATCGGGATTTTGGGTCCGAGCATAATCAGATGCAGCTCAAACTTTATACAAGTGTTGTAAAACATGTAATAAACATATTAACTACTCAAAAAAGTGAGTTTGAAAACCAAAATTATTTGTCAAATAAGAAGATTATTTTTGTTCGAAATTGGGATTTTTACTTAAATTACGTGATTTCGATTCCCACATGTGTGTGAACGTGAAAGGGCGTTAAATAATCTCTATGATTTCATCCCTACACGGCAAATTTTAGGTGTTACACCCCAGGGTGTCACGTCAATTTTATCGGGATTTTGGGTCCGAGCATAATCAGATTCCACTCAAATTTTACACAAGTGTTTTAAAACATGTAATGAACATATTAGCTACTCAAAAAAGTGAGTTTGAAAACCAAAATTATTTGTCAAATAAGAAGATTATTTTTGTTCGAAATTGGGATTTTTACTTAAATTACGTGATTTCGATTCCCACATGTGTGTGAACGTGAAAGGGCGTTAAATAATCTCTATGATTTCATCCCTACACGGCAAATTTTAGGTGTTACACCCCAGGGTGTCACGTCAATTTTATCGGGGTTTTGGGTCCGAGCATAATCAGATTCCACTCAAATTTTACACTGTTGTAAAACATGTAATGAACATATTAGCTACTCAAAAAAGTGAGTTTGAAAACCAAATTTATTTGTCAAATAACAAGATTATTTTTATTTTGAATTGGGGTTTTTACTTCAATTACGTGATTTCTATTCCAAAATGTGTGTGAACGTGAAAGGGCGTTAAATAACCTCTATGGTTTCATCCCTGCACGGCAAATTTTAGGTGTTACACCCCGGGGTGCCTTGTCAATTTTATCGGGATTTTGGGTCCGAGCATAATCAGATTCCACTCAAATTTTACAAAAGTGTTGTAAAACATGTAATGAACATATTAGCTACTCAAAAAAGTGAGTTTGAAAACCAAATTTATTTGTCAAATAACAAGATTATTTTTATTTTGAATTGGGGTTTTTACTTCAATTACGTGATTTCTATTCCAAAATGTGTGTGAACGTGAAAGGGCGTTAGATAACCTCTATGGTTTCATCCCCAGACGGCAAATTTTGGTGTTACACCCCGGGGTGCCATGTCAATTTTATCGGGATTTTGGGTCCGAGCATAATCAGATTCCACTCAAATTTTACACAAGTGTTGTAAAACATGTAATGAACATATTAGCTACTCAAAAAAGTGAGTTTGAAAACCAAAATTATTTGTCAAATAAGAAGATTATTTTTGTTCGAAATTGGGATTTTTACTTAAATTACGTGATTTCGATTCCCACATGTGTGTGAACGTGAAAGGGCGTTAAATAATCTCTATGATTTCATCCCTACACGGCAAATTTTAGGTGTTACACCCAAGGGTGTCACGTCAATTTTATCGGGATTTTGGGTCCGAGCATAATCAGATGCAGCTTAAACTTTATACAAGTGTTGTAAAACATGTAATAAACATATTAACTACTCAAAAAAGTGAGTTTGAAAACCAAAATTATTTGTCAAATAAGAAGATTATTTTTGTTCGAAATTGGGATTTTTACTTAAATTACGTGATTTCGATTCCCACATGTGTGTGAACGTGAAAGGGCGTTAAATAATCTCTATGATTTCATCCCTACACGGCAAATTTTAGGTGTTACACCCCAGGGTGTCACGTCAATTTTATCGGGATTTTGGGTCCGAGCATAATCAGATGCAACTTAAACTTTATACAAGTGTTGTAAAACATGTAATAAACATATTAACTACTCAAAAAAGTGAGTTTGAAAACCAAAATTATTTGTCAAATAAGAAGATTATTTTTGTTCGAAATTGGGATTTTTACTTCAATTACGTGATTTCTATTCCAAAATGTGTGTGAACGTGAAAGGGCGTTAAATAACCTCTATGGTTTCATCCCTGCACGGCAAATTTTAGGTGTTACACCCCGGGGTGCCATGTCAATTTTATCGGGATTTTGGGTCCGAGCATAATCAGATTCCACTCAAATTTTACACAAGTGTTGTAAAACATGTAATAAACATATTAGCTACTCAAAAAAGTGAGTTTGAAAACCAAATTTATTTGTCAAATAACAAGATTATTTTTATTTTGAATTGGGGTTTTACTACTTCAATTACGTGATTTCTATTCCAAAATGTGTGTGAACGTGAAAGGGCGTTAAATAACCTCTATGGTTTCATCCCTGCACGGCAAATTTTAGGTGTTACACCCCGGGGTGCCTTGTCAATTTTATCGGGATTTTGGGTCCGAGCATAATCAGATTCCACTCAAATTTATACAAAAGTGTTGTAAAACATGTAATAAACATATTAGCTACTCAAAAAAGTGAGTTTGAAAACCAAAATTATTTGTCAAATAACAAGATTATTTTTGTTTTGAAATTGGGATTTTTACTTAAATTACGTGATTTCTATTCCAAAATGTGTGTGAACGTGAAAGGGCGTTAAATAACCTCTATGATTTCATCCCTGCACGGCAAATTTTAGGTGTTACACCCCGGGGTGTCACTTGTCAATTTTATCGGGATTTTGGGTCCGAGCATAATCAGATTCCACTCAAATTTTACACAAGTGTTTTAAAACATGTAATGAACATATTAGCTACTCAAAAAAGTGAGTTTGAAAACCAAATTTATTTGTCAAATAACAAGATTATTTTTATTTTGAATTGGGGTTTTTACTTCAATTACGTGATTTCTATTCCAAAATGTGTGTGAACGTGAAAGGGCGTTAAATAACCTCTATGGTTTCATCCCTGCACGGCAAATTTTAGGTGTTACACCCCGGGGTGCCTTGTCAATTTTATCGGGATTTTGGGTCCGAGCATAATCAGATTCCACTCAAATTTTACAAAAGTGTTGTAAAACATGTAATGAACATATTAGCTACTCAAAAAAGTGAGTTTGAAAACCAAATTTATTTGTCAAATAACAAGATTATTTTTATTTTGAATTGGGGTTTTTACTTCAATTACGTGATTTCTATTCCAAAATGTGTGTGAACGTGAAAGGGCGTTAGATAACCTCTATGGTTTCATCCCGAGACGGCAAATTTTAGGTGTTACACCCCGGGGTGCCCAATTTTATCGGGATTTTGGGTCCGAGCATAATCAGATTCCACTCAAATTTTACACAAGTGTTGTAAAACATGTAATGAACATATTAGCTACTCAAAAAAGTGAGTTTGAAAACCAAAATTATTTGTCAAATAAGAAGATTATTTTTGTTCGAAATTGGGATTTTTACTTAAATTACGTGATTTCGATTCCCACATGTGTGTGAACGTGAAAGGGCGTTAAATAATCTCTATGATTTCATCCCTACACGGCAAATTTTAGGTGTTACACCCAAGGGTGTCACGTCAATTTTATCGGGATTTTGGGTCCGAGCATAATCAGATGCAACTTAAACTTTATACAAGTGTTGTAAAACATGTAATAAACATATTAACTACTCAAAAAAGTGAGTTTGAAAACCAAAATTATTTGTCAAATAAGAAGATTATTTTTGTTCGAAATTGGGATTTTTACTTAAATTACGTGATTTCGATTCCCACATGTGTGTGAACGTGAAAGGGCGTTAAATAATCTCTATGATTTCATCCCTACACGGCAAATTTTAGGTGTTACACCCCAGGGTGTCACGTCAATTTTATCGGGGTTTTGGGTCCGAGCATAATCAGATGCAACTTAAACTTTATACAAGTGTTGTAAAACATGTAATAAACATATTAACTACTCAAAAAAGTGAGTTTGAAAACCAAAATTATTTGTCAAATAAGAAGATTATTTTTGTTCGAAATTGGGATTTTTACTTAAATTACGTGATTTCGATTCCAAAATGTGTGTGAACGTGAAAGGGCGTTAAATAATCTCTATGATTTCATCCCTACACGGCAAATTTTAGGTGTTACACCCCAGGGTGTCACGTCAATTTTATCGGGGTTTTTGGGTCCGAGCATAATCAGATTCCACTCAAATTTTACACAAGTGTTTTAAAACATGTAATGAACATATTAGCTACTCAAAAAAGTGAGTTTGAAAACCAAATTTATTTGTCAAATAACAAGATTATTTTTATTTTGAATTGGGGTTTTTACTTCAATTACGTGATTTCTATTCCAAAATGTGTGTGAACGTGAAAGGGCGTTAAATAACCTCTATGGTTTCATCCCTGCACGGCAAATTTTAGGTGTTACACCCCGGGGTGCCTTGTCAATTTTATCGGGATTTTGGGTCCGAGCATAATCAGATTCCACTCAAATTTTACAAAAGTGTTGTAAAACATGTAATAAACATATTAGCTACTCAAAAAAGTGAGTTTGAAAACCAAATTTATTTGTCAAATAACAAGATTATTTTTATTTTGAATTGGGGTTTTTACTTCAATTACGTGATTTCTATTCCAAAATGTGTGTGAACGTGAAAGGGCGTTAAATAACCTCTATGGTTTCATCCCTGCACGGCAAATTTTAGGTGTTACACCCCGGGGTGCCTTGTCAATTTTATCGGGATTTTGGGTCCGAGCATAATCAGATTCCACTCAAATTTTACAAAAGTGTTGTAAAACATGTAATGAAACATATTAGCTACTCAAAAAAGTGAGTTTGAAAACCAAATTTATTTGTCAAATAACAAGATTATTTTTATTTTGAATTGGGGTTTTTACTTCAATTACGTGATTTCTATTCCAAAATGTGTGTGAACGTGAAAGGGCGTTAGATAACCTCTATGGTTTCATCCCCAGACGGCAAATTTTAGGTGTTACACCCCGGGGTGCCATGTCAATTTTATCGGGATTTTGGGTCCGAGCATAATCAGATTCCACTCAAATTTTACACAAGTGTTGTAAAACATGTAATGAACATATTAGCTACTCAAAAAAGTGAGTTTGAAAACCAAAATTATTTGTCAAATAAGAAGATTATTTTTGTTCGAAATTGGGATTTTTACTTAAATTACGTGATTTCGATTCCCACATGTGTGTGAACGTGAAAGGGCGTTAAATAATCTCTATGATTTCATCCCTACACGGCAAATTTTAGGTGTTACACCCCAGGGTGTCACGTCAATTTTATCGGGATTTTGGGTCCGAGCATAATCAGATGCAACTCAAACTTTATACAAGTGTTGTAAAACATGTAATAAACATATTAACTACTCAAAAAAGTGAGTTTGAAAACCAAAATTATTTGTCAAATAAGAAGATTATTTTTGTTCGAAATTGGGATTTTTACTTAAATTACGTGATTTCGATTCCCACATGTGTGTGAACGTGAAAGGGCGTTAAATAATCTCTATGATTTCATCCCTACACGGCAAATTTTAGGTGTTACACCCCAGGGTGTCACGTCAATTTTATCGGGGTTTTGGGTCCGAGCATAATCAGATGCAACTCAAACTTTATACAAGTGTTGTAAAACATGTAATAAACATATTAACTACTCAAAAAAGTGAGTTTGAAAACCAAAATTATTTGTCAAATAAGAAGATTATTTTTGTTCGAAATTGGGATTTTTACTTAAATTACGTGATTTCGATTCCAAAATGTGTGTGAACGTGAAAGGGCGTTAAATAATCTCTATGATTTCATCCCTACACGGCAAATTTTAGGTGTTACACCCCAGGGTGTCACGTCAATTTTATCGGGGTTTTGGGTCCGAGCATAATCAGATTCCACTCAAATTTTACACAAGTGTTGTAAAACATGTAATGAACATATTAGCTACTCAAAAAAGTGAGTTTGAAAACCAAATTTATTTGTCAAATAACAAGATTATTTTTATTTTGAATTGGGGTTTTTACTTCAATTACGTGATTTCTATTCCAAAATGTGTGTGAACGTGAAAGGGCGTTAAATAACCTCTATGGTTTCATCCCTGCACGGCAAATTTTAGGTGTTACACCCCGGGGTGCCTTGTCAATTTTATCGGGATTTTGGGTCCGAGAATAATCAGATTCCACTGAAATTTTACAAAAGTGTTGTAAAACATGTAATAAACATATTAGCTACTCAAAAAAGTGAGTTTGAAAACCAAATTTATTTGTCAAATAACAAGATTATTTTTATTTTGAATTGGGGTTTTTACTTCAATTACGTGATTTCTATTCCAAAATGT